>JAVLUX010000004.1:5608486-6208486 GCA_032164185.1 Moxostoma hubbsi | reverse complement strand
TATCCAGCAATGCAATGAATTTATCATCATAAAAAAATACAAATAATTCAGAATGGTTTACCTGCAGGGACAAATGGATTCTCTTTCGCTTTCCGTAAGAACTTGGATTCATTGTCTTCGTATTCAACAGTTGTCATCTTGGCTATAAGAAACACAGGGCACAAATAATGATAAAATAAATGTCCGAAATGAATCAAAACAATACAATTCTTCTATAATATTTTGTTGCAGATAAAAGCTATCAATACATAATGCAATAATCCTCAAACTACTACATAGTGTGAATCCAGGTCTCAGTGATAATGTCTGGTGTCCATCATCACATTCAAGTATGACTATAAATGATAATACACGCATGTTTCATTACATACATACATACATATAACATATATATGTATTGAGATATGATCTACAGTCTGTTAAACCTGATGTTTGTTAATGACTTAATGAAATACAGATTTCCTCATTTGATTCAGAGCAAAGTGACTCAAGTTACATGAAGGTCAAACAATTCATCAAAGCCATTAAAAATATATTTAGACGGTTTAGATGAAAGAATTAAGACTTTGTGTTGATGAGATGTAAAAACATACAATTTCCACGTAGTAATATCATCATAATCACATTTTATTTTTTAAGAAATGCGACATTTCCTTGTGTGTTAGACTGGCTTTCTTATCAAATGTGTCAAAAATCACTGCGCACTACATTATTAATCAATAAATAAGCATCTATATTACCCAAACAAGCCTACAAATCTAAACTGGTAATATACCTTTTTTGGTAGTTTTCCACACGCTGAAGTGAAGCTGCTTTCTGCCGGTTCCTGCTGAACTGCGTGACTGACAGTGATGTAACACAGGCTTACGTCACAGTGACGCGACTACTCCAGCAATCCGTTTGTACAAAATAAAAGTCTTCGTTTTATAAATCCACGTATAAAAAGTCTAGGTTTATACTTATTTATTTATTTTTTTTTGTCTTGAAATAAATCTAACTCTGGGCAGGATCTCAGGTCTTCTCTGTAACGCAAAACGTATTAATCTCTGCGTTATTTTAATTAAACTTTATTTTGAAGACACAAAAAGTCCGGCGCTTTCAACGGTTTCCATCTCGATGATTCACAGCACAGTCTCGATCACGAACCAGGGGGCGTGACCCTTGCGTGCCATCTCAGAATGTACCCATTTCTCATAAATGAAGACATCCTGTACTTTCCATTTCACGAGCTTCCTCATCATCACACACGAAGGGGCGTTCCTCCATGTCCATACGTGTCCTGCTGCACGTACACGTTTGTTTATGCTTGTTAAATATACTGTTAAAGGTTGTTCATTTGAGGTTTATTGTAGCATTTATTGTACATATTTGCCACTTGAATGGTTTTTAAATGTTTTATGTTCTATTTTATGTATCGTTTGCCTAAATAAAGTACACACCACAGCAAGCTAATATAGTGGAAACTGCAGTTGTCCTTCATCAGCTGTAGACATGGCCGTAGAACATGCGGGGGATGCAGGAGACGTGTCCCCCTCACTTTCAATAAAACCAAAGTTCATCCTCCGGACTTTTTCACAGGGCGAATGTTTTTACAGCAAATGTCTAAATGTATAAATGCAAAAGTGAGTTGAGACTGAGACACAACGGTCCAGCTTTTGTTCATGTAGCTTGTTATACACATTTTAAATTAATCCAACGCATGTAATTCAGGGTTCAGACCTCCTTTCACTGTTAATATAACCATTATAACCATATTCCACTTCTTTTAATATCACTGGAATATTGTATTTGAACTTCAATTTTAATGTGTGTCATTTTTTCAATGTTAAAATACTTTCTCCTGTCCCGGCTTAATATGCAGAGACAACTATACGAAAGACATGTTTAGGTCGATTTCTCAAAAACTCTCAACACTTTGTTCTCTGTGGCTCTGTGAGTACATTGCAAATGTATTATTTTTTTTTAGTGGCCCGATACGACAACATGGACTCGACCAATAGCGTGAGAGGAGGCGGGGCTATCTGTTTGTTTAAACAAAATGAGACAGGGGAGTTTTAAGAAAAACGTGAACATCTTTGTTAAAAACAATGTTTATTTTTGAAAATCCATTTTGTGGCGTTAGTTTGCAGAAATGACAGACTTAAAACACTTAAAAAATGACTCAAGTTGTTTTGGTATTGTGCTTTATTGTTTTGTGGCAATTTTAAAAATAGGCCTAAAATATTCATTTTTTAAAATACATTGATCCAAAAACTTGATCCAAATTAATGTAATGTGTGCTAAATGTTACGTTTTGTTTTCATTTGTTTTATTTAACTGTGTACATTTGATTATAGGGAGTATACCCATGTTACAATTCAATCTGAAAAACACAATTTGCACAAATGATTGTAGAGGATGTCTTCATTGATCACAACCTGATTACACATAGGATAGATATCATGGAAATTGTTGGGTAATGTCAATGGTTGTGTGGTGAGAGATGTTTACAATCCAAATGGATGCACAATGGCAAGTTTTGAATGAAAGACTGGCTGTGTTACAAGTTTGATGAGTTTGGAGTTATGTACCAAGATCTGTGAGGTTTTGCCGCATACTTGCGATAATAGTACCAAGGCGATCAACAAAAACTGTAACACGCACACACACCTTTTTAAAATCAGACATAGTCTCGGTTTATTTTGTTGTTTAGGGCTGATGTAATTTGGCTGATCAGGTTTTTATTCAATTACTGTTAAATCTGATGTGTTATCAGTGAAAGTGAAACTGTGATATAACAATATTATTTGTAGAATAACTTTATCTTATATTTTGTTAATGACACAGTTTGATTGTTGATCCACTTTTTAACATAAACCCAAAATAGAGAGGTTGAGTGAATGTGGTCTGTTCTCTGTGGATGAGGGTCATTGTGTCAGAGACGCTGTAGAAGGACAGAATTCCTGCACTGTGATCCACATACACTCCTATTCTAGAAGAGATCCAGGACACAGGGAGTTTAGTCTGTTCATTATTGTGCATGAATATGTATCTGGAGGGAGAGCAGAACAAACTCCAGGACTGATTATCATGTCCAAATGCAATATGTATCTCTCCCCACACAGTGATTCTCTTATATGACACTGAAATATTCACACCATTACTCCCACTCCACTCAAACTCCCAGTAACAGCGTCCACACACACTCTCTCTACACAACACCTGAGAAACACCATCAAATCTGTCTGGATGATCAGGATACAGCTGGACTGGGCCAGTGAAAGTAGCCACTCTGTTCCCCTCAGACAGACGGAGGTTTCTATTCACTGTGTTTGAATCCAGAGTCAACTGACTGTAATCTGATAAAAACACAAATCTTTAATGTTAGTCAGTTTGTGCATGCACATGTTTCTGTGAATATGAATTCATTTCATTTGGATGAAGGGTAGAGTAAGAGAAGATGCAGGTAATTGTAGAATACAGTTTTATATAATGTCAATTAAACAGATATTTTCTCTATCAAAAGGATAGATTTGAATCATTGGATATTTTTGTTACATAAATTTGATACTTGATTGTACAGATCAAATTCAATTTTGACTTTCAAACTGTTTTGTAATTAAATTCAAAGTTTTAACACCAAATAACATGTAGAATTCAGTAAGATTCAGTTAGAAAATAGTTTATGAACAGATTTACATCCACATACATGACTGTCCATGAAAAGACAAATACCCTAAATATATCTTTCTTCATCTGCTTTTCAGTATTACTGTAAGATTGTGTGTGTGTGTGTGTGTGTGTGTGTGTGTGAGTGAGTGTGTGTGTGAGTGAGTGAGTGAGACTGTGTTTGTGTGTGTGTGTGTGTGTGTGTGTGTGTGTGTGTGTGTGTGTGTGTGTGTGTGTTGTCTTACACTGCAGGAATTCCTCCCTGATTTTGGGTTGTTTGGAAATAATTTTGAAACTGAAAGGCTGAAATGTGGTTTCAGTTTGTGCAATTGAGTAATGTGTGCAAAATAGGTGTGTCCATTCATACAAAATGTCCACCAGGTGTCAGAGTCAAACTAAATGTCAAACTATGTTGTTGTGACTGAACCAGCATGTCATCTCTGAGTCAACTGTTTTAAAACATGCATTAAGCACTGACTATATTACACTTAAAGTTAATCAGTAAATAATATTTGAATTAGGTTAATTATGAGATAATTAACAGATTTTTATTTTTATTTTTTAAATCTGACCAATAAAGGAAACAACAGACTCAGGCTTCAAATAAACCAGACAACTGGATTACACAAATATTGTCAGAAAAATTGCAAATTATAGCGTTTGTCATTTTAATGTCATTACTTTTTTTTCTCTCTTTTTTTTTCAAAACACCACAAAACAGATGTGACAGCCTAATAATTAACAAGACAAAATATGGAGATTTTTTATTGAAACAAAATTGAAAGAACCCAAAAATATCCTAATATTAGTCCATGCAACTCACGAATCATATTCCTGTTCTTCTGAAGGCAAACTATTGGTTTTGGTGGAAAACCTGCTGCACATTAAATTGATTTTTGTACTCTAAACCTCTAAACTTTAATGTTCACTTTCAGATGTAAAGTTGAAAGTGGAGATTTAGAGTAAAAAATGGCTTAAATATTGTTCTGTTTCTCACCCACACCTATTATTTTGCTTCTGATGATGTGGAATTAAGCACTGTGGTCATATGAATTACTTTTGTGTTTCTGTTATGTGTTATTTGGTGCTACAAATGTCTGATCAGCATTCACTTGCATTATATGGACCAACAGAACTGAGATATTCTTCTAAAAATCTTTGTTGGTGTTCAGCAGAAGAAAGGAAGTCATAAACATCTGAGATGGCATGAGGGTGAGTAAATAATGAGAGGATTTTCATTTTTGGGTGAAATATTCCTTTAATGTGCAGCAGGTTTCCCACCAAATCATATAGTATGTCTTCAGAAGAACTGGGATATGATTCATGAGTTGACTTAAATTTTGTTCTGTTCCTCACCCACACCTCTCATATCACTTCAGAAGACATGGATTTAACCACTGGAGTCTTGGATTACTTTTATATAAGTGAGAATGGCAACAACGTCTGTAATTGGTGGAAAAAATATTCCAGAAATGAAAAAATGTATTCTTATGTTACTCACTCTTCTCAACAAACAAAGGATTAGAAGCAGCATCTAATATTCTTTCTGACTTAATCATGTTATTTGCCTCCAGTGGCGGAGCTAGGGGGTGGCCAAGGGTGGCTGTGGCCACCATGGACCGAAGCCTGGCCACCCCATTGGCCAACCCACTCGCAATTGCTGTTTTAGTCATTTGTTTGGTAATTTATTGGCACAATTTAGTTCTTTAGAGGTGAAATCATCTTTACAAATGTACAAACTTAACATGTGCGCACACCAAGGTCACCGCACCTCTCTGTCTCGGGTGTTGTTGTATCCACTTCAGAGAGTTCATTGTAATAAGTAAAAAACCTTTATAAACCACAGATGATTGTTTATAGTGTGTTGTTTAGAGGCACTGCTCTCTAAAGAGAGGTTCGAACCGTATGGCCGGTGAAGTGTCCGTCAAAGTGTCCATCAGTTGAACCTTACAGAAATGCCTGTTTTGAAAGGCCCTTCGTAGCAGCTATTTATGAGCCCTCCGCTTTAGAACGACCCTTCAACATGGTGGCCATGATCAATCCCCCTTCAAAGTGCCCTTCAGAGGTGGATTAATCCCGTTTGGAAGGCAAGGATAGCCTGTTCAACACACACCTTATCGAGTTCTGTTGTAATGCTCGACTCACTGAATATTAAGTAAAGACCCTCATGTGGAACAGCCGTCTCCTCTTTTTTTATCCCCCTATTTCTCCCAATTTGGAATGCCCAATTCCCACTACTTAGTAGGTCTTCGTGGTGGCGTGGTTACTCACCTCAATCCGGGTGGCAGAGGACAAGCCTCAGTTTCCTCCGCTTGTGAGACCGTCAATCCACACATCTTATCACGTGGCTCGCTGTGCATGACACCGCAGAGACTCCGCATGTGGAGGCTCATACTACTCTCTGCGATCCATTCACAGCTTACCACACACCCCATTGAGAGCGAGAACAACTAATCACAACCACTAGGAGGTTACCCCATGTGACTCTACCCTCCCTAGCAACTGTGCCAATTTGGTTGCTTAGGAGACCTGGCTGGAGTCACTCAGCACGCCCTGGATTCGAACTTGCGACTCCATATTATAGATCTAATACTGGTGATGAAGAGGATCCAAATGCTAACTGGTTTGCGTACCACTAGTGTAGACAGATTTATTAACTATAATGGGAGTGGTTACATTGCTTAATTATAGAATATTGACATAAACTGAAGGAGCAGTCTGGTTCAGAAGCCAGGTTGGTTTTGTTGAAACTAATAAACCATTTGACTAATCACTTTCAGAAAAATACCATTAGATAATATTTAGGTCGATTTCTCAAAAACTCTCAACACTTTGTTCTCTGTGGCTCTGTGAGTACATTGCAAATGTATTATTTTTTTTTAGTGGCCCGATACGACAACATGGACTCGACCAATAGCGTGAGAGGAGGCGGGGCTATCTGTTTGTTTAAACAAAATTAGACAGGAGAGTTTTAAGAAAAAACGTGAACATCTTTGTTAAAAACAATGTTTATTTTTGAAAATCCATTTTGTGGCGTTAGTTTGCAGAAATGACAGACTTAAAACACTTAAAAAATGACTCAAGTTGTTTTGGTATTGTGCTTTATTGTTTTGTGCCAATTTTAAAAATAGGCCTAAAATATTCATTTTTTAAAATACATTTGAAATAGTTCATGTATTTATTCATATCTGCATTTTTGATATCAGTTAGTACAAAAGTCAAAGCAGATCATCAAAAAGGCTGTTTTTACAAATATGTCATCACTTGTTCAATTGACTAAGTAAAACACACAAAATTACAGTTTTTCACCACATCTAATCAGTGTGTCATCAAAGAAATACCTTTCTTATGAAGTAATTGTCTTTCACAATGCAATGCTCACAATACTTTTGATATGCTCCTCTTCTGATTTGCATAAATACTTTTGACCAACACTTAATCCAACTGCTCTTACTGGTTAAACACTGAACCGTTCGATAAACTTATAGATTTTAAATGGGTTTGTCAGCTATAGACAGTATATGGATTTCCAGAACTACACAAATAAAATATGTGTTTGTAAGAACATCTAAATAACATGTAATCACACATAATGAATACTCATTATTGCTAATTCATTTCATAAAGTGGACATTCATTGTGATGTGGATGAGACAAACTTGATCCAAATTAATGTAATGTGTGCTAAATGTTACGTTTTGTTTTCATTTGTTTTATTTAACTGTGTACATTTGATTATAGGGAGTATACCCATGTTACAATTCAATCTGAAAAACACAATTTGCACAAATGATTGTAGAGGATGTCTTCATTGATCACAACCTGATTACACATAGGATAGATATCATGGAAATTGTTGGGTAATGTCAATGGTTGTGTGGTGAGAGATGTTTACAATCCAAATGGATGCACAATGGCAAGTTTTGAATAAAAGACTGGCTGTGTTACAAGTTTGATGAGTTTGGAGTTATGTACCAAGATCTGTGAGGTTTTGCCGCATACTTGCGATAATAGTACCAAGGCGATCAACAAAAACTGTAACACGCACACGCGCCATTTTAAAATCAGACATAGTCTCGGTTTATTTTGTTGTTTAGGGCTGATGTAATTTGGCTGATCAGGTTTTTATTCAATTACTGTTAAATCTGATGTGTTATCAGTGACAAGTGAAACTGTGATATGACAATATTATTTGTAGAATAACTTTATCTTATATTTTGTTAATGACACAGTTTGATTGTTGATCCACTATTTAATATAAAGCCAAAATAGAGAGGTTGAGTGAATGTGGTCTGTTCTCTGTGGATGAGGGTCATTGTGTCAGAGACGCTGTAGAAGGACAGAATTCCTGCACTGTGATCCACATACACTCCTATTCTAGAAGAGATGCAGGACACAGGGAGTTTAGTCTGTTTATTATTGTGCATGAATGAGTAGCCGGAGGGAGAGCAGAACAAACTCCAGGACTGATTATTATATCCAAATAAACCCTTTAACCATCCCTTCCTACTGATGCTCCTATATGACACTGAAATATTCACACCATTACTCCCACTCCACTCGAGCTCCCAGTAACAGCGTCCACACACACTCTCTCTACACAACACCTGAGAAACACCATCAAATCTGTCTGGATGATCAGGATACAGCTGGACTGGGCCAGTGAAAGTAGCCACTCTGTTCCCCTCAGACAGACGGAGGTTTCTATTCACTGTGTTTGAATCCAGAGTCAACTGACTGTAATCTGATAAAAACACAAATCTTTAATGTTAGTCAGTTTGTGCATGCACATGTGTGTGTGTGTGTGAGTGTGTGTGTGTGTGTGAGTGTGTGTGTGAGTGTGTGTGTGTGAGAGTGTGTGTGTGTGTGTGTGTGTGTGTGTGAGAGAGTGTGTGTGTGTGTGTGTGTGTGTGTTTGTGTGTGAGTGAGTGTGTGTGTGTGTGTGTGAGTGTGTGTGTGTGTGTGTGTGAGTGTGTGTGTGAGTGTGTGTGAGTGTGAGTGTGTGTGTGTGTGTGTGTGTGTGTGTGTGTGAGTGTGTGTGTGTGTGTGTGTGTGTGTGTTGTCTTACACTGCAGGAATTCCTCCCTGATTTTGGGATGTTTGGAAATAATTTTGATGTTTGTCACTAAGGAATAAACAGACATTATTACTGTAAAAGTAAATATATCCAGTTTATTTTCTTCTACAAAAGTTATTTTGAGAGTAAATGAATATGTAATACTTTACCTCTATCAGCTATCTGTTCTATCTCCTCTTTACAGAAATCCTGCAGTTTTTCTTTCAGTTTAGAGACAGATTTTCCCACATCATCAAAAGAGAGGAGAGAACTGACAGTAATGTTGGGTAAGTCTGTAGATTCAGGAGGTGCAGAGAGAGACTGGAAACTCTACAAATAAAATGATGAAAATAATTATGAAAAATTACTTTTTTGTATCTACTTTTTGCCATGTCCCGTGATGTTATTGCAGCGTTCATCCATTCATTCTTTCATTGCGGTGTTGGGATTTTGAGGAGAACGTGTCTGATTTCATGAGGACAAACATCAATCACTATATCAGTGTGTTACTGAACGATAATAAACGGCCAAAAAAGTCATAAAATTGAAAGTGCGAGAAAAAAAAAACGGCACGCTGTTTCTCCCAGATGCATTTGAGGTTTAATCTAAGCACAAATGCAACATTATGCAAAATGATTGGTTGTTTTAGTGGAGTGCCTGTGTTAGTTCAGCTTCAGATGGGTGTACTTGTCATCTTGTCCTGCATGTTCAAATCAGACAGACACACTGAGGAAGAGTCGGGAAGTTCTTGGGTCTGTAATCACAATTCAAGTTTTCCAATCGGGCGTGTATTTCCTTTTAAACCACACGTAAGTTTAAACTTTTGTTCAACGGTGATTGACTGGTGAGAGATGGTGCTTCACTGCCATCCTGGATGCATTAGGATGGCATTTTAAACCTCAAATGTATGTGCGTTTTGACTACCTCTGAATGTGTTTTTTGTGATCCAATCACAAAATATTTTGCACCCCGTTTACAACTATATTTAGCGCTGACCATTTGTGATCGAATAATCTGAAATGTGTCTTATTACCAGCTGAAAACAGGGTATAAAATGACTGCAGCCAGAGCTAGGAATGCTATAGAACAACTTCTGACGGAAGTCCCACCCACATTCGATTCCCCAGTAAGACTCCCAGGAAAAAGGTGAATAGAAAAAAGTTGCGTAAGGATTCTTCAAAAAGGTTTTGTGTTCCACAGAAATATAAAAATGCAGTAAATAATATATACAGTATATAAATAAATATGCCGCCGTCTTTGTATAATAACTCGCCGACAAACAGCAGTTCCCCGTCTGTCGCTCACTTCGACGTCGTGTCGAAGAAGCGACACTAGGGGTCTCTCTTGAGCGCCGAAAGATACCTCTGATCTATGAAAAAAGGCCAATGAGAGTTGGCGAACAGTATTTGCATACTCCGCCTCCGGATACGGATATAAAGGCGAGAGAAATACGCTCGTTCATTCAGTAATTTTCTTCGGAGCCGATGGTCGTGTGTATGCAGTCAGCTGCGAGTAACACAACTGATCCTGCTTCTGATCCTCTGACGCTCTGCTTTGCTGTTGGATTTACGGCGCACTACAGCGGCTTTTCTCTTCACTGCCGGTGTGCAGTTTGCCCCTGGGCGCTTCGACAGCGCAGAGTTAAAAGAGTTGAAAGAGTGATTCTCTCCATAAAAGAGTTTATTTCTCTGAAAGAGCATTACACAGCGGCGTTGAACGTCCTTTTCAGGACGCGTCTTTTTAAAGATGTAATTTCCGCCCCTGTGTAGTTTCTGGATGCGGTGTTTTCTCCCCACCTCTCTCGGTCATAAAACACTATCTTGCATGCCTGGGCTGCGATCACATGCAAGCAGTGTTTTATGAATGGTTTATGTTCTCAGTGCGAGAACATAGCCATGGCAACATTGCGGTCGTGTGGCTTTCTTTTGTAGTGAGAGAAAGCCGTTTCAGCCGCCCCCCGCACCTCGCCTCCTTCCTACGGGATTGACGCAGGCGCCGCGGGCGATGAACACGATTTGGGGACAATGACGGGCTCTGTTCGCCGGGTAAATCCCCTCGAACTTCCCGCCTCCCCGGCACGCTTGTTTGCTAGCATTGCGGTCGTGTGGCTTTCTTTTGTAATGAGAGAAAGCCGTTTCAGCCGCCCCCCGCGCCTCGCCTCCTTCCTACGGGATCGACGCAGGCGCCGCGGGCGATGAACACGATTTGGGGACAATGACGGGCTCTGTTCGCCGGGTAAATCCCCTCGAACCGCCCGCCTCCCCGGCACGCTTGCTTGCTTGCTTCCGTCTGAGCTCGGGATGAGTATTCTCTCCAATGGTTCATCTTCTCAGTGTGAGAACATGGCCGTTATAGCATTGCGGTCGCACAGCTTTCTTTTGTAATGAGAGAAAGCCACTTCAACCGCCCCCCGCGCTCCGCCTTCTTCCTACGGGATCGGCGCAGGCGCTGCGGGCGATGAAGGCGATTTGGGCAATATGACGGGCTCTGTTCGCCGGGTAAACCCCCTCGAACCGCCCGCCTCCCCGGCACGCTTGCTTGCCTCAGAATTGGATGACATCACCGCTGCATCGGAGAGCGTTACAGCGGCATCGGATGCTGATCGTTCGCCTGGGCCGCCACCTTCGGGTCTGCCGCCCAGCCTGAGCCTGACGCACGGAGATCCGCTATGCTTTCCCGGGCTACTTGATCGGTTCCACGGGCAGGTGCGCCGCTCACAGCCACGCCCCCCCCCCCGTTCCCTTCTTCCCGGACGTGCACGACGAGTTGAGCTAAGCCAAGGCTTTTTCGCTCCTCCGCTCTCACTACCCTCGCGGTGGAACGGTCCCAGACCGCTTCCACTCTGCACGCCACGGCCCTTCCTGTAACCAATGCCAGGCCAAGGCACTTCAAAACCTGCACCTTGGGTAGTCCTGTTCTTGATGTGCTGCAGGAACTGCGCTGGATGACCAACCGCGCCCCCGGGCCACGGAGGTCAGAAGCGCTGGCACTCGAACAGGCGATGGCCACCCCTTGTGGTCCAGAAACACACCTGTGGACTGGACCTGGTCGAAATGCGGGAGGCAGACAAGGCACACCTTCTCTCACACCCCCGTCTCCCAGCTCCGTCCATTCGGCGCCACCGTTGACGACTCTGCCCAGCAGTCCTCAGCGGTGAGGCAGACGGAGGCCACTGCACATCCTGCCCCGCCGCAAGCTTGCCGCCATGGGCCATGCCCCGTCTGCTCGCCGAGGGCGTCCTCCTGCGGCTATGAAACACCCTGCTCCGCCTCAACCCGGGCCCAGCTCTCAGCCCCAGCGTCGAGCACGCTGCAGGGAACGGACGCCCCCGTCTCACGGACCCCCTCGAGGACCCGGAAGGCTCCCAGGCTGTCCGTAGACGTTCAACCCAGGGACCAAGATGTTAGCTCCGGAGGCTGGTAAGACCGCTCCGTCCCCGGTGGAGGGCCGGGAGGAGAATCTTTTCTTGTTGAATTAATTTTCACATTCTCATATTCTCTGTAATGAGCTATTTCCTTTTGTCTCTGGGTCACCTGGCCCGGAAATGCCGTTCTCACGGCACTTTGCCCCCAGATAACAACAGTCCTGGCTTCCTGGACACGGACCACCCGTCTTCAGCCCCACGACTGTCCCCCGGCCGGCCGGTTCCGACGAGTCTAGAGGACGCCTACCCAGGACCTCCTCCTCAGTCGCTAACCCGCCCCCCGCCGGGTGTGCGGAGCAAGGTAAGTGCTTTGAGTCTTTTCTCAGCACCTCAGCTGCGGGTCGCCCCGTCGCCGCCCAACGCTGCCCTACCTGCTCCGCCCCGCTGCGAAGCCCCGCCGGGTACGTCAAATTAATCGTCCCTTTGGTGCCCCTAGCACAGAGGTTGGACGCGTGGCTTTCACTTCCCAACCCGTCTCGGTTACGCAATTCAGTTTGCCAGGCCCCCGTCCCCCTTCATGGGCGTCCGCTTTTCCGCAGTACACGGCGAACACGCCCACTCCCTGCGCGCGGAAATCGCGACTCTTCTGGCCAAAGACGCGATAGAGCCTGTCCCTCCAACCGAGATGAAGAAGAGTTTCTACAGCCCCTACTTCATCGTACCCAAGAAAAGCGGCGGCTTACGACCAATCTTGGACCTGCGAGTTCTCAACCGAGCGTTGCACAAACTCCCGTTCAAAATGCTCACGCAGAAGCATATTTTAACCTGCGTCCGGCATCTAGATTGGTTCGCAGCGGTAGACCTGAAGGACGCGTACTTCCACGTCTCTATCCTGCCCCGACACCGCCCCTACCTACGGTTTGCGTTCGAGGGCCAGGCGTATCAGTACAAAGTCCTCCCCTTCGGCCTGTCTCTGTCCCCTCGCGTCTTCACGAAAGTCGTAGAGGCAGCTCTTGCCCCGCTCCGAGAAGCCGGCATCCGCATACTCAACTACCTCGACGACTGGCTCATCCTAGCCCACTCGCGAGAGTTACTATGCGCTCACAGAGACCAGGTGCTCAGGCACCTCAGCCGTTTGGGGCTTCAGGTCAACTGGGAAAAGAGCAAGCTCACTCCAGTTCAGAGCATCTCTTTTCTCGGGATGGAGTTAGACTCGGTCTCAATGTCCGCACGTCTCACAAAGGAGCGTGCTCAGTCAGTGTTGAACTGCCTCGCCGCCCTCAGGCCGGGCACAGCGGTCCCCTTAAAACTTTTCCAGAGGCTCCTGGGGCATATGGCATCCGCCGCGGCGGTCGCGCCGCTGGGCTTGATGCATATGAGACCGCTCCAACACTGGCTTCGGACCCGAGTCCCGAGACGAGCATGGCGCCGCGGCACGCACCGGGTAACAATCACCCCCGCCTGCCGACAAACATTCAACCCCTGGACAGACCTCTGTTTCTTACGGGCTGGAGTACCCCTACAGCAGGTGTCCAGACGCGTCTTGGTCACAACCGACGCCTCCAGATTGGGTTGGGGCGCCGTTTGCAACGGGCACGCAGCCTCAGGCCGTTGGAAAGGGGCCCAGCTGCGTTGGCACATCAACTGCCTCGAGTTGTTGACCGCCCTTTTTGCCCTGCGGAAGATTCTCCCGTTAATTCGGGACGAACATATCCTAGTCAGGTCGGACAGCACCACTGCGGTCGCGTACATAAATCGCCAAGGCGGCGTATGCTCCCGTCACATGTCACAACTCGCCCGTCGTCTCCTCCTTTGGAGCCAGCACCGACTCAAGTCGCTGCGTGCCACTCACATCCCCGGCAACCCCAATGTGATTGCGGACGCGCTGTCATGACAATGCTTGTCTGGCGGAGAGTGGAGGCTTCACCCCCACTCGGTGCAGCTGATTTGGGAACGGTTCGGCAAGGCCCAGGTAGACCCCTCTGCCTCCCGAGAGACCTCCCACTGCCCGCTCTGGTACGCCCGTTAAGAGGCTCCCCTCGGGGCAGATGCACTGGCACACAGCTGGCCGGTGGGGCTGCGCAAGTACGCATTCCCCCCAGTGAACCTTCTTGCACAGGTGCTGTGCAAGGTCAGGGAGGACGAGGAGCAAGTCACTCTCGTGGCTCCTTACTGGCCCACCCGGGCCTGGTTCTCGGACCTCATACTCCTTGCGACAGCCCCTCCCTGGCGAATTCCCCTGAGGAAGGACCTTCTTTCTCACGCTCTGGCATCCGCACCCAGACCTCTGGAACCTCCACGTCTGGTTCCTGATGCGGAAGATCTAGCTGGTCTACCACCCACGGTCGTAGCCACGTTCAACCAAGCCAGAGCCCCTTCTACCAGGCAACTCTACGCCCTGAAATGGCGTCTGTTCGTGAATTGGTGTTCTTCCCGGGCAGAAGACCCACAGAGGTGCGCAGTTAGGTCTGTGCTCCTGTCCCTACAGGAGAGGTTGGGGGGGGAGGCTGTCCCCATCCACCTCGTAGGTGTATGTTGCCACTATTGCAGCTTACCACAACCCAGTAGACAGCAACTCTCTGGGTAAGCACGACTTAATCGTCAGGTTCCCAAGAGGTGCCCGGAGGTTAAAAACCCCTCCTGGCCAAACCTGTTCCCCTCCTGGGGATCTCTCGGTGGTCCTTGCCGGTCTTCAGAGATCCCCCCCGAGTCGCTAGAATCAGTTGGCTCTGGGCCCTCTCCTGAAAAGACGGCCCTGCTGATTGCGCTCACTTCCATCAAGAGGGTCGGGGACCTGCAAGCGTCCCCTACTAACGACACTTGCCTGGAGCTCGGTCCGGCAGATACTCATGTGATCCTAAGACCTCGACTGGGCTATGTGCCCATGGTTCCTACCATGCCCTCTGGAGATCAGGTAGTGAACCTACAAGCGCTGCCCCGGGAGGAGGCAGACCCAGCCCCTCTCACTGTCGTGTCCGGTACGTGCCTTGTGTGCCTACCTGGACCGCCCCCAGAGCGTCAGGCGCTCTCAGCAGCTCTGTGTCTGCTTTGGAGGACCAGCAGAAAGGGAACGCTGTCTCCAAACAGAGGTGTCTCACTGGGTGATGGATGCCATTCAGTTGGCCTATCACACCCAGGCCATGCCCCCCACTTACGGGTTCGAACCCACTCCACTAGGAGCGTGACATCCTCATGGGCACTGGCGAGGGGCACCTCCCTAGCAGACATTCGCAGAGCTGCGGGCTGGGCAGCACCTAACACCCTTATGATCTCAGGGTTGAGTCAGTCTCGTCCCGTGTTCTCTCAGGTCCGAGCCCGTAGAACTCGGTACACGTCGACGATCTGACCGGGTGAACCGCTTGTTCCAGCGCCGTTTCCCTCTGCCGAGGCAAAACAGTGCGCTTTTGCCCCAGAGGACCCAGGTCCCTGGTTGATTCCTCCCTAGCACTTCGGACCCGCAGCAGTTCATCGGAGGAACGTGCTGGTCCAGTCCACTACGGGTACCTCCGGCTACCCCTACTGGAATAAGTGCTCCACAGATCAGGCCTCCTACGGGACTCCTCCTGTGTGTATTTCCGCGGCACGGTCACCTTACGAGCTGACCCGCGTCTCCCTTAGGCAGTCCTTCGCTGCCCTCCGGTCGCCGTGTTGTAGCAACTCCCCCCTCCTTGAGGTTGGATCTACCACCGTGCCATTTCCTTCCACATGCCTAAGTGGCCATGTGATGTATTTTGCCACCTTTACCTCCCCTGTTGGGCGGGTGTGGCCTCCGCAGGGTCTTTTCCCCCTAAGAATAGGAATTTGGAATAAGACCCCCTTCCCTCGATGCGGTAAGGGCCCCGGCTGCTCTTGCTCTATGCCGAGAAAACATAGAGAGAAAAGAGGCCCAGCCAGGCTTGGCCCGTTCCCTAGTTGGGAGCGTCACCTTGTTCCCCCCTAGGGTAACCAAAAGGATGCTGACGCTTTTTCGGGGCATTGGGGAAGAGTACGTGCAGCCTGAACACAGTTGGTCGCTTGCGCACGTGCAAAATACCTGCCCGCTTCTGTGTCAGCAGTACACGTACACGGCTCAGCGCATGGCGAGTTTTGAAGTGGACCCCTAGTGTCGCTTCTTCGACACGACGTCGAAGTGAGCGACAGACGGGGAACGTCTCGGTTACGTATGTAACCTCCGTTCCCTGATGGAGGGAACGAGACGTCGTGTCTTCCCGGCCACATCGCTGAGCCAAGCCGCTGAGATGCCTGGAACACTCCCGGCTCCTCAGAAAAATCCTGAATGAACGAGCGTATTTCTCTCGCCTTTATATCCGTATCCGGAGGCGGAGTATGCAAATACTGTTCGCCAACTCTCATTGGCCTTTTTTCATAGATCAGAGGTATCTTTCGGCGCTCAAGAGAGACCCCTAGTGTCGCTTCTTCGACACGACGTCTCGTTCCCTCCATCAGGGAACGGAGGTTACATACGTAACCGAGACGTTTTCTGTCTACCAACCATTATATAAGAAAGTGTGCTCATAAAATGTGACATCATCATTAGCACTGAGGTCAACTCCGCCTTACTCGTATCACTTTAGTTAGAAAGAATCTGCTTAGATTATAAATTTAAAGACATTGCTCAGAAATATTAGTTGTGTTACCTGCAGGAAATGTATGTGATCATGTGCGTGTGAAAGTTGCTCCAGCTCAGCGTCTCTCCTCCTCAGATCAGCAATCTCCTGCTCTAGTTGCTCCAAGACTTCTTCAGCTTGACTCACTGCAGTCTTTTCCTGATCTCTGATCAGCTGCGTCACCTCAGAGCGGCTTCTCTCAATAGAGCGCATCAGCTCAGTAAAGATCCTCTCACTGTCCTCCACTGCTGTCTGTGCAGAGTGCTGTTACACACACACATTACAATCAGCTCTTACTGCTTCCTAACACACAGTGAAACTGTTCTTCCAGCTGTCTGCAGATGTTCTTCTGCTCAAATCTCACCTGATGAGACTTCACAGCCTCTTTCAGCTCCTCAAGCTTCTTCTCGCTCTCCTGGATTCTTTGCTGCAGTTTCCTCTGTGTCTCTCCCAAAAGACTCTGAAAACAAATATCTGTAAAACCTCATGACATAAAAATGCACGCAACTAAATCACTATAACACCAATCTAAAATAAATGCCATAACATTCAGTTCTTGGCATTACTGTTAGCATTAGCATAGCAGTGTCTGATTTCAGTTCAAACCTGTTTCTCAGTCCTCTCTGCAGCAGCTGTTACACTATCATGGTTTTTATGTTCGTCCATCGTACACAGATAACAAATGCACATCTGGTCAGTACGACAGTAGATTTCCAGCTGTTTATTATGTTTTGAGCAGATCATCTCATGGAGTCGTCTAGTGGGATCCATCAGATTATGCCTCCTATCTTTAAAGAGATTCTCATGTTGTTCAAGATGATTTTGACAGTAAGAGTTCAGACACTCCAGACAGGACTTGGCAGCTTTGAATTTTTTCCCAGTACAGATGTCACACTCCACATCTCCAGGTCCAGCGTAACAGTGAGCAGGACGAGCAGTTTGAAGTTTTGTCTTCTTCAGTTTCTCTACCACTTCAGCAACCAAGACATTCTTAAATAAAGCAGGTCTTGTAGTGAAGGAGTGTCTGCACTGAGGGCAGCTGTAGACTCCCTTCTGATCATCTTCATCCCAGCAGTGAGTAATACAGCTCATGCAGTAACTGTGTCCACAAGGAATGGTCACTGGATCCTTCAATAGATCCAGACACACTGGACAGCTGAACTGATCCTGAGAAAAACTGCCTTCTGCCATTTCAATGAATGGACACAGACAGAGAGATGCACAGCCTAAAACTCAACAACACTTAAGTTTCGGTTTCCCTGAACTGAAAGGCTGAAATGTGGTTTCAGTTTGTGCATTTGAGTGATGTGTGCAAAATAGGTGTGTCCATTCATACAAAATGTCCACCAGGTGTCAGAGTCAAACTAAATGTCAAACTATGTTGTTGCGACTGAACCAGCATGTCATCTCTTGAGTCAACCGTTTTAAAACACTGACTATATTTCACTTAGTTTATCAAGTAAATAATATTTGAATTAGGTTAATTATGAGATAATTAACAGATTTTTATTTTTATTTTTTAAATCTGACCAATAAAGGAAACAACGGACTCAGGCGTCAAATAAACCAGACAACTGGATTACACAAATATTGTCAGAAAAATTGCAAATTATAGCGTTTGTCATTTTAATGTCATTACTTTTTTTTCTATTTTTTATTTTTTTTCAAAATATCACAAAACAGATGTGACAGCCTAATAATTAACAAGACAAAATATGGAGATTTTTTATTGAAACAAAATTGAAAGAACCCAAAAATATCCTAATATTAGTCCATGCAACTCACGAATCATATTCCTGTTCTTCTGAAGGCAAACTATTGGTTTTGGTGGAAAACCTGCTGCACATTAAATTGATTTTTGTACTCTAAACCTCCACTTTAATGTTCACTTTCAGATGTAAAATTTAAAGTGGAGATTTAGAGTAAAAAATGGCTTAAATATTGTTCTGTTTCTCACCCACACCTATTATTTTGCTTCTGATGATGTGGAATTAAGCACTGTGGTCATATGAATTACTTTTGTGTTTCTGTTATGTGTTATTTGGTGCTACAAATGTCTGATCAGCATTCACTTGCATTATATGGATCAACAGAACTGAGATATTCTTCTAAAAATCTTTGTTGGTGTTCAGCAGAAGAAAGAAAGTCATAAACATCTGAGATGGCATGAGGGTGAGTAAATAATGAGAGGATTTTCATTTTTGGGTGAAATATTCCTTTAATGTGCAGCAGGTTTCCCACCAAATCATATAGTATGTCTTCAGGTGTACTGGAATAGGATTCATGAGTTGACTTAAATTTTGTTCTGTTCCTCACCCACACCTCTCATATCACTTCAGAAGACATGGATTTAAACACTGGAGTCTTGGATTACTTTTATATAAGTGAGAATGGCAACAACGTCTGTAATTGGTGTTTTTGCTTTGTTGAAATATCTAAAAAATATTCCAGAAATGAAAAAAATTATTTTATGTTACTCACTCTTCTCAACAAACTGGAGGCTATATCCCCCAAAAGGACGCCCTAAAACTGAAACAAATGCAAGTATGATGAATAAAATAGACCATGGCGGACATTTAAAACTCTGTCCATCAGAGTGTTAAAGACTGTTTTCTAGCACAACACATATGTCAAATGATTTGTTTGAAGTGCAGAGAACAGCATGGCATTTCTGTAGAATCCTTCTCAGTGATGTAGTCATGAATAATATTAGAAAAAGCCTAAGAGTTTTAAGACTACCATTTTCTCCAAATGTGTAAAAGCTTCATGAACACTCAGTTCACAACAGACAAAGACCATGATGATTACCCCATTTAAAATACCAGTAAAGAATCAGGCACCAGGAAGAAACAACCATATCTGGCCACTGTCATTCTAAACAAAAAAAAGCACACACAATGGAGGTGGATTCAAGAGCAGCTTGTTTCTTGATGATTGAGTACATCGATCACACACTGTGGCCAACTCAACCCCCTCAGATACATCTAGACAGTGGAATGTTAACGCGGTGTTCACAAACAACTCTGGAAGTGAAAAGAAAATGAATAATGGAAGTACTGTATAAAGGTACACGAAACACATTGGCCTTGTTTGTCATCCAGGGCCAGGGTGAAGCCTATTGGAAAGAGACTAGTTTGATGCTTTAGGTATATGAGTGGAGGGAGTGCACAAGTTGCAGCTACTGTCTGTGGAGTCAATTCTGACCCGAAAATGCAGAGGTCTTCCAACATATTGGGGTTGCCAGGCCCAGACAATTTCTATTGACATCGATCCTGCAGCCAGCCCAACTTTGCTCCATGGCACGCCTAGTTCCATTTGCTCTACGCCCAAAGCTTGATGAAGAGCTTTACAAACTGGTGGTTCAAGGAATTTCTGAGCCTTTAGGACATGCAAGATGGACCACACCCATAGACCACTCAGGCTTGAAAACTAGTGGTGATTATCGCTGCACAGTAAATACAGTCATCAAACCTGTTTTTACCCCATACCTAACATGTCTGGACTTTTCTCAAAGCTAGCAGGGGTAGTACTTTACACCAAGCTTGATTTGAAACAAGCCTATCAACAGCTTCCACTAGATTACAAAGCAGCAGATTGACACTCAACATGGCCTTTTCCAGGCCTGCCGGTTACAGTTTGGGGTGTCAACAGTAGTGTCAATATTTCAGAGATTCGTGGACACTATTTTCTGGAAATCCTGGAGTTCAACCATATTTGAATGATATCCTGATCTCAGGTAAAAGCATAGAAGACCACAACATATGGCTACGTGCCTTATTGGAATGCTTTGCAGAAGTTGTGCAACAACTGCAAGAAGAGAACTGAATTTTTGCTGCCAGTCAAGTCCAATTTCTGGGTTTCCAGGTGGATAAGGATGTGTCAAACCAACTGAGAAAAAGGTTGAGGCAATCCAGGAAGCAAATCCCCCTAAGAACTAAACAGAACTTCAAACATTCTAACAACTGCTTAACTTTTATTGCGGCTTTCTACCCGACAAGCCCACCATTTCTAGAACCACTCCATCACCTCCTTGACCAGTCTGCTACATGGATGGTGGGAAGCTGCTGCAAACTGATAGGGTGCTGATGCATTTTGATGAGAAGAAACCCCTGGCACTGGTGAGTGTGATGGTTGTGAGATCCCCAGCTCTTTTGCTTCCAGAACAATGACGTCAACAGAAAGAAAATCATGCCCAGATCGACAAGGAGGCATTGGCGATCATCAGCAATATCTTGCAGGCCGCCAATTTGTAATTTTCACTGACCATACAAACTTACTGTGTCTATTGCATCACTCCAAGCCAATGCCTTCAGTTCTGTCACCACTCATGTTATGATGGATTGTGATCCTTGGGAAATGTAACAATGAGTTGTGCTACAGACCTGGCAAACAGATGCCAAATGCTGATACTTTGAGCTGCTTGCCTCTGCCTGCCCCTGTTACAATTACACCACTGCCCCTGGTAGTTATTTGCTGAAAATGTTGCCACACGCCCCAATTAATTCTGCCAGAAGAGCTGCTCTCACACTGAAAGATCCCATCCAGTCACGAGAACTGCATTGGTTTCTAAATGGCTGGCCAACCAATGTAATGGACAACTGTTTTAAACCCACTGTCACTAATCGCCACGAGCTGTCTGCACATAAGAACTGTTTGATATGGGGAAGATTTGTGGTTATTCCCAAACTGGAGAGGGAGAAGTTTATTACTATGTTGCATGATTCTTACCCTGGCCTAGCAAGGAGCTATGTGTGGTGGCTGGAATGGATAGGGACATAGAGGAGACCTTGGAAGTCTTAACCAAAACAACGCTAAACTGCAGGTAAAACGGCATTCAAAGGTGAGTTTAACAACGCTCCACGGCGTGTGCAAGTAAGCAGTTTAAGCGTTTTCTTAGGTACTGGTATACATAGGTACACTGCTTTAACTAGAGCATGCTGGATAACGTATTTTTATCGGAGGTTTGTTGATGTTAATAAATATATATAATATGCTACGATTGCGTTCAATTAATCAAAGTTTTTTTATTTTTATTTTTAAAATCCTCTATAGAAGTCTATCGGACTACCCTGCACGTTGAAAAATGACGCCAGAGGTATACCCAGTGCGTTAAAAAGTGACACCAAGGGGTTCTGGCAAAGCGTCCATATGTGACGAGTTGGGTGTGAGAATGTGTTGGTTAAAACATGTGAAACCTACCATAAATCACGTCATGCACCACCTAAACCCTTGGAATTGGACAACAAAGTGTAAGAGTTGAACAGATTATGTTGAATGATGAATGCTGATATTGCATGGTGGAGGAGAGAAGTAGAAGAGAAGAGAAGACATTTCATATATTTTATTTACACTAACTCTTCCATTCTAGGCAGTGTATGCAGACATTGAATTGATCTTTGGTGATCATAGTTGTAAGGCAATCACATTGGTTTATATAGTAAGCTTGTACAGCTGTAATCTCTTTGTCGCTAGCCATAGCTTGCAGAGATTTTTGGACATTGTCCTGATAGTTCTACCATCAGGATATTCAGCAATCCAAAGAGGAATGCTCTTTTGTGTGGTTTGCTGTGGCTTCTGTCAGGTTTGACTACAACTGTTTGTGTCACCTTTGTCGAGACTCATTCCAGAGGTTTAAGCACATGAGAAATGAATCTGGATTCACTGTTATGTTTTTTTCTCCTCTGGTTCCTCTACAGTGGACTTTGCTATTCTTGTGACAGAATGCCTCGCTTTCACTCATGTCTTAATAAATCCTCTCTTGTACATATTTTTTAAATCTGGAAAAATATTTTATCATTCAGGAAGCTGCCCTGCTGGGACATTTTTATGCACAACTTTTGTTGAAATATTAATGTATAGTGGTTGTAATGAAAGTTATCATTGAGAAAACTTTCTTTCCAGTTGCAACAAGCAATTGTTTTCTCAGTGAACAAAAGATTTGTAAAATTGTTTCAGATGATTTGTTATTTCATTGTTTTTAAAAGGATATTATTTTTCAGGTCAAATAAAAATATGCGGAAACATACCCACATGATTTTGCAAAGAATTTCCTGTTTTTCCAGTCCTTAGTGACAATTTTTTATTATTAATAATAATAATGTACAATAATTAATAGGTGTATTTATTGTTTGAAATACTTTACCCAATCACACACTCTTCATATACAGTATATACACACACACACACACACACACAGACACACACACACACACACACGGACACACACATGTAAAATCTGCATATAAATTTACGTGGTTACAGATGCTGCTTGTTTACTATTTTTACCACTTTTGCATATATTAAGCGAAGGTGCCTTTAAGAGTACATACATGTATGTTCTTACTGATGTCAAAGTTCACATATCACATTTACTGTACATGCCAACTGAGATTGTAAAGAACACAAAAAAGAATAGATGTCTATGGCTAAAAACAAAGTATATTGGCCATTGCCCCATGATCATGCTTTATCTAGTATTATCTATTTTGCATTTGTTTATTTTATTTGTCATAAAAATTAAGTTAGGCGAATGAATATGTTACTGACTTTGCTTGTAAGGGACATAAACATGCCAGGAGAGGGCGGGATAACCCCATTTCTAATGTGGAAAGATTTCTCCGAATTGCACCATTGAATCTCTCATTTACATGTTGAGTCATCACTCTTTTGCACTACAGTACACAGGGAGTTAATCAAACAAAGCTACAGATATCCAATGTAAATATTAACAAATATATTTGGGTGGAGGGGGATTGTTTTCATTCGCTAACAGCAATATTAATTCCATGTCATATGCCAAATATTTCAAAACACATGTCCTGTGGAATATTTTCTTAGACTCTATTCCCAAAGGCAAAAAATAAATAAAATACAATTCTTATAATAACTCAAAATTTATTCCAAAACAAATGTCACACAAAGGAAACATAAACGTAATTCATATGACTCCAGTGTTTAATTCCATATCATCCATAACAATATTTTAGTCCCTTTTTACTCTAAATCTCCACTTTAACTTTCACTTTCAGATGTGAACGTTAAACTTAATGGCACCAGATGTGTCTGTCAGATGTAAAAGTTAACGTGGAGATTTAGAGTAAAAAAGGAAATAAATTTTGATCTGTTTCTCTCTCACACCTATCATATAACTTCTGAAGACATGGATTGAATCACTGAAGTCAAATGGATTACTTCTGATATTTTTCTATAAATCTTCGTTTGTGTTCAGAAGAAGAAAGAAAGTCATACACATCTGGGATGGCATGAGGGTGAGTAAATGATGAGCGAATTATAATTTTTGGGTGAACTAACCCTATAACTTTCTGAAAGTTTCACTTTTACATATTTCAAACGTATTTTATTATTTTATGCTATATTTTATAGTAAGTTAATTCAATGTTATATATATATATATATATATATATATATATATATATATATATTGTATATAACATATAATGGAGAAAGAAGGGCTTTGTGCCTTTAATGCTTAAAACAGTCAAAGAAAACTAAAGCATATGTGCAACATGGCAAATAGTCCTTCCATAAATACACAAAATAAATAAATAAGTATATTTTGGCTTAATGTGGTTTGTGATTTTGATATCTTTGGAGGTTAATCAGTTGAATTTAGTCAGAGGTTTCTCTGCAATGCCCTTATCATAGAGATAACAGTAGCCTTGACCCTTCACCGTATGGATTAAAATGACTATGTAAGTAGTGCAATCACAAAATAATCTTTTTTTTTTTCCCTTTGTCTTTAAGGTCCTCGGTTTGTCCTAAGTGAATCCTGTTGAAATGGGACTGTCTATGAAAATTGGTCAACATGGTCTTTACATTTATTTACATTAATGTATAGATCTGATGCTTGTGGTTTAGAAAGCTAAGATTAGACAACTTTTCATGATTGTTGTATTTTTTCTCATTCTTAACATTTTATTTAGATTACATTATTATAGATAATTGTTATAGTTTATTAAATATACATTTTCACATTTTATGAAGCAAGTACTGCTTGCCTATGTGAAACTCGCCACCACTTTGCAAGGGTGTAGTGCGGTGGTTAATGGGACAAGTGTTTATTAGTGCAGTACTCTGAGGTTGCTAGGTTGTTCTGAGTCTTTTTAGATCCTGACATAATGTAATTTAGAGGTCATACCTCACGTTAATCAAATCATCTGTAATCAATTCTGCAAAGTCCAAGGTCAGTATAACAGATGACCCCCACCCATTCCCATAAACTCTTTGCCCTCCAAACACTTCAATCAAGAGTTCAAACTATAAGGTTGGGCAAACTTTACTAGACTCATGGTGTCAAGCTCTTTTAACAGCCTCATATTTACTTCATATTCCAGAAAAAAGGATTTAATTTTTCCAGTGGTGTATTGTTTACACTGTACTGTTCAAGACAAATCGCTGTAATGCATATCTTGTGTACACTACCTCTATACAGTGCTCATTGCCTTGGCGTCCTTAGTCTGTAATTGCACCATTGACCTTCCCACTGTTTCCGGTTAGAATGGCCATAAACAACAGAAACAATATAAATCAAGTGATGCACTGCACTTAAAAACTATCTAAACATCCTTAAAACAAGATACATTTACTTGAGAAGCAAAATGACGCAAGATAGTTTGTCTTGTTTCCAGAGAAAAATTGGGTGTATTTGTTGAGGTTATGCCAAAAATAAGGAAAAAAAGAAACCCCTGTTTGCCAACTGGTGCATGACAAATGAGCCAATGGGGCAAGAAAAGAGATATTCTCTTAATATATACTGCTTTAGAAAAATATCTAAACTGATTTTTTTATTATATAAAATTTGTCAGAAGTATTAAATGTAGTTCCTCTTCTGTCACTCACTAGACATTGTGTCGATTGTAGTGACACAAGGAGTCTCTTCTGAGAGCCTCACGTACCTCTGAAATTTTTAAATATGAAAGAGTAATAAATGACAGAATTTTTATTTTAAAGAAATGGAGGGACAAGTTGAAATGTACTTTTGCGGTTATCAACATTACGCCACAAATGCTGTCGACTGAGCTTAACTTGTATTAAACCCGGAATATTCCTTTAATTGTAAAGCAAAAATATAAAAAACATTGTATTTGCTTTGTTTCACAGAACACATCTCAAAGACTGCAAGATCATGTAGATTTACACTCTACAATATCAGGAAGATAAGACCTTTCCTCTCTGAACATGCAACACAACTGCTTGTTCAGTCACTTGTCATAACTAGACTGGACTACTGTAATGCTCTCTTTGCAGGCCTTCCTGCATGTGCTATTAGACCTCTGCAAATGATCCAGAATGCAGCAGCACGTCTGGTCTTTAATGAACCAAAGAGAGCACATGTTACGCCACTCTTTGTCTCTCTCCACTGGCTGCCGGTTCATGCACGTATTAAATTCAAGGCCCTGATGCTGGCATACAGAACAATCACTGGGTCTGCTCCAGCATACCTAAAAACATTTATGCAGAGCTACACTCCCACCAGAAGCCTGCGGTCGGCAAATGAGCGGCGCCTTGTTGTACCAAAACAAAGAGGCACCAAAACACTTTCCCGGACTTTCAGTTTTATCATTCCATGTTGGTGGAATGACCTTCCCAACTCAATCCGTGAAGCTGACTCACTCTCTATCTTCAAAAAACAGCTAAAAACACATCTTTTCCAAGAGTATTTAACCAGTCACTAAAAAAATAAATAAAAAAAATAACAATTCTTGTTGCACTTAAATCGGTTTTGTACACTACTCTGATGATAGTGAAACTTTGTAGTATGGCACTTTTCATACCACTGTCACCTTAAGATGATTCGCCCATATTTTTCCTCTTTTGTAAGTCGCTTTGGATAAAAGCGTCTGCCAAATGAATAACTGTAAATGTAAATTTGCTGATGCAATTGCTATAGTTTATAAAGATGTCAAAATGACCCTAACAAACACACAATTGCTTGTAAAGGATAATATTTTTTTAGAAAAACATTTCTAGAGGACATTTCTAATTATTATTCAGCCTGTGAATCTAAAGGACAGATACTTAAGACTAAAGAGCAAAGTAGTAAAAAGTAAATAAAGTGAGAAAGAAAATACATTGGGAAAAGGATGCAAGACAATATACAATTGTTAACTGTAGATGTTTCAGTGTGCATTGTTGGTAACATTATGAAGAATAATACTATTCAATAATTTAATGCCATTTCAACTAGTGACACAATCATGAACAGGAACATAGATCAAACCTAAATTAAAGGACATGCAAACAGCACACTCATCACTTTCCATATAACAAGTAAGGTTACGCAATAACTGAGTACATAAACAGTATGCTAAATAATAGTGAGCTGCCAAAGAACAGTATGAGAATGTTAAATGATGCCAAAGCACACAGTGACTGAAAAGGTTAACACAGCAGACAGTGACTATGTTTACCTGGACACCAGAATGCGACTTATTGCGAGAAAGCGGGTTACTGTAAGAAAACAGCATTCCTGTTTACACGCACTGTATAAGTGCCGCGCTCTTTACTCCCATATGCGGCCCGGTCGGTAGGCAGCTTTCTCCATAGGAACGTAATTTCCCTGCGACACTCTGCATATAACAAACATGGGATCTGAGGAAGACTTTGCTATTTAAATATTCGTTGCTTTGATTTATTTTTTACAGAGTAGTTGCTGTGTTTGTATCCTTAACTTTCTGTCACGACCTGCTGCAGAATTGCACTGCAATAGTGGGGTTTCACACTTATATAAAACTCTGGGATTCCCCCAATGTACAAGTCATATACTCGAACATGAAGGACAGTCGATATTTTACACTGGTGTGTGTAAGTAAGGGATAATGTACAGTAGGCAGATGGTTTATTTGGTTGGTATCCATGTAAATCTGGATAATATACAGTCAGCCTGTTGTTATCGCACAATTAACCTGAAAGGGTGAGACCCAGACGCAAAGCAACTAACCAAATGAATAAATCCATGGATATAATATTGATTTGCGTTGAAATTCTGTAATTTGAGAGAAAGAAATTGCTGAACAGCTGGAATCAACCTCCGGTTTGCGATCGAGTTCTGTTGGTTTATTTTGTGAAAATGGCCATCTGACTTCTCATTATCCAGCTCAATAAAAGACTACTTGCCAAATAAACAAATAAATAGACATGAAATATTGATTCGATTTGAATTTTTTTGGTTTGTTTGTTTACTTAGACTGGTTTACTTACGTAGAGAACCTGGATGAGCGGTCTGATATGTAGATTTGCCGTTGTAACAGAGCAATATCGGACCACTGGATGGCACCATTGACCGATCTGAATCCAGTATTCCAGAGAGCCGTGTAATAAATAGGTATAGTTTACAGTTTATGTGATTTTTCCCACTGGACTCCCAGATTTATTTAATTCTTTCTGCTATGTTCACTTGTTGATGGACTACATCCTATGACGTTTGTTATGCCTGTTCCATGCACGCTCACTCTTCAAACACCCATCAGGACGCCACTTATGCGTTTACATGACCACATTAAGCCACGTTCTCTGAGAGAAACCTAGTTAACCTGTAAAAAAATCAGCGTTCTAGTTTACATGACATTTCAGAACTGAATAATCTGTATTCTTAAGTGCATGTAAACGTGGTCAATGACAAAGGTCTAAATACAATGCACGATTAATGAAGTGCCTTATAAGGAAAAAGGTGAATGTCCTACCGAATGTCCTACCCAAATTATATTATTTGAAAATGCTATTATAAATGCTAATTAACTTGTGCCTCCTGTGCCTAGATTCAGATCCCAAACTAGACTTATTTTGTTGCCATGTACTTTGAGTTGTTTATTCCTGCCCAACCCACCATATAATAATGTTTAGGCCTACTTGATTTACTTTTCCATTAGTAATGCAATAGGAAGCCCCCTTTGGTCATAATTTATATGGGATATACACACACTCGAGTGACCTCCACCCACAATCTCTTTTACGAGGGAAGTCTTAGGTAAATGCTGGAAGACACTTGATTCCCTGTTTAAGTATTGTAACATAACACTTTCAAAATTGTGGTTAGTTATGGGTGGGTTAAGTTTGAAATATTCACATCATTAATGACCAGCATGATCTTAAAAATCACATAAATGCTTAAAGTACATGTTTTACGTATTGTCATTGCCAATACTGGGAAAAGAGGATTTGACAATTTCGTGTTATCACAATAAATATTGATATACAGTATGTACTGTATGTATTATTCTTTAGAATCGTTCTAAGAAAATGCACCTGTTGAGAGTTGAAGGCAGTCATTTAACAATAAGTAATGAATCAAGGTAACCTTTATTGTACCATCAAGACCATGTCTACCTACTGCAATGAGATGTTGCTTATCTCAATGATAAGAATAACCTTGATCCTTTCCCTTTTAGACTGACAGAAGCATTTAGTACTTTAACATTTCTATCAATTATTTTACCAGTGACATTGCCCTAGAAAAATTTGTGAACCACACATTTTCTAAGTTTCACATTTTTCCTTAATATTATTTTAATTAAAATGCTCATTTGTTTATAGGGATATCTTTGTTTATGGTATATCTTGCTTGTCCTGAAAACTTTAAGTAAAATTGAATCAGATTTGATCTGATTATTATAATCTTTAATTACTTGATACACATTCCAATTCACCATTTGTGATGTGTAATGCTGTCTTCCAAGTGGCCTTTCAGTGATCCAATTCTCTCTTTTCTTTCTCTCTTTCTATAGTTTACTAATCAATAAATTAGTTGGAATTTAGTTAGAGTTTAAGTATAAAAGTCAAAATTTTATGACATCTTTTAATTAAGGAGCTATGTAATTTGGCTTATGAGTAGAAAGCAAAACATCTTATTCCATTATAATGTTATTTATATACACTACCGTTCAAAAGTTTGGGGTCAATTGTCTGAAATTTTTCTCATGATCTTAAAAATCTTTTGATCTGAAGACATTTGCTTAAATGATTGAAATTAGTTTTAGAGACAAAAATATAATTGTGCCAATATATTAATTTATTTAATTACAAAACTAAAATTTTATTTAAAAGAAAAAATATGTTTTTGAAATGGATGACCGAATAATTAAGAAAAACATCCACTAAGTGCCCTGCATATAGATGGGAACTCCTTCAATACTGTTTAAAAAGCATCCCAGGGTGATACCTCAAGAAGTTGGTTGAGAAAATATCAAGAGTGCATGTCTGCAAATTCTAGGCAAAGTGTGGCCACTTTTAAGATGCTAAAATATAACACAGTTTTGGGTTGTTTAGTCACAGCATAATTCCCAAATTTTCATTTCTGTTATTCCATAGTTTTGATGACTTTACTATTATTATAAAATGTGAAAAAAAATAAAAATAATAATAAATAAAGAATGAGTAAATGACCCCAAACTTTTGAACGGTAGTGTATATAAAAAAAAAGAAAACAAATGTCACGTGACCTGGAATTACTTCTGTGGGAGGAGTATAAACGCAGCTGCAAAGAACAAGGAATCAAAAACAGCAGTTCTGCCACTGGAATGCCAAAATAGGAACATGGGCTGTCTCCTTCAAATCCTGCTCGCTCTGTTCATCTCTGTTATAGGTGGCCTTTACCTTCTGGGGGCTTTTCGTCGCCGGCGGGCTGGAGAACCCCCTCTGGATAAAGGCCCTATTCCCTGGCTTGGCCATGTGCTGGAATTCAGGAAGGACACAGCTAAATTCCTGCAGAGAATGAAAGAAAAACATGGAGATATTTTCACAGTGCAGCTTGGAGGCTTTTATTTCACTTTCATTACAGACCCACTATCTTTTGGCCCGGTGGTCAAAGAGGCAAGAGCAAAACTGGACTTTACCAAGTTTGCTGAGCAACTGGTGGCAAGAGTATTTGGCTATCATTCCATGGAAAGCGAGCACAAGTTGCTCCAAACATCAAGCACAAAATATCTCATGGGAGACGGTCTTGTTGTAATGACTCAGGCCATGATGAACAATCTTCAGAACTTAATGCTCCATAGTGTTGGATCTGGGAATGACAATACTTGGCAAGAAACTGGACTGTTTTCTTACAGCTACAACATTGTCTTCCGAGCTGGCTACCTGGCGCTCTTTGGTAATGAATCACCCCAAAGCACTGGGACTTTAGGAAAAGCTAAGGAAATTGACCGACAACACTCGGAAGAACTTTTCTTGGAGTTCAGAAAGTATGACCAGCTCTTCCCCAATCTGGCTTATGGTGTCCTGGGCCCTGGCGAGAAGATGGAGGCAGAGCGTTTGAAGAAGCTGTTCTGGAACATGCTCTCGGTGCAGAAGATGAGCTCCAGAGACAACATTAGTGGCTGGGTGCAAGAACAGCAACAGGCTAGGGCTGAGAAAGGCATGCAAGAGTTTATGCAGGATCGGTTCATGTTTCTACTTCTCTGGGCATCTCAAGGAAACACAGGTCCTGCAGCCTTCTGGCTACTCTTGTATCTTATGAAGCACCCTGATGCTATGGCAGCTGTCAAGAAGGAAGTCGAGGAGGTTCTCAGAGAAACCAAGCAGGAGGTAAAGTGTGGTGGGCCACTTATTGACCTGACCAGAGACATGCTCCTCAAAACGCCCGTGCTAGACAGCGCAGTGGAGGAGACCCTCCGTCTAACGGCTGCACCTGTCCTTACAAGAGCTGTTCTGCAGGATATGACCATCAACATGGCCAATGGACAACAGTACAACATCCGAGATGGTGACAGAGTGGCAATTTTCCCCTACACTGCTGTTCAGGTGGACCCAGAGGTGTACCCAGATCCCCTCACCTTCAAGTTTGACCGTTTTCTCAAACCAGATGGAAGCAAAAAGACCGATTTCTACAAGGGTGGAAAGAAACTCAAGTACTACAATATGCCTTGGGGTGCTGGAACCACCATGTGTCCAGGAAGATTCTTCGCCACCAATGAGCTGAAGCAGTTTCTCTTTCTCATGGTTACATACTTTGACTTTGAGCTGAAAAACCCATATGAAGAGATTCCAGGTATTGACATCAGACGATGGGGTTTTGGCTCCATGCAACCAACCAAAGACATTCAGTTTAGATACAGACTTAGATTTTAGATTGTTATTATAATATAAACTCATTCCCAAAACTTTGAACAATATACTCATTAAAAGGCAATTGCACTCATGAAAGCTTGCTTTGAAACTGAAAATGTTCTATATTCCCTGTGCATTTTAAGTAATTTCTGCAAAAGGTTATAGTGTTACATTGTCCTCTAGTACCCGTGTTGGTTTCACAATATCTCACAGTGACCATGAGTGTGTGTGGTTAATGCATTGCTAAAGGACTTCACCCATGTTGTAACAGCTGTCAGACATTAACACTGTTAAGAATGTTATATTTATAAAAATGGGAATACTGTGCAGGATCAACATACTTAAAAACATCTTACATATTATGCAGTTTGTCCATGTGTTATTTGACATAAAAAATATGATTTACAGTATAAAATAAAAGCATGAATTAATCTCCCCACGTTTTCAGCATTCTTAATGACTCAATGAGGTGAGCATGGAGTAACAGAGTATTTTAAGACAGAACATTTTTAAAGATATAGTCATCCAACATGCTATTTTCTTTTTGTTATGTTTTTTGTACTACTCTAAACAAAAACAGGTTCCGCAGGTTTTTTGAAGCTATGGGAAACTACTAAATGCACATTTATTTGGGAACTTGCCAAAGCAAACTAAAATGCACTACATGTCACGCAAATATTTTCAAAGTAAAACTGCTAGAGTTAGCATTATTTGCTTGACCTTTGCACCGAGGAACTCTGTAAACATTTCTTTGACATGGAAGCAGTCAGTTTGGAGGTCCTGAATTGCCGTGCAATATTTTTGCCTTTAAATGTAGCATATTTGCCAAAATTCTTCTAAAGTAAATAATTTGTCAATGCCTACAGATAAAAGATTTAAAATTCAGTTCTGGTAATGCTCTGTCTGTCCTCCCTCTGGTACAAATGTCCTAAAAATAATTTATCTCTCATGTTCTGTTTGGGGTCTGAGAAACCCCAAGGCTGTTTTAATACTTCAAAAATATACTTGATATTGAAGTTTAAGTTTAATACAAAATCTTAGAACTGATTATAAACAAAGTTTATCTTAACATGCTTTAAACCTCCTCTATTATCAGTCTGAAAGACATAAAATTCATTAATTGAATTAGATTTTTACATTGGTGTGCACTCTGTAGAGATCCCCTCCTGCTAGCTGTCAGTATTAATTTTGTATATTGCATTTTCGAATTATAATTTTTTTTTTTTGGGGGGGGGGGGGTCAAATTCACCAAAACAGAAATAATGGTACTTGAATGGATAGCAGTAATGTTTCTGAAAAGAATATGCCTGCTGTGCAACTGAGCAGATGGATAAGCTGTCAATAATATCTCTTTACCGTGTGTTGATTAGGAGAGTGGAACATATTTAAAGAACGGGACAGGTTACTTTCAAATGTACTATTATTATTTACATGGATTAAGTACATGTTTGGGTACATCTGCCTTGTCAAAATACTCATCTTACATGCAATTTTGTGCTGTAATAAGCATCCGTTTTAGAAGAAAAACAAGATGGGTTTGCATTCCTTGGTCTTCTTTGTAAGACACTTCAAAAACTTTACAGACATTTTTAGATGTATTTAAGGAATACATTTGAGCCACCCCCATAGTTTCCCCCCTCCCAGCCTACTCTGCTGGTGCCATCCTGGTCAACCTTGCGTGTACCCCCTCTTGGTCAGCTCCTGGCCCTTCTGCTCAGTTGGTTTGTCTCTCCTACTTCCCCAAGGCTGGAGTCAACCATCCTAATCTGCTCTTGAACTGGAGCTACCCCCTCTGGTTGGTCCCTTCGGCAACTCCTTAGTTTCAACTCCCTTCTGCCAGTGCCTTTTTTCCAGAGGTTTCAATCATCACATTGCATAGTTACAGTGAGTAAATAAATGCAAAGGAACATAATAATACATTTTTAATGTGCTGCTTAAAAGATACAAGATTCCCAGATCTGTCAAATAAATTGTATAATATATTAAAATCTAGGCCTAGTATATTAAATTATTTTTCTTATCCCACTTTTCTCCCCAAATTGGAATGCCCAATTCCCAATGCGCTCTAAGTCCTCTTGTTGGCGTAGTGACTCGCCTCAATCTGGGTGTCGGAGGACAAATCTCACTTGCCTCCGCGTCTGAGACCATCAGTTTGCGCATCTTATCACATGGCTTGTTGTGTGCATTACCGCGGAGACGTAGAGCGTGTGGAGGGCCACACTATTCTCCACGGCATCCACGCACAACTCAACAAGCGCCACACCGAGAGCGAGAACTACACGTTATAGCGACCACAAGGAGGTTACCCCATGTGACTCTACCCTCCCTAGCATCCGGGCCAATTTGGTTGCTTAGGAGACCTGGCTGGAGTCACTCAGCACACCAACGTGACTCCAGTTGTGGTAGTCAGCGTCGATATAATATATTAAATCTTAATATATAATTCTAAATCCATTATCTATATATATTTCCCTGTAAGTGAGCTTTAATTTAGAGTTTGAGAAACAGGGGAGTGACTTCATTGTGTCTCGAGTCCAGAGGTGGAAAGTAACAAATTACAACTACTCTAGTTACAATACTTGAGTACATTTTTTTCTACTTTTTAGGTATTGATAAATAATAATATTTTACTTTTACCTAAGTTGATTAAAAATGAAGTACTCAACTTCACTACAGTTGTTTTTCACCATAATGACAAAGCAATAAAAAAAAAAAAACAATAAAAAAATAACAATATTTCGGAATTTTTGCGGAGAAGAAATTGGTGCTAAATCTCATCATGAGCACAGCAGCTGGCATAAACAACTGCCGGTGTCCTTTCTTCTCTAGCTTCTCCAAGACTTTCTGCCCTGTCACAATAAAAGAACTGTAAAACTGAGATTTTCTGAGGAACCGTTTAAACACATTTAACCACTAATCAAACTTCACTTGTTTTTAAGGTAGGCAATGTTGTAACTGTGTCAAACATTAACACAATGTAGTTTGACACATATGTGGGGATATCTTGTTTGGAAATGAAAGGGGACGGGGCAAAAATGCCACAGAAATTGACAAAAATATCCCTGAAATTCCTTTTTTTTTTTACTGAAATTCAAAATAAACTGTCCTAGCGGTTAACAAGAGAGCTCAAGGTGCTGTACAGTACTTCTGTCTGAAAAGCCTCACCCCCTAGAGGCCAAATGTTTGCAAGGATGGATGTTATTTAAAGAAGTTATGAGAAAAAACATAATGTAACCAAATGCTACAATTTACTTAATAATAATATCTCAATATGTTAAATAACCATAATGTTAACTAAGACAATAATACAGAACAACTACTTTTATTGTTTGAATCAATCATATCTCTCACTAAACACTGTGTGAAATGTTTATTTTTGCCTTATTTTATTCAGTTGGCATGAAGGAGTTGAAAACATTTTGCTTAATAATCTCATTCAATATCTGGATAATTGCTGCAATATCATAGAAGATACATTTCCTCATCTATGATATTGCATTATAGCATGAAATAGGAATGTGTTTCAGTAACAATGCACATCATGTAGTGTGAAATAATTTTTGGCTTCTCAGCAACTTCTCTGGATGATGTTGCTGTGTCATCACAAAGCAAAGCTGCAGCTGTTCCCTGTTTGAAGGATGTTCGAGAGGAATGTGTTTCTTGTCTCTACTCTCACGTTTCACACGTAGCTCAGACATGTATGTCACAACCATATAAGGTAATGAGCTATTTCATTGGTGGGGGTCCAGTGGAATGTGTTTTTTTCTGGACCATTTAATAAAGTGCTGAACAATAAACGTGGAAGAAGGATTTGATAGCATTGGGTGTCTGTGTCATTTCTTTCTTCCCTCAGCTGAGCCGTATCGAGACGGGGATTGCAGATCAAGAAAATAAATTAAATACATTGGATGACAAAATTATCTAACGTGTAGTTTAGAGACATTTATGATGTTACAAATGGTTAATTCTATTTAAATAAATGTTGTATTCTTTAAATACTTCTGTTTGGACAAGAATCCTCAATGCAGGTCTTTGGTATTTAGAAGCTGCTAGTTTTGGACCTGTGAGGAGTCTGTTTCTCAAACTGAGACTGTGATTTATTTGTCTTTTTGTTGTGCGTCTTGCCATCCACTTCCCTCTCTAGCCTGGTTAGGGATGAATTTGGATACTGTATATCCATAGTTGGTTAACAATGCTTTTGGGTAATGCACTCCTGGTTGGTTTGTTTCATGGCAATTCTGATTTATTTTTAGCCTAATTCTAGTGCTTTCTGTTCAGTTCTCTTAATTTTTTTGTTTGTTCAGTCTGTTTCCTTTCTTGTTTTAACCTCCCTTTTCCTGCCTTATCAGTTGGAGTCTGGGCCTTTAGTGTGTGTGTGTGTGTGTGTTTATAAAACAATCATGCTACAGTCCAAATCACAGATCAAATCAGATTTTTTCCCCATTCTGATGGTTGATGTGAAAATTAACCGAAGCTCCTGACCTACATCTGCATGATTTTATGCACTGCACTGCTGCCACATGATTGGCTGATTACAATATTGCATGGGTGATTGTTGTTGCCAGACGGGCTGGTTTGAGTATTTCTGTAACTGCTGATCTGGGATTTTCATGCACATCAGTCTCTAGAATTTATTCAGAATGGTGCCAAAAACAAAAAACATGCAGTGAGCGGTAGTTCTGCAGATGGAAATTCTTGTTGATGAGGTCAACAGAGAATGACCAGACTGGTTTAAACTGACTGGCCAATTTGGTTGCTTAGGAGACCTGGCTGGAGTCACTCGATCAGCCCACCCTGGATTTGAAATTCAAAAACTCAATATTCACTGAGCTACCCAGGCCCTCCAGGCAGGTGGTTTTAATGTTGTGGCTGATTGGTGTATAGTGCGCTGAGGACGTAACAAAGTGCTGATCTATTTATTAAACTGCTTACTAACCAAATCCCAAGACTGATAGTTGCAGATGTAGAGATGAAATCACCATATTATGTGAAACATTTATTTGGGTGCTTGAATCAATCATTAAGAATTAATGTTGATCAAAATAGGTAATTTAAAAGAATCTTTTACTGTGCATGACATAATTCATATTCATGAGTTTAGCAGCACTGCCCCCCACGGTACAATTTTCTGTACAGTTTATTTTTATTTAGACCTAACATTGTGTTAATGTTCACTTTCAAATGGCTTATTCCAACTGTAACAAAGGTGCTAGGCCTACAGGACTTTATTAACAGAATAACATGAGATATACATGCATTTTCCAGCCATGGGTACACTTAACAAAATAATAAAATAACTGTCCTGCATAAGGTGGTGACGTTTAGTCCAGATTCCCTGTTCTATATGTGAAGTTTAGGAACATTTAGAATTTGTTGATGTGTTTACTAGACAATGTCTTGGTGCTCTGGAGAAATTTTCTACTTATTTTTTTATTATGCAAAAACGTATATATATATTTTCTTTAATGTTGGCAAATCAGTATCAGAATGTTACTATGTTGTTCCTGTGGAAATGCAGTTGAATTTTGCATGCCACTCCCCTGAACATACGGGTATAAAAGGAGCTGGCTGCAATCACTCATTCAGATTTTTTCTTTGGAGCCGAACGGTTGTGTGTCAGCGAGTTGAATTCCACTGCCGGTCCATTCACCTTGAAGAAGCGTATGCTGTTGGATATATACGGTGCATTCCAGCAGCTTGCTTTCCTTCTGCACGATAAGTGCAGACTATGCCCCTGGGCGCTTCGTCAGTGCTAAAAAGATGATATCTGCAAAGAGTATATTTCCTATATTAGAGCAACACATTGACATGAACGTCATTTTAAAGATGCCTTTCCATCTTTGTGTGATTCCTGGATGCGTGATTCCTCTGACAGCCACGGGCGCTGCCTTGTGTGTCTGGGTCACGATCACACTGATGCAGCATTCGTGGATGGTTCATGTTCTCATTGTGTATGTTCAGGGGAGTGTCATGCAAATTCCACTCACCAATTCTCATTGGCCTTTTCTCAAAGATCAGAGGTTTTTGGGGCTCCCAAGAGTGACCCCTAGTGTCACTACATCAACACAATATAGAGTGAGTGACAGAAGGGGAACCGGTTTTATGATTATGTGCAAATTTTCTTTTCATGCAACAGAACTGAGGCAAAAAAAAGCATATCATATCACAATTGAATGTGTAAGTGGACATATTTCATAGGGATATATGGACTCTAAGCGCAGCCATACAAAAGAAAAACTGATAAATACATAATCAATTAATTGAATGTATCTAATAAATAGACCCGCTGTCAGACACCTCACTATAAAGAATCAGCAGACTCCATAAAAATACTGTTCTGGCCACAAAATTTCACAAATAAACCTTGTGGACGATGCATAATAATGAGAGCATTGCTTAAAGCAGGCTATTTAATGTCCAAAAATAATACACAGCTAAAAATATTAACTCGCTAGCTGGTTGTTGGATGACTAAGTTGAACATCCTGAACATGTTTTCCATCCATCATCTTCAGTCAGTCATTGGAGTTTTTGTAAGCCCCAGTTTCACGTGAATTTAAAAGATCAGTCCGTGACACCTGAGACCAGTGCAGACAGACAGCACACTGGAGGTTAAGCCATTCACTAAATAGGGAGCAATGGCGCATCCTATAGCTTTCTATGAATTTTCTGAGTACATTCACTCGTAAAATCTGACCAAAAGTTCAGTTTCAGGCTGCAGATGATGTTTGGATCACTCAACATGTTTGGAAGACATGGGACAATGGTCATCAGTAAATATAGATTCAGTATTTATGATGTAGAATTTTATTCTCATATGGTTGCGGAAGAGCCCTGTTCTCTCTCTCTCTCTCTCTCTCTCTCTCTCTCTCTCTCTCTCTCTCTCTCTCTCTCTCTCTCTCTTTTCCCCCTCCCCTTGTGTGTTCCCTTCCTCCCCCTCCCTCTGCTCTCTCCCCAGAGCCCGTTCCTGCTCCGCGGAGGCGAGGAGTGCCCGGCACAAGGCGGTGGATGCCCCCTGCCATTACACCATCCCGCCGCCCTCCCCCTCAGGTGGAAATGTCCGCCGACACAGGTGCGGGCATGGCGTCTTGGCCGGCCTGTTGGGGCTACCCCGATCGAGCCGGAGCGTACCGGATACCAGTAAGAATCAAGGAGGAGGCGAAGGCGATTGCTCTTCTCAAGAACGTATCTTTAATGGCCACAGCAAGGCTCACAGCTTTATACACAATAGTAACCATAAACTTTCCAATTCTTCTCAGTGATTCTCTCAAAGTCACCCGTACACGCCAACACTGGACTGACGTGCAACTCTCTCCTCGACTGGAGGTTCTGTGGCCGTTTTATGCCGCTCTCCCCATGCTCACTGAAATTAGAGACAGGTGTTAGACATAATTTAGCTCAGGTGCAAGCGCCCTTACCGCTTTTTCCCCCAGACGGGCGCTTGACCACGCCCCCGCTGCCACACACACACGTAATAATGCTGTAAAAGGCCATTGTTTATTGTTAGTGCACCTTAGCTAATGCATTATGTAATATTAATTGATATACCTTTTTGATGTTAAGAAATGTGTTAGTATATCCTGAGAGCTCCTGAGTCCCAAGCATGACTGATGTGTGCATTTTCCATTTCCCCTTGATTTGTAACAAGTAGCACTTAATAAACAAGCAAAAAAATACAAATAAAATCAAGAGCAAATAGTTTTCCTAAAAATGTATATTCACCTATGTGGACAGTGGGACTAAGTTGTGACATTTGTTATAATACCAAGCTATAGAAAGTCAGATTTTTTTCATCAAATAGTTTATTATGTTTTCAGGAGTGTTGCTTATTCATGTTTTTGAGACAATATAGCTGATTTTCTGTAAAGCTAAATAAATAATTGTCATTCAAAGTAATGATCATCCAATCACATAAAATTATACATCATAAATTCTGAATCTATATTTACTGATGACCATTATCCCATGTCTTCCAAACATCATCTGCAGCCTGAAACTGAACTTTTGGTCAAATTTTACGAGTGAATGTACTCAGAAAATTCATAGAAAGCTATAGGATGCACCCTTGCTCCCTATTTAGTGAATGGCTTAACCTCCAGTGTGCTGTCTGTCTGCACTGGTCTCAGGTGTCACGGACTGATCTTTTAAATTCACGTGAAACTGGGGCTTACAAAAACTCCAAAACATGACAGGCAAAACATGAATTGGCTGTGTGGGAGCATTTGAATGACTGACTGAAGATGATGGATGGAAATATGTTCAGGATGTTCTACTTAGTCATCCAACAACCAGCTAGCGAGTTAATATTTTTAGCTGTGGTGCTTTTAAAAGGATAAATTGAAAGATTTTGTAATGTTTAAGCATGCTAACAGCACATGTTACATTTGCGTGTAGTTACTATTGGGTCTTTAATCATCCTCATTATTTAAAGCATTGCTTGAGTACAAATTCACAGCATTCAACAATAAATGTAAATTTTATTCATTTTTGGACATTAAATAGCTTGCTTTGAGCAATGTTCTCATTATTATGCATAGTTCACAAGGTTTATTTGTGAAATTTTGTGGCCAGAACAGAACAGTATTTTTATGGAGTCTGCTGATTCTTTATAGTGAGGTGTCTGACAGCGGGTCTATTTATTAGATACATTCAATTAATTGATTATGTATTTATCAGTTTTTCTTTTGTATGGCTGCGCTTAGAGTCCATATATCCCTATGAAATATGTCCACTTACACATTCAATTGTGATATGATATGCTTTTTTTTGCCTCAGTTCTGTTGCATGAAAAGAAAATTTGCACATAATCATAAAACCGGTTCCCCTTCTGTCACTCACTCTATATTGTGTTGATGTAGTGACACTAGGGGTCACTCTTGGGAGCCCCAAAAACCTCTGATCTTTGAGAAAAGGCCAGTGAGAATTGGTGAGTGGAATTTGCATGCCACTCCCCTGAACATACGGGTATAAAAGGAGCTGGCTGCAATCACTCATTCAGATTTTTTCTTTGGAGCCGAACGGTTGTGTGTCAGCGAGTTGAATTCCACTGCCGGTCCATTCACCTTGAAGAAGCGTATGCTGTTGGATATATACGACGCATTCCAGCAGCTTGCTTTCCTTCTGCACGATAAGTGCAGACTATGCCCCTGGGCACTTCGTCAGTGCTAAAAAGATTATATCAGCAAAGAGTATATTTCCTCTATTAGAGCAACACATTGACATGAACATCTTTTTATAGATGCCTTTCCATCTTTGTGTGATTCCTGTATGCGTGATTCCTCTGACAGCCACGGGCGCTGCCTTGTGTGTCTGGGTCACGATCACACTGAGGCAGCATTCGTGGATGGTTCATGTTCTCATTGTGAGAACATGACCATGGCAACGTTGCGGTCACAGCTTTCCTTCCTCCAGGGGAAAGCCACTCCAGTCGCCCCCACGCTGGGCCTTCAAACCTACGGGTATGAGGCGGCCCAGCTGGTGCTGCAGGTGATTTGGGGATTCTGATGGGCGTGGTCTCGCCGGGTAAATCACTGTGCACCTCACATTCCCAGCATGCTGGTTAGTGGTTTATGTAAATTTATAGATACATAGTTAATGTGAACTAACAAGGAACACAGTCTCTAGAGTGTAAAAGGAATGTGCGAAAAAATAAAACATCCAGTAAGCGTCAGTTCTGTAGACGAAAACGCCTTGTTGATGAGAGAGGTCAACAGAGAATGGCCAGACTGGTCAAGCTAACTGAAAGGCTACGGTAACTGAGATAACCCCTATATACAGTTGTAGTGAGCAGTATAGTATGTAGATGGTCTACAACAGCAGAAATGTTGGGTTCCACTTCTGTCAGCCAAAAACAGAAAACTGAAGCTGCAGTGGACCTACCATTTGTATACCTCAGCAGAAATCCAGATTTGACAGACCAGTCGATGTTTTTCCAATCATCTACTGTCCAGTTTTGGTGAGCCTGTGCCCACTGCAGCCTCAGTTTTCTGTTCTTAGCTGACAGTTGTGGTGCCCGGTGGGGTCTTCTGCTGAATAGCCCATCCGCCTCAATGTTCAACGTGTTGTATGTTCAGAAATGTAATGTAGTTCTAGCGGGAAGACTAGCAGCTGTACATCATCGCACCATTAGCTGGGTAATTCCCGGCCAATCACATGTAAGCCATTGCTTTATAAGTCTGCTCACAATCTATCACATTGCTGTTTCAGTGTGCTAATGTGGCAAATAAACATGTTTCAACCTCTCAAGGCCACAGGAGAACCAGTGCACAGAACATCTCTGGAAGCCCGACTTGCCTTACCAATGACGTCATCACTCAACATCATCTCAACTTCTGCCCACATCAAACCCATGAGGAGTAAACAACCAGCAAACCCGGACTCATCCATATCTCATTCACTTAAGAGATCTTAAGCATCCTCAATCGGATTGCACGACCTGGCACGGAAGGAGCACGCGCCACGCCAAGTCCGTCAAAATCATCGGCTCAGGCAGCAGCTGGTTTCCATCAGAAATAAGCTAAGTTATTATCATATCCCTCAAATGCATTCAGATTCCGTTGCCATGCTGCCTGTTCATCGTAAAGTTGCAGTGCTGTCTGTTCATCATAACGCATCCGCATCAATATCAAAAGCCAGTATTTCATGTCAACAGCGCATTCACTCTCGTAGCAATGGCAGGCAATCATGCGATCTCATGAGGGCAACTCGGTCAAGGTTCATTCACATGTCATTCACCGTGCTGCATGCCTGAGCATTCCCCGTCAGGGAATTAAGATAATTATTCAGGCATATCATCATCTACAGTCAGTGCTTATTGTAAGGTGTCCCATTACTCCATTCAGTGAGATATCCTCGTTTTGCTGGTCGCCTCCGCCCAAATCAGGTAATGAGTGCTTTCCAGTCCAATTTATTATCCCTATGCCCTACTCACTAGGTAAGACCGAGCCCATGATGTGGGCATTCCGAGGGAGCATGGCATCACAGTTTAACCCGTTGATGTGCACCCCCTTTTTGAGCACAAACCATGAAAATTACACACCTGAACTTAAATGGTTGTATTTATTGTACCCTTTGGTGTATGGACACAGTTGTAGTATCTTTTGAAAGAAGACACTTTGGGCTTTATTTTACAAGTTTAATTTTATGTTGTTATATATCTTGTTATTTTTTTAAGTAAGAGAAGCTGAAGTTTATAGTAATGGAAATAAATGTGCTGAACATGTTTTTATATTTTAAAAAAAAATAATAATAATTATTATAATAAAAGTGCCAAGACAACCCAGAAATACAACGTTCTCAAAGCCACAAGCCTAAAGAAGTTATGTTTCAAATTTGAAGATGATCGAACAAAAATTAGGTTCTTGCAGCTTTTTTCTGTGTAAAATTGCTGGAAGCGTACAGAGTAAAATTAAGGCTCAGCCTTTCAAGATGACACAAAATCTGACCGCACTGTTTGGCTACTATGAATAAAACTACGCCCCATTTTTAAAAATAGACTTTGGAGACAGGCTTGTTTTGTTTATGAGACTAATATATATGATAATATACAGTTTTACTACACGAGTGCTGCTCAGATTGCATAGTTTGTTGAAGAACGATGACAAAGGGTAATTCTTCCAGACGAGATCTCATGTAAACAATGGAGATTATATCAATATTTCTGAGATTTATCATTTTTATGGACAAAAGTGCTATTGGATGTTATAGAATGAACACTTGTCATGGACAATTGACCCAAGCATGGCAAATTGAATTCATCTAGCGATCGCGATTTCATAATAAATGTATGAAGTCCCGTTTTTATATTGTATGTTTTCATACTCCTGGCACAAATAAACAAATTACTGTTTCTGGAGGATTGCTATCATGCAACAGAGATCGGACATCAATGTTGAACCCTTAGACCTTTGAAAAGATGTATAATTTGTTAACATTAATTACATATATAGACAGTAAATTATATATTAAATGTAAGCAGAGTGACATCACTCCCCAGTGCGAACAAATGCATATCAACAGGTTAATATAGCCTTCACCAAAGCCTTGTGAATGGGTCCTTGGTGAAATAAATAACTTACTTCATTCAGTACAACATTTCGAGTGATGTTCCCCGAGCGCCTCCAAGGGCGCATTACTGCCGATCCATAAAACGCAGCATTTTCTTTCTCTATACGTACTTCCACGTTCTCATCGCAAGCATGACTGTTGTGTATATATATATATATATATATATATATATATATATATATATATATATATATATATATATATATATACACTACCGTTCAAAAGTTTGGGGTCACTTACTCATTCTTTATTTATTTATTTATTTCACATTTTAGAATAATAGTAGTCAGCAAAACTATGGAATAATAGAAATGGAAATATGGGAATTATTTTGTGACCAAAAAATCCAAAATAAATCCAAAACTATGTAATATTTTAGCATCTTCAAAGTAGTCACCCTTTGCCTAGATTTTGCAGACATGTACTCGTGACATTTTCTCAACCAACTTCTTGAGGAATCACCCCGGGATGCTTTTTAAACAGTATTGAAGGAGTTCCCATCTATGTTGGGCACTTATTGGCTTCTTTTCTTCATATTTTGATCCAAGTCATCCATTTCAAAAACTTTTTTTTTTTTTAGGAAATTTTAGATTTGTAATTAAATAAATGTATATGTTTTGGCAGAATAATATTTTGTCTACAAAGTTAATTTCAAACTTTTAAGCATACACCTTCAGATCAAAAGATTTTTAAGATCATGAGAAACATTTCAGACAAGTGACCCCAAACTTTTGAACGGTAGTGTATATATATATATTTAAGCAATATCACACAAGAAAGTGTGCGATATGGCCCTTCATCAGCACTGCTGTGATTATCTATAGCACTCAGCCTCAATATCAGTGTGATATTGCTTATATATGACAGTTTAAAATTAGGAAAAACTGAATACAGTCATAAAAAACGCATTTGTGCATGGAACTATGCAACTTTCTGACGCAATGGATCAGAATCTGCCGTTGCTGGTTCAAACCAAATGATGCGTCCAAGCCTCCAGTAGTAATTAAAAAATGTCACTTCAGAAATAGTATCATGGCTTGTGCTGTTTCAAACAAGTTGTTGGATAAAAAAGGATGGATTTGTGTGTGTGAGAGAGAGAGAGAGTGAGAGAGAGACGGAATATGTGCGATCACCTGTTGCCACACCCAAGCAGAGATGCTGTCAGCTTTCTGAAGGTCAGCTTTCTCAGTGGAAAAATAGCATCCAAGCAGGGGTATTCCTCCCCATTTCGAGGTAGCCGGTGCGCAAGAGACGATCACTTCTCCACCATTTTAAACAGCACCCCATTGTGTAGTTAATCAGTCTGTTGTGTCTCTCAGCTGTGATGAGCCGTAATGCTGAAGTTGTTTCAGCACTCAGTAAGCGATCACAAAGAGCTGTTGTATGTAAACGGCTGAGGCGGATTCACTTCACGTCACCTAACTTGCTCATTTTACACACAAAAAATTGATTTTGCCACCACCTTCTGGCTAACATATGTAATGTAAAAAAAAAGGCAAACCATAGCTCTTAACAGATCCACACTTTAGTTTAGAACGGCACAAACACAAGTAGAGTGATACACACATTGTGAAGCGTTGGAGTGCTGATGGTGTCAGACCGGAACTAACTGTTGTTTATGTATTTATGTATGTGTATATATATATATATATATATATATATATATATATATATATTACAGAGACCATCTGTATCCAGCTGCACTGGTCCTTACAAGAGCTGTCCTGCAGGGTATGACCAAAGTCTTTCTAGCAAGTCAGTCCACTGTCGGCTATCTTTGGAAAGCTCTCGGGAGGCTATTTCCAGTCATACAAGTGCAGCTACTATCTACTTCTACTTGAATGGGAGGACACAGAAATCTCCAAAAGATTGGTCAAGATTACGATCAAAGAACATATTTCAAATCAGCAATAAAATCTGATAATATTGGAATCATAAATCATAAATGCTTCTTTAACTTATATTATGCTAAAACACACAATTTTTTCCTTGTAAATTTAATTGTTTTTTGAAAATGTACAGTAATTTCAAATCAGATGATTGCAACGCGCTCCAAAAAATGTGGATCATTCGAGTGTTTACCACTGTGTAACCATTTCTTCTAATATCACTTATTAAGTATTTGGGCACTGAAGACAGTTTAGTGTTTTCCTTCCAAGTAACACAGAGCAAATTATTGTATTTAGCTACATTATATTGTACAAGAGTAAAACTCTTCTTCTGACAGTTATTTAACACTGCAAGCATCCCTTCTCTTGCTGTTTTATATATCCTAGCTTTTTTTCTAGAATGATTAAATGCTCTGTTCAACAGTCATTGGTTAGTGATTTTTGCGTCGTGTCCTGTCCACCGATGTTGCTTAATGTCCCTTTTATTTTGTTTCCTTTCCACATCTGAAACTGCTTTAAGGACAACTCTCACCCACACGTCTTTACTTCATGCTCACATCCAGAGATGCTTGCGGTTAGATTGGAGGAGGAATGGGCATGAGGCAAATAACATGATTAAGTCAGACAGGATATTAGATGCTGCTTCCAATTCTTTGTTTGCCGAGTAGATTGAGTAACATAAGAATAAATCTTTTAATTTCTGGAATATTTTGTAGATATCTCAACAAAGCAAAAACGCCAATTACAGACGTTGTTGCCATTCTCACTTGCATAGAAGTAATCCATAAGACTCCAGTGGTTAAATCCATATATTCTGAAGTGATATGAGAGGTGTGGGTGAGAAACAAAACAATATTTTAGTCCTTTTTTATTGTAAATCTCCACTTTCACTTTTACATCTGAAAGTCACATGTGTTGCCTGTTTAGTTTTACTTTCACATCTAAAAGTGAAATTGGAGGTTTAGAGTAAAACTTTACTTCATGGATATTGTTCTGTTTCTCACCCACACCTATTATTTTGCTTCTGATGATGTGGAATTAAGCACTGTGGTCATATGAATTACTTTTGTGTTTCTGTTATGTGTTATTTGGTGCTACAAATGTCTGATCAGCATTCACTTGCATTATATGGACCAACAGAACTGAGATATTCTTCTAAAAATCTTTGTTTGTGTTCAACAGAAGAAAGTCATAAACATCTGAGATGGCATGAGGGTGAGTATATAATGAGAGGATTTTCATTTTTGGGTGAAATATTCCTTTAATGTGCAGCAGGTTTCCCACCAAATCATATATTATTTCTTCAGAACTGGGATATGTTGCATGGACTTCCTTTAGGATATTTTGGGGTTCTTTCAATTTTGTTTCAATAAAAAATCTCCAGGTCTGCTAGCCATATTTTGTCTTGTTAATTATTAGTCTTTCACATCTGTTTTGTGGTGTTTTCAAAAAAAAAAAAAAAATAGGAAATAAAAAAAGTAATGACATTAAAATGACAAAAGCTATGACATTGCAATTTTTCTGACAATATTTGTATAATCCAGTGGTCTGGTTTATCTCAATATTTGAAGCCTGAGTCTGTTGTTTCCTTTATTGGTCAGATTTATAAAATAAAAAAAAATCTTAATTATCTCATAATTAACCTAATTCAAATATTATTTACTGATTAACTTTAAGTGTAATATAGTCAGTGCTTAATGAATGTTTTAAAACAGTTGACTCAGAGATGACATGCTGGTTCAGTCACAACAACATAGTTTGACATTTAGTTTGACTCTGACACCTGGTGGACATTTTGTATGAATGGACACACCTATTTTGCACACATTACTCAAATGCACAAACTGAAACCACATTTCAGCCTTTCAGTTCAGGGAAACCGAAACTTAAGTGTTGTTGAGTTTTAGGCTGTGCATCTCTCTGTCTGTGTCCATTCATTGAAATGGCAGAAGGCAGTTTTTCTCAGGATCAGTTCAGCTGTCCAGTGTGTCTGGATCTATTGAAGGATCCAGTGACCATTCCTTGTGGACACAGTTACTGCATGAGCTGTATTACTCACTGCTGGGATGAAGATGATCAGAAGGGAGTCTACAGCTGCCCTCAGTGCAGACACTCCTTCACTACAAGACCTGCTTTATTCAAGAATGTGATGTTTGCCGAATTGATGGAGAAACTGAAGAAGACAAAACTTCAAACTGCTCGTCCTGCTCACTGTTACGCTGGACCTGGAGATGTGGAGTGTGACATCTGTACTGGGAAAAAATACAAAGCTGCCAAGTCCTGTCTGGAGTGTCTGAACTCTTACTGTCAAAATCATCTTGAACAACATGAGAATCTCTTTAAAGATAGGAGGCACAATCTGATGGATCCCACTAGACGACTCCATGAGATGATCTGCTCAAAACATAATAAACAGCTGGAAATCTACTGTCGTACTGACCAGATGTGCATTTGTTATCTGTGTACGATGGACGAACATAAAAACCATGATACTGTAACAGCTGCTGCAGAGAGGACTGAGAAACAGGTTTGAACTGAAATCAGACACTGCTATGCTAATGCTAACAGTAATGCCAAGAACTGAATGTTATGGCATTTATTTTAGATTGGTGTTATAGTGATTTAGTTGCGTGCATTTTTATGTCATGAGGTTTTACAGATATTTGTTTTCAGAGTCTTTTGGGAGAGACACAGAGGAAACTGCAGCAAAGAATCCAGGAGAGCGAGAAGAAGCTTGAGGAACTGAAAGAGGCTGTGAAGTCTCATCGGGTGAGATTTGAGCAGAAGAACATCTGCAGACAGCTGGAAGAACAGTTTCACTGTGTGTTAGGAAGCAGTAAGAGCTGATTGTAATGTGTGTGTAACAGCACTCTGCACAGACAGCAGTGGAGGACAGTGAGAGGATCTTTACTGAGCTGATGCGCTCTATTGAGAGAAGCCGCTCTGAGGTGACACAGCTGATCAGAGATCAGGAAAAGACTGCAGTGAGTCAAGCTGAAGAAGTCTTGGAGCAACTAGAGCAGGAGATTGCTGATCTGAGGAGGAGAGACGCTGAGCTGGAGCAACTTTCACACGCACATGATCACATACACTTCCTGCAGGTAACACAACTAATATTTCTGAGCAATGTCTTTAAATTTATAATCTAAGCAGATTCTTTCTAACTAAAGTGATAAGAGTAAGGCGGAGTTGACCTCAGTGCTAATGATGATGTCACATTTTATGAGCACACTTTCTTATATAATGGTTGGTAGACAGAAAACTGCTGTTTGTCGGCAAGTTATTATATAAAGACGGCGGCATATTTATTTCTATACTGTATATATTATTTACTGCATTTTTATATTTCTGTGGAACACAAAACATTTTTTTAAGAATCTTTATGCAAATTTTTTTCTACACAAAAAAGTATTTTTACTTAATTATTTTCATCATTATTTTTGTAGAGTTTCCAGTCTCTCTCTGCACCTCCTGAATCTACAGACTTACCCAACATTACTGTCAGTTCTCTCCTCTCTTTTGATGATGTGGTAAAATCTGTCTCTAAATTGAAAGAAAAACTGCAGGATTTCTGTAAAGAGGAGATAGAACAGATAGCTGATAGAGGTAAAGTATTACATATTCATTTACTCTCAAAATAACTTTTGTAGAAGAAAATAAACTGGATATATTTACTTTTACAGTAATAATGTCTGTTTATTCCTTAGTGACAAACAACAAAATTATTTCCAAACATCCCAAAATCAGGGAGGAATTCCTGCAGTGTAAGTCAACACACACACACACACACACACACACACACACACTCTCTCACTCACTCATTCACACACATACACACACTCTCTCACACACACACACACTCTCACTCACACACAAACACTCACTCTCTCACTCACTCACTCACACACATACACACAGTCTCACACACACACACTCTCACTCACACACAACTTCCGTTCTCGTAAAAGTCCCATTCAATAATCTCTCAATAAATTGCACATTAATTCAAATTAAACCCAGTAATGTAATGACATGAACGCCACACATTGTAAAGTAAAAGTAAAAAAAATGATTAGTAAATGTGACGGAGTAAATGTAACGTGTTACTACCCACCTCTGGCAAAGCGGATATAAATCTGTTCATAAACTATTTTCTAACTGAATCTTACTGAATTCTACATGTTATTTGGTGTTAAAACTTTGAATTTAATTACAAAACAGTTTGAAAGTCAAAATTGAATTTGATCTGTACAATCAAGTATCAAATTTATGTAACATAAATATCCAATGATTCAAATCTATCCTTTTGATAGAGAAAATATCTGTTTAATTGACTGTAAAGAAGTTCATGCTCACGGGCAAGGAAGAGGCGAGAAACCGGCTTAACATATAAATGATAACATATAAATGAGGACCGGGCGTGTTGAATCACGACCCGGCCCTGCCCTCCACCATGCCACATTCCTCCCTCGTTCTTTCAGGCTGGGGACCCCCTCCCACAGGTAGATGGGGCGCCTCCCACACGGTCTGCCAGTGGGTCATCCCCATCTACCTGGACGAGGGAGGGGACAAGGGGAGGGAAACAACAATAATTAAAAATGTTGTGGGGGGTCCTTCCTGCACTGAGCAGTACCTCCCCTCCCACAAACACAATAATTTAAAAAAGAGGGGAAAGGCCAACGCAGAGCGGCAGTGAGAGAGAGATAAAAATAAAAATAAAAACTTGCCGGTTCTCTGATACGCCGTAGCTTGCTCCTCAGCCACTCCTCCACCCTCTACCAAACGGCAGCTGCGCCCCTCCAGGCGGATCTGAGGCAGTCCTCCAGCCCTTGGCGGACGGAACGCCCCGCCGCGTTCTCGGGGAGCCGAAGGGGACTCCCCCGCCCCTGGCAGCGGTTCTCCCGCTCCAGGCGGTCAGTCGCGACCCCCTCGGTGTTCACTTGACCCCTCCGCATTTCAGCGGCTGGTAGGGGCATCCTCCGCCTCTGGCAGCGGCCCTGACCGCTCCAGGCAGTTGGCTAGGAGCCCCTAGCTTCACGGGCAAGGAAGAGGCGAGAAACCGGCTTAACATATAAATGATAGTTTTAATGGAAAACTCAAAAGACAAACACATTTAAACCTCTCGGAGGCTTGATTAGCCTAATACGGGACTTGGCGTGTTGAATCACGACCCGGCCCCGCCCTCCACCGTGCCACATTGACATTAAATAAAACTGTATTCTACAATTGTCTGCATCTTCTCCTACTCTACCCTTCATCCAAATGAAATGAATTCATATTCACAGAAACATGTGCATGCACAAACTGACTAACATTAAAGATTTGTGTTTTTATCAGATTACAGTCAGTTGACTCTGGATTCAAACACAATGAATAGAAACCTCCGTCTGTCTGAGGGGAACAGAGTGGCTACTTTCACTGGCACAGTCCAGCAGTATCCTGATCATCCAGACAGATTTTATGGTGTTTCTCAGGTGTTGTGTAGAGAGAGTGTGTGTGGACGCTGTTACTGGGAGCTCGAGTGGAGTGGGAGTAATGGTGTGGGTATTTCAGTGTCATATAAGAGCATCAGTAGGAAGGGATGGTTAAAGTGTTTATTTGGATATAATAATCAGTCCTGGTGTTTGTACTGCTCTCCCTCCGGCTACATATTCATGCACAATAATGAACAGACTGAACTCCCTGTGTCCTGCATCTCTTCTAGAATAGGAGTGTATGTGGATCACAGTGCAGGAACTGTGTGCTTCTACAGCGTCTCTGACACAATGACCCTCATCCACAGAGAACAGACCACATTCACTCAACCTCTCTATTTTGGGTTTATGTTAAAAAGTGGATCAACAATCAAACTGTGTCATTAACAAAATATAAGATAAAGTTGTTCTACAAATAATATTGTCATATCACAGTTTCACTTGTCACTGATAACACATCAGATTTAACAGTAATTGAATAAAAACCTGATCAGCCAAATTACATCAGCCCTAAACAACAAAATAAACCGAGACTATGTCTGATTTTAAAAAGGTGTGTGTGTGTGTGTGAGAGAGTGTGTGTGAGTATGAGTGTGTGTGTGTTAATGTAAATCATTAATTCAGTTTTTGTTACAGTCTTGTGTAAATGATTCTTGTAAAATTTATTGACAAATCAAATGTAACTTTGGACTGAAACTTGCATCACTTTCAATAAATGGTTAAAATTTAGATATGAATGAATACATGAACTATTTTAAATGTATTTTAAAATATTAATATTTTAGGCTTTTTTGTAAAATTTGCACAAAACAGTAAAGCACAATACCAAAACAACTTGAGTCATTTACACATCTTCATTTGATTTAATTCATGACAAATATTTTAAGTGTGTCATTTCTGCACCACTAACGCCACAAAATGGAATTGCAAAAATAAACATTGTTTTTTTTTTTTATAAAACTCACCCGTCTCATATTGTTTTACAGTTTTTTTCAATTGTTTAAGCACAATTTTGAAAACAGGACCCGGTTTGTCAAAACACTACACACAATTAGCACAACCCTACACCAAAGTAGCACAACACTTCAGATCATTTGCAAAATGGAACACTTTTGTCAAAACTATACAAGACTTCGTAAAAAGAATATTTTGTTACCATACGAAACACACACATTTCATATGACTGCAATCTTTTTGAACCAGTTACACACTGCTGTTGCTAACCTAAAACACTTTTAGCAAGTCTAATTGTCAGTGATTAGAGTACTGTAAATGAAGTACACAGAGAAAGTGCAACTATACAAACACTACACAAGACCAATGCTGCAGACATGTCCCAGTTTTCATGCTACTACAGTAGTGTGCATAACACTGTTAGCTCAGCAAACAACAGACAAACGTAAAATACTGTATCCAGTACAGGTTACAATTACAGTAAATAACAACAACAACAAACATAAAAAATAATGACAATATTGTACAGAAAATACTACAGTAAACATACTATACATTATCTCTTCGCCTAGTTGGATCTGGCCAGAGAATTTCATCAACATCACAAGCAATATCGTCATTAGCAAGACAACGCGGGAATAACCGTCTTCAATGTCAAATCCATCCTTGCACAGCTGTGGCGTCGACTTGGTCACAGGCGTCCTCCATGGCCTGAATGAGGGGTACCTGAGCCTGGGGCTGGAGATCGTAAACCTTCCACACCTTCCGCCATGTTTAGAAATGGAGAGTATGGTGGAAGGTATGGTACTGTCAACTGTGGATGGTGTTGAAACCAGTTCTGGACCAAAGCAGAGCGGTGGAATGACACATTGTCTCAGATGACCGTGTATTGCATCTGGTGCATTTCATTACCTGCTGTGACGATGTGGTGCAATCAGTCCAAAAATGCGAGAATGTGAGGTGTGTTGTAAGGGCCCATTTTGGCATGACAGAGGACAACCCCATGCTGTGAAATGGCAGCGCAAAGGGTGATGTTACCCCCACGTTGCCCTGGGACATTAATTATAGCCCTGTGGCCAATGATATTTCTGCCTCTCCTTCTTGCTTTTGTGAGGTTGAACACTGCCTCATCAATATATATGAATTCATGCAGGATTTCCTCAACATCCATCTGCAAAACTCCCTGAAATACAGTGAAAGACAAGATTGTGTAGTTCAGGATAGGTCTAGTATACAGTCAATGTAAAAAAGTCATGTGTGCAGTATGCAACATACAGAGTGCTAAAGTGAACAATAGAAACCTCCACATACTCATGCCGCAGCCGTTTGACCCTCTCTGAATTCCGCACAAAAGGCACTCGATAAAGTTGTTTCATTTGAACCTGATGTCTTTTCAGGATGCATGCCAGTGTTGACTGAGAGACATTACAGTTTTTTCCAATTGCTAACACACAATTTTGCAAACTAGTCTGGTTTTATCAAAATACTTAACACAATTCACAAAACCACACACCCAAACTGCAAAATACCTCATATATCCTGCAAAATGAAGCACTGCAACCGAAACTACACATAGCATTATCAAAATCAAACTTTTGCATGAAATGGCACACACTTCATTCATATTACCAGATTTTTGCCTAACCAACTACACACTGTTGGTCATAATGAAAAGCACCCCCATCTTTAGTATGCTTTGCCATAATAGCCTACTAAAATATGTATCAGATTGTTGACATGCACAGAAATATTTGCAGATACACACACATGCTGTTGAAACTTTATTTTATTTTTCACAACAGTAAACAAGTCAGTGCAACATATGCACAGCAGATATATTTACATGGGACTGAACAAAAATATTCTTACAAAAAAAGTAAACTGAAAGACAATTTCAGAAAGAATATATTACAGTAAAAAAAAAAAAAAAAAGAGGCAAGAAAAATAATTAGGCAGCATCTTGCCGCACAGCCGGGTCTGGCCACAACGCCTCGTCAACATCACAGGCAATATCTTCCCTTGCCAGACATCGAGGGAAGAAGCGCCATGAGTGCCTTATCCATCCCTGAATTGCACCCACATCAATCTCATCACATGCCTCTTCCATGGCCTGCACAAGAGGCATGCGCACAAAGGGCTGCCGGTCGTATACCTTCCACCACCATGCCGAAAAGAACTCCTCTATGGGGTTCAGAAATGGTGAGTATGGTGGGAGGTATTGCACGAGAAATGTTGGGTGGTCACCAAACCAGTTTTGGACTGGGGCTGCACGATGAAAGCTCACGTTGTCCCATACTACAACGTACCGGTTTCTTTGATGGTCTGCATCATTCATACACTCTGGTAGTATGAGAATGTTGCGAAGTCTGTCCAGAAAAGTGAGAATATGGGCTGTGTTGTATGGTCCAAGCTTTGCATGATGGTGCAGGACACCATGCATACTGGAGATGGCAGCGCACATTGTGATGTTCCCTCCACGTTGACCTGGAACATCTATAATGGCTCTGTGGCCAATGACATTTCTCCCCCTTCTTCTGGTCTTTGCTAGGTTGAACCCAGCCTCATCTATAAAGATGAACTCATGTGGGATTGCATGAGCATCCATTTCCAGTACTCCCTGAAAACAAAGAACAAAAATCAGTCAATATGGTGTTATCCAGTACACTGGGAAACAATGTTGCGTGTAGTGTACTGCAGTCAATATAGTACTTACATCCACATATGCTCGTCTGAGCTCTTTGTTTCTTTGAGAGTTTCTCTCAAACGGCACCTTATAAAGATGTTTCATTCCGATTTGGTTTCGCTTGAGAATGCGAGCCAATGTGGACAGACTGACTCGTTGAATGTTGTTGAATAAGGTGTTGTCTTGGATGATGTGGCTTTGAATTTCTCGTAATCTGATTTCATTATGTTCCAAAACCAAGTTTACAATGCCAGCTTCCTGTACCCCGGTGAACATTTGGCCCCTTCCTCCTCCATGGTGTCGTCTCTCAGTCCTTTAGAAAAAATAAAATAATAAAAATATATAGGGCTTGGACAATGCAGCCTAAATATTTTTCCCCCACAGTAGGGTACATTGTACAGGAAACTTGTGCAGTTCATGAATGGCTGATGTCATACACGAAGTAAACAGGTGTCACCCAACTGATACACTATGACATGGGGTGTACTACATGAGTACTACATAAAATTTTGGTTACATACCTGTTCTCCAGTCTAAAGGTCCGGATGACAGAGGCGACAGTAAAACGGCTCAAGTTTGGCTGCACTCTCTGTCCAGCCTCACGCATTGTCAGCCCATGGTTGATGACATGATCCACTAAGGTTGCTCTGATTTCTCATGATTTCAAGTGTTTGTCTTCTTTGGCCATGAACTCCTCTACCTGCTCTACCTGCTCTACCCCTACCTCTCACTCTTCCTCCCCCTCTTATTCTCAACCTTCCTCTTCCTCTTCCTCTCTCTGCAACGTCTTCCATTGTTGTTGTAAAAAAAAAAAAAGTGCTCACCTGTGGTCTTTTCATAGTGCTTACATCCTGATTGAAGTGTTAACAATTAACCATTGAGGTGTTTGGCCAGGTGGCACATGTAATTTGCCAATTAGCTCATGTAGTGCCATTGTGAATGGCAGTGTTTTGAAATGGCAAACATGTGACTTTATGTCAGATTGTTGTGTCTTATGCAGAGAATTGTGTTCAGTGCATTTAAAAAGTGCCATTTTGAAATGCTAAATGTGTGTAAAGCAGAAAATGTGTTTAGACTTTTGGAGACTTGAGAAGAAGTTTTGCTCTCTGTGTGTCAGTTTAAATAATTGTGCTGTGCATGTAATTTTAGTGTGTTAGCAATTGGAAAAAACTGTATTGAAAATGGCATGGTCACCGATAATGTTGGCTTGTAGTTCTCTGAGCCTGATAGCATTATTGGCCAAAACTATGTTTATTATATCTCTCTCTTGTTCTTGCGTGAATATGGGCCCCCTTCCTCCTTGTCGTTCCCGACCCTCAATCCTATGTAGAGAATAATACATGTAACTTACTGTACAATGTCACAGGAAGAGGCATCACAAGTGCTGATATGGTGCATACAATAAGCAGCTGATTACTGTAACTGTAGACAGATCTTCTTTTACCTTTTTTCCTGTCGAAAAGTCCTTATGACAGATGCCACGGTATATCTGCTAAGATTTGGCTGAACTCTTAGTCCAGCCTCCCTCAGCGTCAATCCGTGGCTCACAACATGGTCCACTAGTGTCGCACGAATGTCATTTTATAAGTTTGGTCCTCTTCTTCTTTGTGCAAGTTCACCTCCTGTTTCAGGTCTTCCTCTACCTCCTTCTCCTCCTCTGTGTACTCCTCCTCTCACCCTCACTCTTCTTCTGTCTCCTTCTATTTTGGTTGAAGGCAGGTGAACCTACCTGCTGCATTTTTATAGTGCTTAAACCTGATTGGTGTGTCTACAATTTAGCAATCATGTGTTTGTGTACCTGATGGCTGTGTTTAACAGATTGGCTCATAGGTGTGGTAATTTGACAGTCAGTGCTTTGGAATTGCAAGGAAGTGACATCATGATATACTTCTGTGTTTTAGTGTTGTTTTAGTGTGTAAGCAATCGTAAAAAACTGTAACAAATAGCCCCGCCTCCTCTCAAGCCATTGGATGAGTCTATGTTGTTGAATTGGGCCACTGAATTGGGATACACAAAAAGTATCAATATTTACACAGAGAACAAAGTGTTGAGAGTTTTTGAGAAATCGACCTAAACATGTCTTTCGTATAGTTGTCTCTGCATATTAAGCCGGGACAGGAGAAAGTATTTTAACATTGAAAAAATCACACACATTAAAATTGAAGTTCAAATACAATATCCCAGTGATATGAAAAGAAGTGGAATATGGTTATATTGGTTATATTAACAGTGAAAGAAGGTCTGAACCCTGAATTACATGCGTTGGATTAATTTCAAATGTGTATAACAAGCTACATGAACAAAAGCTGGACCGCTGTGTCTCACAGTCTTCAACAGCACAAGAAACTTGACTCGCAAAATGCAAAAACTACACAACTATTCTTAAAACTGATAAGCAATGGTGTGTGTTGCATAGGCTTTAAAACTGCATGAACATTATTATTTTTTTTACTATTTAATGGTTTATTTTGCTGTTGTTTTTGTTGCAGTTTTAGTTACTTGTTTTTTTAAGGTTCAGGTTTTACTTTTAATCTTAAAGCATGATTGTTGATTGTAGTCACTATTGCAGATTTTTGTATGCTGAGTGTATGTGTCTAGATGACAATTCACAACTTCACCATTTACTATAGATGCTTAGTATAAAAATCTGCATTGCAGAACTCTCTTTGAATGTGTATAATTCAATTACATATCTATTGTATAATGACACAATGTTATTGCCTCATTTAGTGGCATTTGCAAGTTATGATCAGACTAATAATCTAACTTTAAGTTTAGCCTTTTTCCTTTCAAGTAGCACAGTGCAAATGATTGTACTGAACTACAACACATTTACACTGCCTGGAAGAACATTAAGAAAAAATGTAATTGCCATTACACTTATGCTTATCAAAGAAGGCTAATATAGCATTATACTATATTACATGTCTTCTAAATTTAGACCTATCACATAGCAGAGACTGCCTATTGATTTCATAGAGATTTTTTTTTTTTAAAAAACGACTTGTAGCTGACTGGTTGTGTATGCAGCGAGCTGCGAGTCAAACACTGTTCCTCCCATCTCTGAGGGATCGCTGTTGGATCTACGGCACATATCAGCGGCTTTCTCCCTTCTCTGCACGGCAGTGCAGCATTGCCCCTTGGCGCTTCGACAGCGCAGTTAAAAGAGTTTATTTCGCTAAAAGAGTTATTTCCTCTAATAAGTCAATATCTAATAAGTCAATCATTTATTTCTAAAGCACATTTAAAAACACAAGTGCTGACGAAAGTGCTGTACAATTAGATTAATAAGAAAATTACAAACAAGTTCGCACATAATTATAACACACATATCCACCTACTCAGATCTATAGCTACAGAGATAAAAGGTCTATGTTATGGATGTAACCTCCTTTCCCTGATGGAGGGAACGAGACGTTGTGTCGAAGAAATGACACTAGGGGTCTCTCTTGAGCGCCTTTTGCATCTTTGATCTATGAGAAATTGGCAGACAGAATTTGCATGTCCCGCCCCCGGACATACTGGTATAAAGGGAGGGAAATGCATCTGTTTAATTCAGGATTTTTCTGAGGAGCCGACAATGGTTCGGCTGCAACAGCGGCTTGGTTCAGCGGCGTGGCCGGGAGGACACAACATCTCATTCTCTCCATCAGACCCTGCGAAGACCACACCTACCCAGACTGGGGGTGGTAAAGAGTGGTGAAATACATCATATGTGCATTTAGGTCACATGTGGAAAGTGGCGTGGTGGTAAATCCTGCCTGTTGGGAGGGAGGAGTTGCTACAGACACTGCGACCAGGGGCCAATGGGAATTGCCCAAGGGAGACACGGGTCCGCTCGCAAGGGAAAATACACACAGGGGGGAAGTCCACTTAGGAGCCCGACCTGTGGAGCACCTATTCCAGTACAGGTTAGATTGAGTACTTGCATTGGATCTGGTCAGCGAATTCCTCCGCTGAATTTGCAGACCAGAGGGCTAGGGAGGAGTCATCCAGGGAGCCGAGTTACTGGGATCTCCTGGGATAAGAGCGCACGATTTTACCTCAGCAGAGGGAAAGGGCGCTAGGTGTAAGCGATCCACCCGGTCGGTTTGTTGGTGTTTTACCGAGTTCTACTGGCTCGGACCTGAGAAAAGACGGGACGAAACCGACTCAACCCTGAGATTGTAAAATATTGCAAATGTATTGGGTGTTGCCCAACCCGCTGCTCTGCATGTGTCTGCTAGGGAGGTGCCCCTGGCCAGTGCCCGTGAGGACGCAACACTTCTTGTTGTGCTCGAAACCGCAAGGGGGGGTGGCCTGGGTGTGATAGGCCAATGTAATGGTGTCCACTACCACTACTGTTTGGAGACAGCGTTCACTTTCCACTGTCCGCCAGAGCAGACAAAGAGCTGCTCAGAATGTCTAAAGCTCTGAGTGCGGTCCAAGTAGATATGCAAAGCACGTACCAGACATAGCAACGAAGGGGCTGGGCCTGCCTCCTCCTGGGGCAGCGCTTGCAGGTTCACGACCTGATCCCTGAAGGGAGTGGTAGGAACCTTGGGCACGTAGCCCGTCGCGGTCTTAGGATCACATGAGTGTCTGCCGGACCGAACTCCAAGCAAGTGTCGCTGACAGAGAACGCTTGCAGGTCCCCGACCCTCTTGATGGAGGCGAGCGCGATCAGGAGGGCCGTCTGTAGGGAGAGGGCCCTGAGCCTGACTGATTCTAGTGGCTCGAAGGGGGGTCTTTGAAGCCCCGAGAGGACCACTGAGAGATCCCAGGAGGGGAACAAGCTTGGCCAGGAGGGATTTAACCTCCGGACACCTCTTAGGAACCTGATAATTAAGTCGTGCTTATCTAAAGACTTGCCGTATACTGTGTCCTTGTGGGCCACAAAAGCGGCTACATACACCTTCAAGGTGGAGGGGGACAGCCTCCCCTCCAGCCTCTCCTGCAGGAATGAGAGCACTGACCTAACTGCGCACCTCTGTGGGTCTTCAGTCCAGGAAGAACACCAATTTGTGAACCAGTGCCACTTCAGGGCGTAAATTTGCCTGGTAGAGGAGGCTCTGACTTGGTTGATCATGTCTACGACGGCAGGTGGTAGATCAGCTAGATCTTCCACATCCTGTCCAGGGGCCAGACCCCGTCCCTGAGAAAGAAGGTCCTTCCTCAGGGGAATTCGTCAGGGAGGGGCTGTCACGAGGAGTACGAGATCCGAGAACCAAGTCCTAGTGTCGTTCCTGAACCACGAGAGTGGCCATCGCATGCCCGAATGACCGCACTGTGACCTTTGTGGCCCTGAGGGCGATGTTGGTCACTGAGTGCAGTTCTTGCAGCACGTCGGGATCAGGACTACCCAAGTTCAGATCTTTAAGTGCCTTGGCCTGGTGGACTTGCAGGAAGGCCATGGCATGCAAGGCGGAAGCGGCCTGTCCGGTGGTGCTGTAGGCTTTGGAGGTCAGTGAAGACGTCATCCTACAGGCCTTGGAGGGGAGCACAGGGCAGCTCTTTTAACTGCGCTGTCGAAGCACCCAGGGGCAATGCTGCACTGCCATGCAGAGAAGGGAGAAAGCCGCTGATATGTGCCGTAGATCCAATAGCAATCACTCAGAGATGGGAGGAACAGTGTGTGACTCGCAGCTCGCTGCATACACAACCAGTCGGCTCCGAATAAATTTTCTGAATGTAACAGATGCATTTCCCTCCCTTTATACCTGTATGTCCAGGGGCGGGACATGCAAATTCTGTATGCCAATTTCTCATTGGCCTTTTCTCATAGATCAGAGATGCAAAAGACATCCCTAGTGTCGCTTATTCGATACAATGTCAAAGTGAGCTACAGACGGGGAATAAGTCTTAAGAGATTATTTAAAAACATCAACAGTTGGACATGATTTGATATGAATTGATAATTATTCCACTAATAATGGGCTGCTACTGAGAAGGCATGGTCATCCTTGATCCTCTGAAATAATTTACAATAATTTACAATGGCTTTCCAATGATACAATTTATTAAATGTCCCATTGTCTTAGATAAACAGTGAAAGATGCCAGAAAGGTGCATTGAAGTTGCACTTAATGGACTTAAGAGTGGTCAAAGTTCTCGTTAATTTAAGAATTTTTTACAAACTACTTAGATAACGATGTTTTTAAGAAATGTTTCACAAGGGGGAGTAATAAATTAACAAACAAACTTGTCACATTTAATTAAAACGAGGGTATGAAATAATGAAATGTGGCCATGATTTAACTAAAATGTACTAAGTGATAATGCACTTTAGTTGATTCTATGTTGATTTTAAGCCCAGAAGATGAATTTTTTATGCTAATTTTATATTGGTGTACACACTGTAGAGATCAACTCTGGCCAGTTTTCTGTATTGATTTATTTTATTATATTTTCCACAAAAATAAATAAAACATTTCCTAGGGACCAAATCACGCAAAATGTTACTTGAATGGATAGCAGTAATGTTTCTGAAAATTATATGCCTGCTTCGTGATTCAGCAGAGGCATAAGCTGTGAATATTATCACCTTACTGGGGTTTTATTAGGACAAAGAAGTGGACGGGTAAATTAAGAGATTACTTTTAAATATACAATTATATTATTATGTACACGATTGGGTACATCTGCCTTGTCAAAATACTCATATTATCACATCTACACTGGACTCCCCCTCTCATTACACACTCCGTTCTTTCTTCCCGGACTACTAATCACTCACAACTGATCCCAATTCATCACTCAATCAGAAAGATGCGTTGAAGTTGCACTTAATGGACTTATTAAGAGCGGTCAAAGTCCCTGCCATGTTGTCACCTCCCTGGCCTCTTGATTGGCCACAGATGCCTCCCTGGCCACCTGATCGTCCACTAATTCCTCCTTGGCCTCATAATCGTACCCTGGATCCCTCCCCATCATCTGTTTCATCCTGCCCTCCTCATCCATTTTTGGTAATCAGGAGTCGCCCTTTGGGGGGAGAGGGGGTTCTGTCACATCTACACTGGACTCCCCCTCTCATTCCACACTCCTTTCTCTCTCCCCGGACTACTAATCACCTGATCCCAACCCATCACTCAATCACATTCCCTCTGTAAATACTCACCCAGCGACCCGATGACTTATCGACATTATAGACATTACAGTTTTATCTTCTGTTAACGCCTGATTTTCTGTAAAGCTGCTTTGAAAAGATGTGTGTTGTGAAAGGTGCTATACAAATAAAATTGACTTGACTTGACTTTATTCCTCGTCCACGATATCCCAAGGGCTCATCTACATCCTTCGACTTCCTGGAGTTGTGCTCCTTCTGCAATCTCCTTGGAAACACAAACTCTGTCATTGTAAGCTAAGATACCAATCCCTCCTACAACCGTTGTCTTACCTGACTTTATTGAAGTTATCTTCAATAAAGCTCTAGCTACTGGGTTCAACCTGTCATCTGTGTTGTGTCATGACACATATTGATCTTATATGCAATTTTGTGTTGTAATAAGCATCTACTTTACTAGAAAGACACTTTAAACACTATTAGACACTTTGTGGTTATACTCCTTGATACTCTCAAGGGATTAGGTGGCATTTTAAGACTGCTTTCACTTCTATTTTTTTCAAGATATTGTTCAAGGAACTGTTACTGTTGGATCAGTCTGTGTAGGCAGATGGTTGGCCAGCAGTTACTGGACACAGAGTATTCACCATGTGTCATAACTTACAGAACATTTCTACAGTCACTCTTTTAGGCACTGCATTAAATTTGTGATGTCTGGTATGTTTCCAATACCTGAGTAACAATTTAGTATTTTACCATTTTACAAAATAATTATAATAATAATAATACACACATATTAATATTTATTAAATAAAGAGATTTATTTAAAGGAATATTAATTGTCATAATTGACTCACCCTCTTATTGTTCCACACCTATTTTACTTTTTTCTGTGGAACACAAGAGGAGGAATTGTAGAATTTCTGAGCTGCTCTTTCCCATACAATTAAAGCTTACAGAGGTCTCAAAAGGTAAGAAGAAATCCAAAAACATCAACATAAATGTATTGTAGAAGTAGTTTATATGACTTCCACTGTATTTTATGTACTGTATACTGTTTAAGTCTTTTGAAGTCAAACAGATTTGTGTGGGGAACAGACATAAATTGAAGTAATTATTCTTTGCAAATTTTTCCTCCCGCTTTAGCTGTCAAATTGCATTTGTACTTTTGCATATTCAAACTTGGCACATGACAGTTGCTTATGACCAATGTGAGATTGGCATCATTGACATCAAACAAGGTGCAACTAGTGGTATATGCTGTGATTCTTTCTATTTCATTTTTGTTTTCGATCTAGCTATATGATATGTCTCACAATTTAAAAGAAACAACACTGACTGACAATTAGACCTCAATGAACAATCCAAAACCGTTCAAGTAATACCGCCAGTTATATCAAATTTGTTCAGTTCCACTCTTAGCACTGTAATAGATTCATTGGCTTCAAGGGATTGGCAGATGTAACAGAGATAGTAGTGTAGTGACTGAATCTCTCCGGAAAAACTACAATAAAAGAACAAGATCACGAGCGCACATCCTCATGTAAGGATAGCCTGGAGAACAAAGGGATCTATTGGCCAATTGTTCACAGTGTCACTGCCTGGTAGTGAGAGGTTTAGAGGAAAATTGTTCATTGTCCATATTTGTTCTGCTGTGGTGATTCAGTCAAAGGTTGTAGGTTCATGATTCATCCCTGGCATTTCTACATAATAAGGAAATACTGATATGCCGTCAAAATGGAGAGGTAGGTGATCTGTTCAGTGTGTTGGTCAGAGTTGGTTTGAACTGCATGTGCTATATACTATAGAAGTCTATAATGGTTTTAATGGTTTAGAAGTTGTGTTTATATTGTTTTTTTTATAAGAATCAGGTTAATGCAAAAATCTAGATAATTCTGGTATATTTAGGTTAAGGTTTTTTTTTCTTTGATATGACATGACTCTCTTACAGGTATGGATACGGTTTCACTATTGACTGCAATTAAAAATGTCATGGTTGATTTAACTGGAAGAATTTAGAATCTACATTTAACAAACTGTGAAGTGTTTTAATTACAGGTGGCAAAAATATTATGTATATAAAAATATAATGTACAACCGCACAATTAATTGCAAGTGATCAAATCAGATTTGCATATTCAGACATAACCACATCTGCATGGGTTGCTTTGGTAACGACATAGACGTACACAAGTGATGATGCTTTCAAAACAGATGCGGGAAAAATGGAGGTGCATCATCTCGCTATCCAAATAAGAACCCTGTGCAGTACTCCTCCATCGCACAAGAAAAACTCTACAGAGCTACAGAGGTGACTGGTAAATGTTGTCACCGATTTTTGAAGTCGTCGTTGTGTCACGTCAAGAGTGACTCAAAAAAACATTTGAAATCTGAATTGAGCAGAGACTGAGACTGAGACACATCTGAAAAAATATAATTTCAATCGCATTTGAAATCACCTCCGGATGTGGTTTGAATCAGATTCGGAAAAATCAGATTTCATGTGTTTTCATGTTTTTTTTGCTGTCCAGACTATCAAAAATTCATCTGGATACAATCTTGATATGCAAAAAATCTGATTTTAGTGGCAGTCTGAACCTAGCCTTAAAAGTGTGAGCATTTGAATGACTAAATAAAGACAACGGATGGAAAACATGCTGACAGAAGTCATATAGGTTAACCTCCGTTCCATGATGGAGGCAACGAGACGTTGTGTCGAAGAAGAGACACTAGGGGTCTCTCTTGAGAGCCTCGCACATCTCTGAACTTGAGAAAAGGCCAATGAGAAATTGGCAGACAGAATTTGCATGTTCCGTCCCCGGACATACGGGTATAAAGGGAGGGAAATATGTCTGTCCATTCAGGATTTTGCCCTGAGGAGCGGAGAATGAGGTTCGGCAGTAACAGTGGCTCGGTTCAGCGATGTGGCCGGGAGGACACAACGTCTCATTCCCTCCATCAAAGAACAGAGGTTACAATAGTAACCTAGACGTTCCCCACATGTCGCTCACTTCAATGTTGTGTTGAAGAAGCGACATTAGGGGTCCATATTTAATCATGCCATGCGCTGAACCTTGTACATATCTGCTGACGCAGGTGCGGGCAGGCAGTCTGGTTCCCTACAGAACAAGCGACGTGCCAAGCATGAGAGCAAGCCACGCCAGCCGTGCCTTTTCTCTCTCTATATTTCTCGGATACAGCTGACTGCACAAACGCGGGAGCTGGTATGCAGACCACTCCCTCCCCGACGGAGGGCCAGGAGGTAAATCCTTTGTTCCCTTCTTTTCTGTTTGCTGCACCCCACTTGGGCTGCGGTACCCACATTTTCAAGAAAAGAACAGTCTCCTCTCTCCTCAGGTTAGACCCCCGACATTGCCAGTCACTGTCCCCATGGCCACCAAGCGGAGTTTGTATGCGTGGCTATCACTGCCCAACCCATCACGTTGGTTGGCCAGGACCATCCCACTCGGTTATGTGATTAAATTCGTCAGGTGCCCCCCCCCCCCCCCCCGATTCCACATAGGACGCCATCCTATATGCGGAGATCGCCGTCCTTCTCCAGAAGGGCACAACAGAGCCTGTCCCTCTAACCGAGGTGAAATGTGGCTTTTACAGCACCTTCTTCATTGTTCCCAAGAAGAGTGGTGTGTTGCGCCCAATCCTGGAACTGCAAGCTCTGAACCGGGCATTGCACAGACTCCCGTTCAAGATGCTGTCCCAGAAGCACATTCTGTTATGCATTTGGCATCAAGATTGGTTTGCGGCGGTAGACTTGAAGGTCGCGTACTTCCATGTACCGATCTTGCCTCGACACGACCCTTTCTACGGTTCACGTTCGAAGGTCAGGCGTACCAGTACAAGTTCCTCCCCTTCGGCTTGTCCCTGTCTCCCTGCATCTTCATGAAGGTCGCAGAGTCCGCCCTGGCCCCGCTAAGAGAAGTGGCCATATGCATACTGAACTACCTTGAAGAGTGTCTAATTCTAGCACACTCTTGGGAGTTACTATGAGCACACAGGCACCTCAGCCGCTTAGGGCTTCGGGTCAACTGGAAAAAGAGCGAGCTCTCCCCGGTTCAGAACATCTCCTTTCTCTGCATGGAGTTAGACTCGGTGTCGATGATAGCGTGCCTCACGAGAGAATGCGCGCAATCACCTTCTCCAGATGGCGAATGTCGGTCCCACTGAAATATTTTTAGAGGCTCCTGGAGGCAGGCAGGAGTCCCAAAGTGTCCAGGCGAGTTGTAGTTAAGACGGATGCCTCCAAGACCGGTTGGGGCACCGTATGCAATGGGCATGCAGCTGCAGGCTCCTGGACAGGATCCCACCTGCATTCTCACATCAGTTGCTGGCAGTACTGCTCGCCCTGCAGAGGTTTCGGCCACTGATCCAGGGTAAGCATGTGTTGGTCCAAATGGACAACACCTCGATGGTAGCCTATATAAACTGCCAAGGTGGTTTACGCTCCCGTCTTATGTCACAACTCGCCCAACGCCTCCTCCTTTGGAGTCAGCAGCGACTCAAGACAGCGGATAGGGACCGTTATCAACAAACAGGGGCTTGCACACTAGTTCGTGGACGCCATAGTGCTGGCCTACCAGGTCCAGTCAGTGCCCGCCCCTGGGCAGCGAACTGGGCAACACCCAATACCTTTGTGAGGTTTTACAACCTCCGGGTTGAGCCGGTCTCATCTCGTGTTCATTCAGGTGTGAACAGGCAAGTAAGATTCATTACACGGACAGCTGGCCAGGTGTTCCAAGATGGCGGCGCGGTAGCATGCTGCGGCCACTCCGGATCCAAAATAGTGCTATTTTTGTCACTTAGCCCCTTTTATGGCATATGGACATCGGAGCAACCGGTGTCCGTGTCTACCATCGCCAGACACTGTTAAAATATAAGATTAATGTAACAACCAAGCTGCATGATGATCTGCAGGAGTTGCTATGCAAAATCGGCTTGCTGCCAAGACCAGGCCTCCAGTCTTAGGCGTCACCTGATGCTGGTGCCCGGGGGAGGGGACGTTGTAAGCAGTCTATGAGGAAGTGAAAGCGTAGCAAGAGGGCAGGGGTCCATGCTAGGCTAAAAACAAACCCTAGCCTGCCGGCTCTCCCGTTTATCCTGCTCTCAAATGTTTGCTCCCTGGACAATAAACTGGACTACATCCAACTCCAGCAGACTGCGCAGTGTGAGCTTAGAGACTGCTGCATCTTTGTTTTCACGGAGACGTGGCTCAGCAACAGAGTTCTGGATGCCGCCATTCAGCTAGACGGGTTCTCCTCATTTTGTGTCGACAGAAATGCAGCTCTGTGCGGTAAGACTTGTGGTGGTGGCTTGTGTGTTTACATCAACACGGAATGGTGCCATAACTCTATGCTAGTCTCTAGTTACTGCTCATCGCTGGTGAAGCTTGTGACTGTTAGATGTAGACCTATTTATTTACAACGGGAATTCACCACTGTTATTATAACCAGAGTTTACATTCCCCCCAGCGCTAATGCTAAGGAAGCACTCTGTGAACTGTATGGGGCTATGAGCGAACTGCAGAACGCTCACCCTGATGGACTGTTTATTGTCGCCGTAGATTTCAACCATGCAAATCTCAAGACAGTGCTCCCTAAATTCCATCAGTATGTGGACTTTGCAACAAGAGGGGCGAACATGCTCGATCTTGTTTACACAAAAATCCCAGGCGCATACCTATATGCATTCTATATGTCCCTTGGCAGAACTTCTGCCCGGTGTGTTAGAGAGAGAGAGAAACTTAGAGAGAAAAGGCTGTGGCTGGTGCAGCCTGCTCCCATCTTGTCTACGTCTTCCCCCACCCTCGGGGTTATCAGGAAGCACACGACGTCTTGGGGCATCTGGGGGGGCTCCGTGCAGCCCGAATGCTTGTGTCCTTATGCTCATAGTAGCTTTCCTGCACCTGCACCTGCATCGGTAGTTCATGTGACCAGTTCTGTCCTGTGGCGTTTCGTATGTGGACCTCTAGTGTCACTTCATCGACACAACATTGAGTCAGTGACTGAAGGGGAACGTTTTTGTTACTGTCGAAACCTCCATCTGCCACAGACAGAACTTGACCGCTGTAATTGCCGAGACCTTGTCTCGACTCCTCAGAGCAAAAACCTGAATGAATTAATCTGCCCTTTTATACCTGTATGTCGGGGAGCGGCATGCAAATTCAGCTTGTCATTGGCCTTTTCTCTAAGATCTGAAGGTGTGTTGGGCTCTCAAGATCGACCCCTAGTGTCACTTCATCGACACAATGTCTCATTCCCTCCATCAGGGAATGGAGGTTACAACAGTAACTGAGACGTTAATTGGCAAAAAAAACAAAGCAATGTGCAGCTAAATTGCCACAGCTAATCACCTTTTCCATTTGTTAACAACAGTATGTTTATATGGCCATGGAATTTAATAAGGTTGATTAATCTTATTCTAAAATTGACCTAAATGTTTAAAAAAATGCTTCAAAGTTCAGTTAGTCAAAGACAAGGTCTCACTGAGTGCTGTACGTAGTGGTGGTGAATTAGATTTTTTTTTTGTGACTCAATTCATTTCATTTGCCAAAAATATTAATTCTGAATATTTTGATTCTTTCAAAGCAGGACAAAGCAACACACATTTAATTTGCATGTCTACAAATATACAAATACACTTTAAAATAAAAATATGGTTTAAAAACCATAAACGTTTCACCACAAATGGCTTAATTATTACCAAGACAGAGAAAAGCATAAATATCTTACACTGTGCATCAAAGCACAACATTTCCATCCGTAATTCATTCCATTTGAACTGCATGGACTTCAGTCATCTTTATACATACATAAATTATGTTTTGTGTATACCTATAAACTTGTATTAAGTGCATTTCTCCCCTTTTTCACGTTGTTAAATGTGAGTGACTCACATGGTGAACTGAACGAACGACATTCCTGCCATACGGTTGGAGTGCTATTATTACTGAGATACGCTCAAACATGTTCTTGCACATTCCAGCTCCTGGTTGAGCAACCAGTCAAGCAGTTCAAGTTCAGAGTTGAGCACCATTCACCATTCTTGATATACAGGGCATGAGTTATCTGTTAAATTTACTGTGGTTTTCCAGTGTTAATAGGCATCAAAAACCTGTTTTGGCGCAACCTTGCTACTTACACATTTTTACTTTCCTAATGAACTGGTCTGACCTCTGTTATGAGTTACAGGCTTTAAATTGTCTGCAAACATGTGCAGGAAAAAACAGTGCACAAAAATTGGCAGCATAAGCTATTTGCTTGATATAGGAATAATGGAAAAATGTAACAAAAAGATGACCCCGATACTTGACAGGATCAGGTGCACCTTTGTTACTACACTGCTAATAATTAACATAAAATGTCCAATAAATTGAGAAAATAAAGTGCCCATGTGGGAAAGTGTCGAAAATAAAGGGGAATCTGGCATCCTTACAGTAAAAGGGGGTGTTGTGTAGGATGGATAGAGTCCATAGGAGGATCCAGGACATGGGCAGGGTCTGGCGGACGCACATGCTCCCCTCATTGGTCCGTGGTGCTTGGGGCAGTGGTGTCCGTAGTGGCCTGTTTTGCCAGCCCTGTGCTGCTCCTGGATCTGTGAGGATGCCAGTGTGTGTGCACACAAGGAGATAGATAAATGGGGAAAATAGTGTCCTGTGGGAATGGTGTCCAAAATAAAGGGGAATCTGGCACCCTCATGGTGAAAGGGGACGTCGTGTAGGATTGGGAGTGACCAGAGGAGGATCCAGGACATGGATGGGGTCCGGCGGCTAAACACGCTCCCCTCTTTGGTCAGTGACAGCGGCTTTCACAGCAGCCTGTCTTCCCAGGCCACGTTGCATGTGAGGGGAAAGTGGCCCGGCATCCGTGATTCAATACCCCAGCATTGCATCTATTTCGTGCCTGGGGTGCGGGTTTGGCATGCATCTAATTCAGCCGGAACCCTCCTCGCTCTGCTCCTGGATCCGTGTGGACACCAGTGTGTGCACACAAGGAGATAGATGTTGGCTCCCCGAAAAGAGGCATGTTCCACGATTATTTGGCAGCATTGACAAGGCCAAACACACATCAAGTATGCCTCGTTCTAACAAGCTGCCTAAATGAGGCTTTTTAAGTATGCACCTCTTCTCCCTCCTGCCCACTCCTGTTGTGAGCCTGGCTGAAGGGTGGCCCTCAGAGGCAGGGCAACTATGACAAGAGTGAAGGGCGGGTCGTTCCGCCACACCCTGATGTTCACTGATAAGTCATGTTTTTTTTCACTAAAAACTTTCAGATGTTATTTTTTATGTCCATCAATCCATCCATTATGTCAACTGTGGGAAGATGCGAATCAGGTGTAACAAATGCCAAAAGCAATTTGGAATGATTTCATGTTCTGTACAAGTAGTGAATCAAAAGTGATAACAACTAACCTGACACCACTTTATGAATATGATGAAAAGGAGATCTCTTTGGAGACCTTACAGCCTTACAAAAAGTACTGTGGTACCATGGTAATAATGCCATCTAGTGGTTATAAACAAGAGTACAGTCTCACGTGGGTTACTTTTAAATACCTATTTGAGTCACAATAACTTATTTAATTATTAAATTATTCAAATGTAATAGGCTCATAAAACACCACTCTCTAATAATCTAATATTAACTATAAGCCTATTCTTACATTTGTGTAATGGTCCACATCATTTGTAGGAGTATTTGTTTCTGGAATGATGCATTGGTCACAGCTGAGGAAAAGATAGTTGAGGCAATATATGTATGATATATATTTATAATGTAAATAAATATTCATATTTTATATTTATATGACATCATATACCATGTTTTATTCAGTATGCTGAAATTAATTTATATGTATACAGTATCTGCCTTCATTTAATCATTTTTTCAGTTTAATTAATTTTAAACCATTTTCCTTTGGCTAAAAAACTGCTAAATATCCTGTAATACATGCACCACTTCACAAATGCTGAGATAGATTTTCAAATGATTTCATATTTTTTTTAAAAAGTAATTATTTTCAAATTAGTTTGAATAAACATCAGGCACCTATTGTGACAACTTACCCCACAATATGTGACCAAAATTGTTTTCACAATTAGCCCAAATTAACTATATGATGTTATGTTTAACAGTAAAATTTAACATACTTTTTACATTATTTGTTAAAAAGTGGATGACAAAGTAGGAACTGCTCACTTGATTTTCAGTATTATATATAGTCAGATATTTGTTTTGCTCGAATCATTCAATCATACAGCTGATATAGAAAAGATCCCTGTGTTAATTCTCAACTGTATTTGGTGATTTATTTGCAAGAGTCAGTTTATATCAGTGTTTCTTGTTTATATACATGTAACTTTCAGATGTGAAAGTGAAAATGGAGATTTATAGTATAAAAAATAGTATAAAGTAGTATATAGTATAAAAAAAAAAAGTACTTTAAATATTGATCTGTTTCGCACCCACATATACAGTGTCATATCACTCCTGAAAATATGGATTTAAACACTGGATTCTTATAGATTACTTCTTTTTGGAATGGAAAACATCCTTTTATTATTATTATTATTATTATTGCTTTTTATATATTAATACTTGCACTACCAGTCTGAAGTTTGGACACATTTTTAACTGGTGATCGTAAAAGTTGTTTGATCTAAAGGCTAAAACTTGAATCCTTGTAATTAGTTTCATAAACAAAAATAAATTGTGCCCAATGGAAAGTCCTTCAGCGTTGTTTAAAATCCCAGCATGCACCTCATGAAGTTGATAGAGAGAATAGTCAGAGTTTGCAGTTTTCATAGATTTGATGATTTCACTGTAATTTTATATGTGAAAAATAGTCATAATAAGGAATGATTAGGTGTGTCCACACTTTTCACTGGTAATTAATTTTCTCACACTGCATGTCATGAAAAAATCCTTCTAAATTTACAAAAGTACATTAAGTTCTTCACAGCTTTAGTGTGCTGCTAAACACTTAAATCTTCCGTCAAAGCAACAATTAAATTGATATGCATCATAATATGAGCTGTTCAGTGAACACACATCATGACTGTGACCTCATCAACATAAGATAACAGTTGTGAGCATAATGATTTTGGTCAATGATGACCACTAAAACTGTCAGAGCTGAAGATGGGGGGGGCCCGTGGCATGAGTTGGCTGAGTTCACCCAGTACACTGCAGCTCTGCTGGGAGCTCTGAGGAGGAGATATGGCTCTGTGTTGCTATGACAACCCTGATGACCCTTGGAGTGAGGAAGACTCCTTGGGCTTTGCCTCGTCCTGCTCATGACATTGGCAGTTTTGACAAGATCATGTGAAAGATGAAGACCCTCGGGCTTGCTAAAGTTGAGTGTTAGGAACGACTGTGTATAAGTCTTGAGCGCATGTGTCGACATGCATGCAACAGTTGCAGCAAGTAAAGTACAAGAGAACTGGCATCTTCCGGTAACATGAGCGACAGCAGATGACTGGAGACAGGATGTAGCAGTGTCGAGCAACATGACAAAGTTGAGATAAGTTCAAATGTTTGCAAAAGAAGGGCAAATTTACTACCAATGGGAGTAAAGACAGTGGAGCTCACGTCATCTATCTTCATTAAGATACTGGAGTTGTATCCAGACAATGCAGAGGAGAAGTACATGTTACTGTGAGCAATTTCATTATTCTATTTTATTTGTCTGTAACTATATATACATTAAATTAATTTATAAAATGTTTTAAAAATAATTGATTCATGATATGATGTATTAAGCACTGTTGTAGTTTATTTAAAACACTTTCCTGTCCAGTAGGGATGGCTTCTCACAATAAACAGTACAGGTGACACTCAGTGGTTTTGCAGGTTGTGTGAACTGTGTGAATTGAGGATTTTTTAACAAATCCCTGACCTTAAGTAGTAAACTTCTGGACGTACCTTGTCCTACACTTTTTGTGCTACGGATATGAATGATATCTAACATCTTGGCTTGATGAGCAGTATGGCCAAATGATTAAACGATAAAGAAGTCTTGGGGTCTAGAAAAGTTAAAGTGCCTGAAGAATATTGCCCAGTGACCCTGTCAAGAGTTCAGTCTCTTAACGGAGCAAACATACTTCAAATTTTTTTGGTCGGCCCAGACAAGGAAGGGATCTGCTGAGTCCTGAGACCATCCAGTGGCGCCATTCCTCCAAGGCCAACTTGACAGCCAACAACTTTCTGTTACCAATGTTGTAGTTCTGCTTAAATGGGCACAGGTGGTTGGGCAATAAGGGATAGGGTTAAACTTTATAGTTTTGAGGGGACCACTGGGAAAGGAACCGCAGCAACTCCGACCTCCAACGTGTCCATCTCCACAATGAACAGCCTCTTAGGGTCGGAGAAACAGAGGATAGGATCAGAAGAGAGACCTTAAGTGAGTCAAAAGTGGCCTGAGCCTGGGGAGACCAGAGAAAATCTGTCTTTGTGGGATTGAGAGCAGTCACTAAAAGCTGTAATCTTCAACAAAGCACTGATAGAAGCTGGCGAACCCCAGTAACTGCTTTAGCACCTTGCGGGCTCTAGGAGTCGGCCACTTAGAAACGGCCCCCATCTTCAATGGGTCTGATAATTTTCCACTAATTTTCATCCCCCTCACTGATGCGAACCAGATGGAAGGCATTGCGAACGTCCAACTTTGTGAACTTAGGCCAACTTAGCAGTCTTGGGGGAGAAGGTGTCTGGCTGGAGGGAGAGCAGCACTGAGTACTGAGTCAAAAAAGAGTTACATGTAGTAGGATCGCCGGCATAACAGGGCAGCGGGTTGATCCAGGGCTCAAATGGGAAGCTGGCAGGGAAGCGATGACAGGACCATGCCCAGCTCGGTCTGGAGCATCTTACATGGCTACTTGGTTGTTTGTCATGATGTTCAGCTGGCCTGCGACTTCACAGTCTATACTGCAGCAGCATAAATTAAGGCTTATGGCAAAATTGCCACCGAAATGGACAAAAATGCCCCCAAAATTCAAAATAAGTGTCCGTAAACAACGTATAACATGCGAGAAAGGGCAGCTGGTGGAGTTTACGGTTCCCCCCTTGGGTAAGATGGTGTTATTTTATGAGGTTAGCATAAAATGTCCTTTAAAAATAAAAGAAATTGCCCCTGGAATTCGTTTTCAGGCTGACCCTGCTATACAGGCCAGATACTGTCAGAAAATGGAGGCTCAACTCAAAAGAGAAAACTTAGCCAATATACGGGTCTGATCTTTCATCTAATATATTGATTTAAATTTGATAATGTAATTTATAAATGAGAAACTGATAGCTAAAATGTGCTTTACTGCTTTTAAAAGAATTCTTATGTGGAGGGACATGGTGGGCCATATGAAGGTGAACTCAAAGTGCACAGACAACAAGGAGGACACAAACTGGGGTGGTCAGCCCAAAGTCAAAAATGGGGTCAGGACTTTTGACTTGTTGTACAGCTTTTAGCTGTAAACAACCACCCAGAACACAATAGCATATGGCAGAAAATGATCCACAGAGAAGCACTTTTCACATTTTCTTTTGAAGATGTAAACATTAATCTTATAATTTGCTATTGACTTTATGATGTAACATGTCTATTTATCTGTCACATTACTGTTACACTTAAACTACAGTGAATAGGACAGCCTGTGTCTGTTAAACTGCTTTTTATGAATTATTATACATACTGGGCTCAAGGAAATGGAAAATAGACTCTTATCTGGAAAACCTCACTATTTTATTCTGTCATCTGACATTTGCAGGTGTTGAGTTATGGCAAAAGACATTGACCAAGCAAGAAATGTTCCTAAGAATCAGACTATTCAGGAAAAAAAGAAGAAGAAAAAAACATTATATACAGTACAGGACATCTCTCTCTCTGAGAGATGGGATTGTCGGGGCACTCAAAAGAACAGATCAATGTTTTGAAGGTACCACATCCACAGTGTTTACGCTTTTCTGGGATATAAAGCTATATAACAGCTGATCTGGTTATAAAGCACCTCAATCTAGATCAGCTGTTTCTTTCTTCTGCTGAACTCAAACAAAGATTTTTAGAAAAATATCTAAACTCTGTGGGTCCATACAGTGCAAGTGAATGGTGATCTGACCTTTGTAGCTCCAAAAAATGCCTTTACCAGGTCTGATAAAGGTTAGAAAAGCACTATATAAGTGCAGACCATCTATAAGACTCCAGTGTTTAAGTCCATATCTTCAGAATTGATATGATACTGTATATGTGGGTGAGAAACAGATCAATATTTTAATACTATAAATCTCCATTTTCACTTTCACATCTGAAAGTTACATGTGGAGCCTGTTCTGAAAGTGAAAGTGAACTTGGAGATTTGGAGTAAAAAATGACTTAAATATTGTTCTGTTTCTCTGTTATATCACTTCTGAAGATATGGATATAACCACTGGAGTCATATGGATGGTCTGCACTTATATAGTGCTTTTTTAACATAAGCGGTTTTACACTGTGACACATTCACCCGTTCACACACACACTCACACACCAATGGCGGCAGAGCTGCCATGCAAGGGGCTAGCCTGCCATTGGGAGCAATTTGGGGTTCAGTGTCTTGCCCAATGACACTTTGGCATGTGGAGTCATGTGGAGGGATTCAAGCCGCCAACCGCTCAACCACCTGAGCCACGGCCCATAAGGGAATGATCACCATTCACTTGCATTGTATTGACCTACAGATATGAGTACAGGTTTTGTGTAAGTAACCGACTCAAATCTGCCCTTTCGCTGCAATTTGGAAACCATATTCTGTTCAGTTGTTTTTTTTTTTCTTCATTTTTTCCTGTCCGTTCTTGATCTTCTAATTGAGATGTGGTCAATATGAACTCACATTGTCGTTGAGTGTAAAAGAGCTGCATGAAGATTCTTCAAAATTTCTACTTTTGTGTCCCATGGGTTTGGAACAACATAAAAGAGACTAAATAATGAACAATAGTAATCTTTATTGATTTATTTTGCTGAGCTATACATTGTCAAATGCTTTGGGGATTTTGTATTTTTTATAGACTCACAGATCTTGAATATGTATTTCAACTCATTGACCGTGCAACGCTGCATACTTTATCGCATGCTGAGGCTGAAGCAGCAGCTGTACTAGCTGGCAGTTTCCATGACGTTCCAGCGATGTCCTTCTGCACTTGATTAGAGCGCTACCAGAACAAGAGACTTCAGCCTTGCTGAGGTTAGTTTCTCTGGCAATGTTGGCATGAACCTCTGGGCGCTTGTTCTAAGTCATTTCAGTAGATTCATGTTTTCATCAAACTCTGTGAAAGGGGCATTGGCCGAAAGGCACGCTAAGCCTAGCTCAACCAGAAGATGTAAACACATGAGACTGCCACAACACAAACTGCCTATAGGTTAGCCACTACACTAGCTTATGGGTCTAGCCATTCTGTGTGTATGTGTGGGTGTTTTTGTCTGTAACTGAGAGAGAGAGACAGTAGGGAAGTAGATCTTTGGAAGGACTTTGCAGTTGCTTCCTTGTTGTTCAGATTAGGGTCTTCTGTAAATGTTTCTCGGGGGCACTTTTCAGTCACATGGCTGTTACATAAACTCAGACAACTGTGGCCCCAGATCAACCCCGTCAACTTAAGATTTCTGGAGAAACTTTAGAGTTGATATTAGAAAGAGCAAAAATGGCTGGTCGGATGCTCACTTCACCAGCTACTCCGTTTAAACAATTCCGCCAACGTGCTTTTCTACAAATTTTGTATAACCGTGATAGACATGATACTTGACATTTCTTGTAGTCTATTACACATTGACGCAGAGCCATGCAGCTGCTAGATAGTCTCATTATAAAGCATCAACAAGTTATGCCCTTTTAAGAGTTTTTTACAGTGTTGCAGTGCGTGGGTATGACGTAAGTGAATTTTCATGACAGTTGAAGATCCAAGAAAAACAAATCCACAAGCGCTCGTCCACGCGACAGCCAGCACACCTGCATTAGAAGCAGAATACTGTCAATTTGGTGCACGCCATATTGTGACACATAAAATAAGTCAAATCAAATCAAATCGCTTTATTGTCACACTACCATGTACTCAGTTGATAACTTTGGGCGTTAGATCTGCTATTACTTGTGTCACAAGCAGACATTTTCACTCGCAAATGGAGAATGTAGAGCCCTGATTATTGTATATAATTCACGAAATTGCGAGGCATGGGTAGCTCAGTGAGTGTTGACGCTGACTACCACCCCTGGAGTCTCGAGTTTGAATCCAGGGCATGCTGAGTGACTCCAGCCAGGTCTCCAAAGCAACCAAATTGGCCCGGTTGCAAGGAATGGTAGAGTCACATGGGGTAACCTCCTCGTGGTTGTGATCAGTGGTTCTCGCTCTCAATGGGGCGTGTGGTAAGTTGTGCGTGGATCGCGGAGATTAGCACGAGTCTCCATGTGCTGGATTCTCTGTGGTGTCATGCACAGCGAGCCACATGATGAAATGCAAGGATTGATGTCTCAGAAGCGGAGGCAACTGGGACTTGTCCTCCACCACCCGGATTGAGGTGAGTAACTGCGCTACCACAAGGACCTAGTAAGTAGTGGGAATTGGGCATTCCAAATTGGGAGAAAATGGGATGAAAAAATAATTATAATTCATGAAATGTACAGTATCCTAACTGCATAAATTATAGAATGTTTGTCATTATTATCTGTAATAAAATAAAAATTTTGGGGACCCCCCACCCCAAGTCTATTTTTGACTTCTTATGGGGTGGTCCCTAATGCCTTATGGCATATCTTCTATGATCATGATAAACCACTAGTATACACAAATCAGATACTTTTAGCTTTGCAGAATGCCAAATTATCCATTAAAGTTTACATTTATTCCGTTGTAGAATTACATATTTTGAACCATTGGCACGTGTGGTCTCATCTGACTCATCTGTAGCATCCCCATGGGAGGGCACAGGGATGGGCTGGATCCTAAACGCTATAAAGTACTACCAGACAGTATATTCTTGACAATGACCCAACAAGAGTACATATCATCTGGAATGTGTTCTTTCATATAAGTGGGCATAGCGGCAAAGCCTTCAGTGGATAGAGCCCAACAGCACAGTTGAGTTGGTGGCAGTACCCACCCACTGTAGGTCCACTGTAAGTCCACAGAGACTTGAGAACACACAAATCTGCAGAAGTCCACTATAGTTTTCTGCTCACTGAACATACAATGCTCTCTCATCATGGCACTGGAAAACGTAATGGTGGGGCATTCCCTCTAGACAACTGCCTATCTTCTGCAGAGCAGTGGTGAGTTGAACTAATTAAAAACATTACATAAGTTACTGTGCTTTAAAATAACACTAAAATGTATTAGAGTTGGTCTCTATCTCTCAGGAAAAGTTATGTTTTTAAGTACAGTTGGATTTTCCATGGCCATTAAAGGGATAGTTCAACCAAAAATGAATATTCTCTCATCATTTAATCACCCTCATGTGTATGACTTTCTTTCTTCTGCAGAACACAAATCCAGATTTTTAGAAGAATATTTCAGCTCTGTAGGTCCATACAATTGGACAAGTGAATGGTGACCAGAAATCAGGTCCAAAAAGAACATAAAGGCAGCATAAAAGTGATCCATTCGATGGTTAAATCCAATATTCTGAACCAATATAATAGGTGTGTGTGTGTGTGATAAAAAACAATATTTAAGTATTTTTTTTACTATAACAACTATTTAACTATTACTTTATAAACAGTAGGTGGCTGAATGGGAAAGTCACTTCAACACCAGCATGTGGAAGTGAAAATTTAGATTTAGAGTTAAAAAGCACTTAAATATTGATCTGTTTCAGACCAACAACTATCATATTTCTTCAGATGACATGGATTTAACACTTGATTCTTATGGATTACTTTTATACTGCGTTTTGGGCCTTCAAAGTTCAGGTCACCATTGACTTGCTTTGTGAGGACCAACAGGCTGAAATAGTCTTTTAAATGTCTTTGTTTGTTTTGCAGAAGAAAGACAATCATACACATCTGGAATGGCATTTGGGTGAGTAAAATATTAGATAATTGTAATTTTTTGGTGAACTATCCCTCTAAAGTAATAAGTGGTGTTTGCTGAGGCTGAGATGATGGACACAAAATATCACAAAGACCTGAAGGTGAGCTCATTTGAATTGGGGTAGTAAGCAATAACCTGGCAACCACCAAGAACACCTTATTGCAACCACATGGCAATGCTCTGATAATCAACCACGACACCCATGAATCATGTTGGCGATCATTGGTTTCTCCAGCAAACATACAAACTGATCATATATATAGCTTTAATGTAATTTAAAGTCACTCTGGGTAAAAGTTTGAATGCACAAACATACAGTAAATACTTTATTGGATCTTAAAATCCCTAGCTTTGTGAGGTCTCAGAAATTAATAATACACTGCACATCCCAGATATTACTAAGTTGAGATCATGCTACCAAATTGAGCAACTGATGGGCAAGATGGGCCACTAAAGTAACCAAGATCCAACTGACAGAGCTGCATGCTAATTTGTCTGAAATGGACAAAACATTCCAGACATCAATAAACTTCTCAAAACTTATTGTGATTTTAAGACTGACTTGACGAAAACACTTTTGAGAAAGGCCAACATTGGGTCATGTCTGCAGTTCACTGTGAAATAAATTAAATCTTTAGGAAGACTTGTGGTCTGAAAAGTCTAAAATTAGACTGAAGGTTTATTAGTATCAAGCTAAAACTGAGAAAAAACCTTAAAATATCAAGTCCTCGATGACCTCTTGTAAACCTTTTTATGAGACAGAACAGAACCCATTTTATGGTTATTTCCAGGGGGGAAAAAAATGTAAGAACTCTTACAAATCAAACTTTTTCTTTTAGCTGCAGTTGAAACAAACCGTTGCAAGCCTGAGGGCACTTGGCCAGGGTAGGGTAACCTGCTCACCAAAAGGAGTGCAAAATGTTGGAAAAGACACGACACAGCACGGTGCAAGTCCCGTCTATCCATCCTATATCTGGCTTCTTGCCTGGGCAGAACATCTAAATATTATGACGAATACATATAGATTTATTTTGACTTGCCCCTGTTCTTTAAAAAAAAATGCAAAACTTGAGGTTAGGCCCTTAAAATGGAAGTGAATGGGGGGCAGTTTTTGAACGTTAAAATACTCAATGTTTCAAAATTATAGACACAAGACATAAACAATATATGTGTTAACGTGATTTTAGTGTTATAAAATTACTTACTAACCTTTTCTGTGTGAAGTTATAGCCAAGTTTACTACTTTGTTGCCTTGGCAATGTAATGTCAACACACACTAAAACCTTAAAACGACTTTAAAAAGGACAATTTAAACAACTTTACAGCTCAAATAATACATGCATTTTAACAGAAGAATTCATGTAAACGCTTCTATAAAACGATAAGCTTCACATTTATGTCCTTAAACCCTCCAAAAATTGGCCCCATCCACTTCCATTGTAAGTGTGTCACTGATATCTCGATTTTTGCTTTTTTAAAGAAAATTATGAATACAGAGTGTCATTTAAATTTGGAAGTAGCATGTAGTGGTGGTCCTGACTCACGTGGTGCCCTAAATAAAATTCAGTTATAGGTCAATATTATGTAATATGTACATTTTTACCACATTTTTAATACAAAAACAATGACCATCTCAATTAGGCTAATTTTAAACATATGGAGTGACTATTGAAATTGAACAAAAAAATCCATACTAAAAAACATACAAAATTTCAAAAATATATACATAATACACATAATAAAACACTTTTATATTAAGTGGTGTAAAAGTAGTGATAACTAGCTGCAATTACATACATATTTCTATTAAAAACCTCAGTGATGTTGCATGAATTATTGACTCGTTTATTTGAACTGATTCATTTGCATGAACCGTCCAAACAAACCAAATCACTATAGTGAATTTGACTTTCCAATGCAACATGTAAGCTGATAGGTGAACTTTTATTTTATTTTTTAACCATTTCACTTACATAAACCGTCCGAATGAACAGATTCACTTAAATGTTTTGAAGAGTCCATGAGAGAGAGATGACGGTTAATGTGCACTTGATCACTGTCTCGGTTGCTGCGTGCGCAATATAATATGGCTAAAATCAAAGTAGTGTTTTATCATGTTACTCATTAAGTAGCCAGTTACTGGAACAGCTTTTGTGATGGTTTAATTACTGTCACGCCAATGCATAATGTAATATATAGTAAATTAGGTGTGGCGCTGCTAGTCGGGCCGCTCCAGAGAACCCTGCTCCTCTAAGCCATTGTCTATATTGCCTATATGCCGAGATCCACCTAACAAAAATGACTAAACAGATTGGCTTGATAATGCATATCTAAAAATGTGCATGATATAGGAGGAAGATATTACAATAGAGGAAGAGGATCATACAAAAATGCTTACAGGACAAGCCGGTTAATTGACAAACCTATAAATTGATCTCCAATGAAAGCAATGTCTTGGAATCATGTTTTATTGCAAGCATTTATCTGATGCATTGCATCCAATGTCATGACAAAATTGACAACAGTAGGCCTAGTTAAAGATGCGCTGAGCATTTTTTATGCATGTTTTCTAAGTCTCGCGCTGACACCTAGGGGTGTGGATGTAGCATCATTCAAACACAACAGTTTTTAGATGCTGATGCCATTGTAAAAATGCACAATTCACAGTCAGCCATGATAAATTTAACCCATGATTGAAAGTGTCTAATAACAAGGCTGTTGCTAAGATTAAGCAATTATTTTCGGCTGGTCATGTGATCTTAACATGGTAAAATGCAAAGTTATACAAGAGATCACTGTAAGGTGTTCATCAAAATAACTATTTAAGTGCTGGCGTCCACCAGCAGCCAGTCGCAGTTTAAACCGTTGATTCAGGGTCATTTGCCAGAGGAGCTTTTTCTCGGTGCTGAGTTTAAAGCTTTTTCTTTTTTTCCCTCTTTATACTTCCTCTGCTGCCTTTGGGGAGGTGTAAAACAAGCCAGACTCAGAGAGGAGTCAGAGACATGCGTGAGGCAGACACTCTCTCAAGAGCTGTGCAAAATGTGGGATGCCGTGCGTTCAGTTTCCCGCGCTGACTGCGGCTCTAACAGCCGTTAGATGATAATGGAACATCATTTCATTTGATTATGGAGCGGCGGACACGTCATAGAGCACACCTGAAATGGAACATTGAGACGCCACCGCAGTTTCACGAGAAAGTTACGGCCGGATGGAGCGCGTGTCTTCTGGAGGTGTTTCCCTGCCACAACTTCCCAAGGTCTTTGTGTAGTTTGTTTCCTCGGCACATGTGAGAACAGTTAAGCAGTCTAAACTATCCTAAAGGCGTAATGCTGTTTTCTAAATTCTGTATCTTTTTATTTCAGTTGCTAATATAATTTTTTTTCTATTTTCTAATAACTGTAATTTTTAAACATTAACTAACATTCTAGAGGTTAGTTGTCACGTGCATGAAAGTTGTTACAAAGGCTATATCTCAGCTATATAAAAATAACTAGAAGTTATTTTTTACTTTTTTTAGCAGTGGTTTTGTAGTTTAAAACTTCTTAAAATACCCTTTTAAAGACTTTTTCAAAGGGTTGAACTGTGTGTCGATATATGTCCTGTCGGGGTTTTCACATATTTCAGGGCGGGATTATTAGTTATAATATCTGTTGGCCAATATTTGAATCGTTTTAATAATTTTACTTTGCTTTTTACATTAGTTTGATTCATTGTTTATTGTTTCATAGGCGTTTTACTGTTAAACATCCTGTAATATGCTATTTATTGGCAGTTTTTAACTATTCAGTTATTCGCAAATAGCAAATATCCCTTTAATTGTATTATTGTAATGTCAAAATGAAACTTACAAGGCAATTTATCTCACTTAACTGATTATAACAACACGTGTTTTTTTAGTTGTACCTAGTTAGCCTTCTGTTTCTGGTTTTCTTTCATATTTCTTCACGATTTATTTTGAGTAGTTTTACATATAAAACCAAACACAATACAAACACAATGCACAAACTACTAGCAGCCTAAGATGAGATCTGCAAATACAGTAAATATGCAAATAATAACAACAGCATAAAAAAATTAATTTAATTTAATTAATTTGCCAATTGTCACACATTACACATACATTTCTGCATATATACAGTGAAATTATTTAGTTTTCACATATCCCAGCTATGCTGGGGTCAGAGTGCAGGGTCAGCCATGATTCGGCGCCCCTGGAGCAGATAGGGTTAAGGGCCTTGCTCAAGGGCCACACAGTGGTGTCTTGTCGGTGCTGGGGCTTGAACCCCCAACCTTCTGGTCAGTAATCCAGAGCCTTAACCGCTGAGCCACCACTGCCCTAAAAAGGAAAGAAAGAAAGAAATAAAGTGGGAGGGGGGTCGGGGGGAGGGGGGTTCCACTTCCAATCTGTGACATTAAATTTTGGAGATGGAAAATGTGAAGTATTTATAACACGATGTAAATACTTTGGGTTAATTTGACTCCTTTGGTCATCTGCTGATGTATATTCATATTTATTATCTGCATGTTTACCCTGTGCTTTCATCAGGAATTTATTACCAATACATTCAGTGGCTTACTTACAGCTCAGCCTTTATGACTGTAGGATGCAACAGCAAGGCTTTTTAAAACAAGTATGACAAATGAGAGTTCAAAAAGCGTTGTGCATCATTTAGAATATGTTATTTCGGGTCTGTGTGGGTGAATTTTTGCAGTCCTACTTTTGCTTTCCTAAATGAGATTGAACTACTGAACACACATTTATGATTTTGTCATGCCATGGTCTTACAGTGGGCCAAGATGAATGAACATCTTCAAATTGTATAACAAAATATTACACTATATATCATTTATTTGAGAGAGAGAGACAGTACAAGCACATTTTTCATAATAAATAGTAAGGTTTGTTTGGTTTGAAATGATTAAGCATTAAGATGTTCTGTACAAATGCCAAATGTCAAACTAGTTCAACATCTCTTTAGTTAATGTGATGACATATGAGGTGGTTTCTCAGGATATCAAGGCGAACAGACTTCTTACATCCACTAAAATCATCTTGACAATTGTACAAAAAATTGTAAAAAAAAAAAAAAGTGAAATCAGTTTTGAGGAAATGTTTAGCACCTTTGTAGATCCACTTCATTACCTTTTTTGTTTCATACATTTTAAGTGTAGCTTAAGTGTCCACAACTCTTCAAATACTGTTGAGAGCCACAGTGTTTATGTTTATAATGTTTCAAACATTGAGAAATTCATGCAATTGTAACAACTTAACTCTAAACTTATTCTATGGTGACATTCAACTGGATGTTATGCAACCTGAGAACCAAAAATATTCTCTCAATTCACCTTCAATTACAAGATTTGAGACAAGAACACTCTTTGAGTAAAATCCTCACTAATCCTGAGCTTTCAGCCTGCAAGGTTATACACTTTTTTTTACACTTTCCTCCACTCAGGCAAACAACTATTCTCCCTGAAGTGTCTCAGGAAACGATGTACCATGAATAGCGAGTGCCATCTGTGTCCAGTTATCCACAATTTCCTCCGTCATACACACAGTGAGCCTGTGGCAGCCGTTCCTGTTTGTTCACATCAGAGAATGATATTCTGAAAACACGAACAGGGGCCAGTTTATAGCTGTTTTGCAAACCTTTCTAGGTTATTAAAAACATAACTTTTTCAATTGACTTAAGCTTTTCACATTAAAAGAAGCTTATATGTAAAAAAAAAAAAAAAAAAAAAAAAGTGTAAAACATTTGTTTGACAGATTTGTATTGTATTGTATTGTATTTATTTATTTATTTATTTATTTTTTACTTTTTGCCAGGTAAAGTTAGATAGAGTATGGATATACATGAATCACACCATGTGAAAAATCAAGGATTTAACATATTTTCTAATTTCACTTTTTGTTTAATTGAAGGAATACTTCATCCAAAAAAATTAAAAATCCACCTAAAATGAATGTACTTATCCAGTCATCCTGGTGTTGTTCCTTGCCTGTATGTCTTTCTTTCTTCCTTGGGATATAAAAGAACTATAAAGAATACAAAGGACACTCTTTTCCAGATAATGAAAATGAATGTTCCAAAGAACAATGCAAATCTGTTAAATTTTGAGTTTATTTTTATTGTTACGTTTTTGAGTTTAAGACTTAAAATATAACCCACAAGTTGTATGGACTAATTTTATGAAACTGTAATGTTGGTTTTGGTTTTCATTTTGGAGCTTGGCAACCTGGATCTTTCAAGCATGACCAGTTCTCCTTTTGAGCTCCACATAAGAAAGACATACATGAGTTTTTCATACATTTAGAAAAACATGAGTATATGATGACAGAAGTTTCATTTTTGTCTAACTGATTTTAGAACATTAAGTCTAGGGTGTTTTGTTTCTGTTTGCGCTTAATGTTTGTGTTAATTCAAATAATGGCAGATACTATTTGCACTCATTTTAAATACCACTGTAAAAAAAAAAAAATCCTGTTGTTTAAAAAAATAAATAAAAATTATTCAAAATGTAAACAACTTTACAGAACAACCTGCAGATTTTACAGTAATTAAAAAAAAAAAACAAACAACAAAAAAAAAAACATCAAACTAAATTTTTAATCTTCTGAAACTGTAAAAATCTTCTTTTTCTTTTTTTTACTTTATAAGGTATTGTTAATCCCTGTCAAAATTACAGAGGAGCACGTAATGACATGAAGTTCACCAATAGTGGCTCTTCCAGGAGCAATGACCAATATGCATGTAGAGACAGTGCTCAGTGTCACTCACACAAACACTAAACACCATCAGTGTAACATGTGAGATTTAAATAATGCAGTAAACATGAACTAAACTACATCAAATGTAACACAGAACACCCCGATGTACATAACTGATGTTAAAAATAAGGAGAAACAGAACTATTCCCATAAAATACAGTTATTTTTTTACAGTGTGTAATTATTTTGTTATATGTAAATAGTTGCTTATTTAGAGTCCAACAGACAAAATACATTAACCCTTAACCTTACCTTAGAAAAAACAACCTTGGTTTTACTACAGTAACCAGGGCTTCATTTTATTTTTGTACATTTAAAGTAACCACAAAATTAACCTTTATTACCAAATATTACTGTAGTAACACCATGGTTAACTGTATTAAAACTATGGTTTCTGGCCAAAAAACATGGTTACTACAATATTAGTAATACAATGATGCAATATACATACAAGCAATGCTGAGCCGCAGGAATGAGTGCGATCGATAGACCCCGCCTCCGGATCAAACTCTTATCTGCAGTCCCTGACAATAGCCATGACCAAATCACTGTGATGAAATCAACATTTATATTCATTTTTATCTATTATTTTAAGTAGTATTAAAGGGAATATTAAGAGTGGAAACAGGAAATCGGATGGGAAAAAGAGTGGGACAAAACGCAGAATTCAAAACACAGAATTGAACCGCGGTCATTGGACAACAGTATACAATCACACACCGTCATTATATACAGTATATATATTGATACATTAATATCAGTTAGAGTTTAAATGAATGGACACAGCTTTTGCCAGAATATGTTCTGAAAATTCCTTGTCACACCGTGCTCATGTGCTGATCTTTGACGCTCAAGGGACTTTTCACCTAGTTTTGTCAGGGTCATGTTTGAAAACATGAATTCAACTGTGACTTAAAATAAACCACAATTCTGGAATGACATTATTCATGGGTAATGCGTGAGAGAGAAGTACACCCAGGTGTGTACGCTGTTTCATTGCCTGAGAGCAAAACACTAATGAACTGTACATCCCGTTACCCTGCCTTCCAGTGATAACAGGATTGGTGTTTTTTATTTATAAAGATTTTATATAGAGGGAAATGTTTCCCTTTTATTTGAAGTAGTTGGGACAAATGTCATCATTGTTTATAGACCATTTACCCCTTGCAAATTCAACAAAATGTTTATGTTACTCCACATCTTGATGAAAGTAATAATGGGTGAATTCCATCAATATGCTCTACTCACTCTGGAGGTCAGAGCATTTGAAGTGAGTACTCTGAAGGGTGCAGGGCATTGCTGTCTCAAATGTGCCCTCTTGAAACACCACTAAAACATATGTCACCAAGGCCAGAGTGGGATTAGGGTTAGGGTTAGCCCCCAACTAATAATATTTCCACAAACAGTCCTTGGGTGTGTGAAAACACATAAGGGGAACTTTGATAACTAAATGATCCTTAGTGAAGGGTTTCTATTGCTCACTTGCATTTAGAACGATGCTACAAATAGCATCTACTTCCACACATTGTCCTTCAAGGGTGCAAAAATGCCATTTGGAGTTTGCCCAATATCGTATATATGTATGCATATCCACTTTTTTATCTTACCTTCCTCTGTTTTCCCTTATTTACAGACCATAGATAAAAAGTCTCTTTCACGAACATGAGTTGGAGCTTTCTCACTCGTCTTCTGGAGGAAATCCACAACCACTCCACGTTTGTGGGGAAAGTGTGGCTGACTGTGTTAATAATTTTCCGCATCGTTCTGACAGCGGTGGGAGGTGAGTCGATATACTCAGACGAGCAGACAAAGTTCACCTGCAACACCAAGCAACCTGGCTGTGACAACGTATGCTACGATTCCTTTGCCCCACTCTCACATGTCCGGTTCTGGGTGTTCCAGATAATTATGATATCCACCCCTTCTGTCATGTACCTGGGATATGCCATCCATAAGATTGCGCGTTCCTCGGAGGAGGAACGTCGCAAGCACAAGAGACATCAGAGGAGGAGTTGCCACAGCCGGTGGAGAGATGGACAAGCAGAGGTTTTAGAGGAGGATGATGATGATGTAGAGCCAATGCTCTATGAAGAAGACACCCTGGAGGTCAAACCAGAAAAAGACAAGAGCAAAAAGCAAGATCTCGTGAAGCATGATGGCCGACGCAGAATCATGCAAGAAGGGTTGATGAGGATGTATGTGCTTCAGCTTTTATCCCGTGCCATCTTTGAGATAGGATTCCTCACCGGTCAGTATCTCCTTTATGGCTTCCGTGTGAACCCCTCGTACATCTGCGACAAGATCCCATGTCCACATCGAGTAGACTGCTTTGTTTCAAGACCAACAGAGAAGACCATCTTTTTGCTCATTATGTATGTGGTTAGCTGTCTTTGTCTACTGCTTAATGTTTGTGAGATGTTCCATTTGGGAATTGGTGCTTTTCGCGACACCCTTCGTAAGCGTCGAAGCCAAGGCAGACAACCTTCCTATGGCTATCCTTACTCCAGGAACATTCCAGCTTCTCCGCCAGGGTACAACCTAGTGATCAAAGCAGACAAACCAGGTTGCATTCCCAACAGCATCCTCTCACATGATCAAAACTTGTCCAGTGTGGTTCTTGAGCGACATTGCATAAGTCCCGATGAGAACATTCCATCTGACCTGGCTAGCTTGCACCGTCATTTACAGGTAGCTCAAGAACAACTGGACATGGCTTTTCAGACATACAGAAAACAAAACGCTCAGACTTCTAGAACCAGCAGCCCTGCTTCTGGTGGCACAATAACAGAGCAGAACCGGGTCAACACAGCCCAGGAGAAGCAGGGTGCACGACCTAAGGACAGCACAGAGAGGGCTGGGACAATAGTAAAAAATGGAAAAACATCTGTTTGGATTTAGATCTTAATTGTTAACTTATGACTTGACTACTCACACAGTTGACCATCATCTTCAATTTACTGTTACGGATCATTTGGTCAAAAGACCCCGTCCCTGCCACACCAAGCTACTGTTAGTGAGGGCATGGTTGAACACCATGTCCCCAATGATCCGATGAACATTAATCAGCATTAAATATACCTGCCCAGATTTTGTTTAGGGGTAGTATTCATTTCTTATAATGAGAACTTTCTTCTGATTGCTTTACTTGTGCTCACCCATCCTCAGAACAGTTCTTAATGTGCGTCTAGTCATATTATAGTAAGTGTTATGTTTCTCTAAATTCCAGCGCATGCAAGTGTATTGACCATATTGGAAGTCTGTTAAACAATTTTGACATTCATGGATCACTGATATTATTTAACTTTATAGAAACAACCCATATGCAACTACTCTATTCAAACCAAACAAGGAGGGAACTGAGAAGCTACAGTACCTTGACCCTAAAAATAAAATCCATTGACAAATGATATTATCCCTACCTTTCTGTTTGACATTCAGTTCTTAATGATTATGTTTAGTGCCAATGAGCAATTCATTACAGTACATTTATTGAGTTTGTTGGGGTGGTCTTACTCAATCTCATTCAATGTTTATGAAAATGTTTTGATGATGTATTCATTTATGTTTCTCTGATGTGGAACAGCTAGGGTTAGGGTTAGGGCCAACCCTAACACTCTAAACAGCCTAACCACCAGCAATAGTAATTCAACTCTAGTTGTTGTGTTGTACAATTGGAAATTAAATTACTTATTCAGACTTGAACCAAATCCCATCGAGTTACTTCCATGACATGGCTTGTTGAATGTTGCCACATTTTTTTCAAAATTGATGGCAGCTTTTGTGGCTCTGCTGCAGCTTGTGCTCTCCAAAATGATCTAAAATCACTAGTTTGACATTTTTTGAGAGCTTGTTGTAAGGTACATGTACATAAAGATGGCAGTTATAATTTCAAAGTCATCCTTAAAGACCTCTTAATTCTCATGGCACCTTCCCTATCTTTGGCTCTGTTCAAAAACCTAAAGAGATCCCCACATGGACAACAATGTATATTGGCAGGGCCATCATCGTGGGGGACTGGAAAAGTTGTCCTTGGACCTGTCACAAAGAGACCCCACTAAGGTCCTCTGTGGTCAGATCTGGTATGATATCAGGTTTGTTTAGCAAATTTGTTAAACCTCTGTGTTATGATATCAGAATTTTTTTTAGACATTTTTGAATTAGACTGTATAAACTGAATTACGTTAGTGAATTTAATTGACCAACTCTAATGCCGTGCTTACTAACGATGTGAGACTTTTAAAACGTGCTTAATGGTTTCATACTCACCAGGACAAGGAGGGATAGCAAAACTATAGCCTAATAATCACATGGCCCTTGGAAAGGTAGTGCGGTTGCAATTTAGATAGGATGCTGTCCATTGTGTAGAGTGAGGAAGCTCATTAAGTTTTTTACTTTTTCAATCCCCAATTTCTTCATTTTGAATAACTAGCAATAGTAATGTGCTTTTATAGCTTCCTGTTATGAAATTGGAAGTTTTTATTCAGATTGTTTGCATGAGAAGAGGTGTTCTAAGTAGAATCAGACATCGGGCCCTACTTTAAGAGTGTTAGCGTTAAGCCCGGATCTATGCAATGCGATACACCATAAGCACAAAGTTAATGGGCATGGCCATGGCCATGAAGTTTTGGTATTTTTGTGCAAGCAGGTGCTTAGTCTAGGTGCAAGTGGGTTTGGTGAAATTGCGTGAGCAAAGTGCTAATGGGCTGGGCCAAGTGCAATTGAATTGCTATGAAAAACTTAAGCCAAAAATATTTCTGAATATTTCCTAAAAATATTGGCAGACGCAGAATATATTTCTTAATTTTTTTTATTAAAACAAAAAGTGGTAAAAAAAAAAAAATGAAATTAAATAAATAGATGTAAATGCAGGAACTGATTTTAGACTTTGTGCTGAGAATATTGTTGCTTCTCAAACGTCTTATGCCTTCTACACACTACACGACTTTCAAAGACATCGGATTGTGGTAACGTTCATATTGCACAACTGTCTGTCTTGTCATGGAAGTCGTAGCGTTTTCAAATTATACGAGGATTCGGTGACAGGGGTGAACACATTACAAGACATTTCACTATTGACGAATCCCAGACGACTCTGCCTGGACTCCAAATTACATTTCCCAACAGAGTACACGTGAGAAGTGATACGAGATACGAAAAAAGTGCATGATCATATGTTATGCATTTCAGAATATGATGTGTATGTTTTTAATCATATATTTTATTGGTTACAATATGAAAAAGAACCTCCTACTGAAAAATCGACCTATTTGCTTACCTGACTGTCCAAGAGAATTGGCAATTTCTCTCCAACTCTTCTCTTTCTCCACCCGGTTGTGGTGCAGTTCAGAGAAAACATCAAATAGGCACTGGTGCTACTGCCAATGTTCCACAAATTTTTCCTCCAATTCTTTGGTCCAATGAGACTTTCTTGATACCGCAGCCATGCTAATTGATGTTCTGTTGCAGGTACATCAGGACTCCACCCACTGAAACTTACCATGTCCCGTTTCTTGCCCTCTCATTGGCTGTAGTTCAATGCTGCAGTTGTAGTCAAAACACATTTCACATTGCACAATTTGGAATCGCAGACAGGTCCAGATATTTAACATACTAGATATCTTGCTGACATCGGCGATGCATCGGCCCTTCTCTCAAATCGCATCTTTGATCATTTATACATTTCGATCGTCGTTCATGGGAGTGAGCTCCGATTTGCCTATGAGTTCGGGCTTTTGTCGGCGATCTCCACAAAACTGTCGGCGAGTGAAAATCAGGCCTAAAATCGTGTAGTGTAAACTCGCCATTACTGCAATGACTTATTTCTCAGGAAAATGGCAAACTGTTATGCCAGTTTGCATGCATGGATATTGTTTTCAGGTTCTTGTTTCTTATCAAAGTGGGTTATGTTGATTAAATTATACAATTATTGAATAAAAATACTTTAGCCAGAATGTTAGCATGAGACAGGGCAGGTGAGGGCCATTTCATCACTGCACACCTTGTTTAGGAGCAGGACTTGATTGCTTAATTTTAGTATAAGGTGGAATGGCTACTGTATGAGCACTATTTCTGGGAATGGTAAATATGGCTTAGCTTTATTTTCTATTGATTTTCAAGACCATAATGCATACATTGTATCTCTTAGCTGTCTTGATTTATTGTATTATGATATCAAGCAGCTGAAATTGTCAAAATACTTAAGAAAACAAATGTTATCACAATTGGTAAAATAAACTGAGGTTTTGAAGGCTATGCAGTATTTATTACAGGTTGAAAAGAAAAGGTTATGAAGACTAAGCTGAATATGTTTTTAAAATACATTTTAGAATTAGTCTTCCAAAACGTGCCTTTGTTACTAATTAAGACTGTAATTATAATGGTTTGTTTATGATTAAGATTAATAATAAATTAACTTTAGGATTACATTATCATGACCCGTGAGAGCATTTAGAATCATTAATCAAATACAAAACATACTGGATATCACAGATACGATGGAGACAGGATTGTGTCAGGAACATATTGTGTCATAATAGACATTAAAAAAAATATTCATCATATGATTTCTTGATTCAATCTTTCAGCCTCTGTATAGAGTTAATCTCACAAAAATAAATGTCCAGGTGATATAAAATCAAAAGATACAAGCATTTTTTTTTTAGGATTATTATTAGGATTTGACAGTATTTTAAAATATACTGTTATAAAATTATATTTTTTAGTACATAAGTATAAAATAAACATCAACACATACTACCATGATGTATAAATACTTAAAATGAAAATAGTGTCTCATTATTTTTATTACTGTAATTAATGTCTCAGTGCAAATATTTCATCTTCCTAAAATACAAGCTTCATTTTCTTTATTCAGAATATAATTTATTATTTCTTTCTTTTGATTTTGGGGTACAGAAAATATGACCCTGAACCCAGGTTTTTTCATATTATTATTATTATTTATTTTTTTATTCGCCCACGTATGAATGCATGTTTGTTTATAATAATTTCAGATTAACAGTTTCTTTCTTACTGTCATTTTGATGTTCATTTTAATCTGGTTTATCATTTAGATTTTTTGTCTATTATATACAAATCATTGTTTTAGCGATTTGCATGAATCATCTAAAAGACAGTATAAGCATTCCTAAATTCCTTAGAAGAACAGATTCAGTGGCTCTTAATAAAAACCTTGGGAATGCTTTATGAATAGGTGTACCCAGTAAAGGGATGCATACAATTCTATCTGGTTATTACTGTTATACAGTGGTTCTAAACTGGTGGGTCATGACCCAAAAATGAGTAACTGGTTTGTTTTGATATGGTTGTGGGAGGGAAAATACAATGCTGAATGTAACGCAACTGACCACTTTATTTTGCATTGTTAACACAGCTGAGTAAATGCACTTTACAACTTTTAAGAGTTGAGAAAAGAGTGGAGAAACACTTCTTTAATTGCTGTGCATTAAATGATTCCATCACTCAGCAATTTTGCTTGTAATATACTGTTTAATATTTGGCCCAGCTCTTGTTCCACATGTAATGCTGGTAAATCAATGTTGTACAGTCTTCCTATTTATCCTATGTTGCGTTAATACGTTTGCATATTTTAATTTGTCATTTTTGTTTTGCTGCGCTCACATCGTGATGGAATAACCGTAACTATGAAAAGTCAACTTGGAGATTGAACTCTGAACTGTTCATGTCCTGGGACCTCGGCCTTATTTGTTTCTATGGAGACATTCTTTATTCAAAAATGGCTTTTGTTGATAATAATTATATTACAAAAGTATTTATTACTACATTAATTCACCTCTTTATGTTGTTGCAGAGAACAATGACACTATATGTAATTCCGAGTTCCACAATCTACGATAATTCCTACATGATGTGAACGCGTCATTAATTAATATCCATGTTTAATTTTAAGGACATATTTGGTACTTTTGTGTGATAAAACATTCTGATACTGTGTTGGGTCTGCACTTGATGGCGAATGTCAAATCTCGGTCCTGAACAAATCCAGTTGAGAACCACTGCTGTAATACATGACATAATGCTGAGCCAGTGGACCAGTTTAAGTGCAAGCTAATGTTGTTGTCAGTCTCCATTTGTCCTCATCTTGTTGTCACTTGCCTATAGGGTAGCCGTTTCATCATCTACTGGGGTTTGTTTTTCATGTGAACTTCTGAACATATCTCTTTATCCCAAATTGGGCAGTGGCTAAAGGGGCATTTGTTTGAAACCAAATTTTAGAGCTGCAATATAAAAGTGTGCTTCCCATTTAATAATAGTAATAATAATAATAATAATAATAATAATAATAATAATTAAATAAATATATAAGAGCATTTAAGTCTGTGAAGAAGTCTTTGCCCTTGATCTCTGCAGGTTTCAGGTTTCCAGATAATATTGCTAATGATGATATGATGTCTGTTTCTCAATACAATGCAAAGGAAATGTGACCAAATTATTGTAGCTCCAAAAAGGACATAAAGGCAGAATAAAGGTAATCCATCAGACTTCAGTGGTTTAATCAATTTCGTCTGAAGTAATCCAATTGGTGTTGGGTGAGAAAATACTCAAATATGACTCATTTGAAATGGTTTTCACTATAAAACTTGCCATTGTAGTCTTTAGGCACAATTGTGATTTTAAGGTTGATTACTCTTCCTAGTGTTTGACCGATTGGATTGCTTGGTGGCACGAGGCTGTGTAATCGAGCTTAGAATCATGCTTACCAAGGAGACTGCTGATGTCAAGATTTATCTTGGAAAAAGTCATGCCCCACTCCTCTGGAAGGCTGTCCACTAGATAAAATATTGGTGCAGGGATTTGCTTCCATTTGAGAGCATCAGTTATGTCAAGCATTGACATTGGCTTGGTGTTGCCGTCCCAAAGGTGGTCAGGTCTGAGCTTTGTGCAGGCCGGTCAAGTTCTTCCACATTAGTAAAACATTTCTTTATGGACCTCACTTTGTACACAGGGGTATTGTGATGCTGGAACAGCAAATACCCTCCCCAGTCTGTTGCAACAAAGTTGGATCTACAAATTAACTGGAATGTTTTTACTGGAGTTACTGCAATAGCCAAACCCTTTCATTAGAAGGGGGTGCTTACATACTCACATAATGGCCATATGATATAAAACCCAGACAGACACATAGATACACATTGATACACAGGTCCAATGACTGTGCGAAGTACTTGTGATTGCCATTGTTTAATGTACAATATGTGACTGCTATGCTACTGAGTTGGCAACACCATAGTGGAACCTACCATTGGAGAAAGAAGAGGATGAGGAGGAGAAAGAGAGAGTGGGGGATGCTCATTCAGTACACACAACTCAATTCAACATGCTTACAAAAATGATTGACTTGAACAGAGATTTTATTAGTAGAAGTTCATTTATTGTTTTGTGTAAACTTGTAGCCTATGCATGTCACTAGGAAAGATTATATTGTTGACCTTAATTAAAGGGATAGTTCAGCCAAAAATGAAAATTCTCTCATCATTTACTCACCCTCATGCCATCCCAGATGTGTGTGACTTTCTTTCTTCAGCAGAATACACATTTTAGAAGAATTTCTCAGCTCTTTTGGTCCATACATTGCAAGTGAATGGGTACCAAAATTGTGATGCTCCAAAAATCACATAAAGGCAGCTTATAAGTCATCCATAAGACTCCAGTGTTTTAAACCATATCTTCAAAATTGATATTATATGTGTTGTGAGAACCATATCAATATTGAATTCCTTTTTTGAAACTCTCCTCCATGCCCAGTAGGGGGCGATATGCATGAAGAATGTGAATCACCAAAAACACAAGATGAAGAATGTGAAAGTTAAAGTGGAGATTGAGCAGGGAGGGTATTTTTTTTGGTAAAAAAGACTTAAATATTGATCTGTTTCTCACCCACACCTATCAAACTGCTTCAGAAGACATTGATGAACCACTGGCATTGTATGGATTACTTTTATGCTGCCTTTATGTGATTTTTGGAGCTTCAAAATGTTGGTCACCATTCACTTGCATTGTATGGACATACAGAGCTAAAATACTCTTCTAAAACTCTTTGTTTGTGTTCTGCAGATGAAAGAAAGTCATAAACATCTCGGATGGCATGAGGGTGAGTAAATGATGACAGAATTAACATTTTTAGGTGAACTATCCCTTTAATACCAAAGTGATTTCTTCAGAGGAAGCATCGGAATTTAATATACATAAAAACATATTATAAAAACAAAATTTCCCCAAATGTTGTTTCATCTTTCTGAACAATTTCATATTCCACAATGGGTTTATAAGTCTCCAGCTTATATTTTACTTCAATTATACAGTTACTATTAAAGGTTTATTGTTTTATTTTTGTTCCGAGCTCATCTTTTGACAATTGTTGAATTATTTATTTAGTTTTGCGCATGTAGGTTGAGCTCTATATGTGCATCTGGTTTCAATTAATGGATGTAATATCTTGTATTCTCAAAACGATATCCTGTTTCAGCCTCTAGTGTTTAAAGGCATAACATTCTTTTAATGTATTACAAAAATTAACCGTAAGGATGACGCAAAGACAAGTCTGCTTTTCAAGCAATCTTATCTGTATTAGATTAACAAATTGAAGTTATCAGATTTCTTGGCAATTCAACAGATTGAGCTGGACAGCTGAATTTAAGCATCAAAATGTTGGCACCCATTCACTTGAGCTGAGATATTCTTCTAAACATCTTAATTTGTGTTCAGCAGAAGAAAAAAGTCATACACATCTGTGATGGTATATATTGTTATATATTGCTGCACTGATTTAAAAATTTGCAATTAAAAATTGATGTCATAAGAACCCATATTTAAAGAATCACCCTGAAAATGACCATCACATTACACAGAAAAGCCAGCATTATCTAATTCAGTATGCTGCCTTAAATTGGAGCTTCAATTTTAATCTTGAAATATCCACTTGCCTTAGCATTATTTGAAGGCATTAGACAACACTATTATTTTTTCACTGTGTGGAGTGAAGCATGTGTTTTGTGTCACTATGTTTGAAGAGTTTGATGATGCATCAGTGACAGTCTGTGGCAGAGCGTGCAGCTGTGTGAACTTCCACTGTCGTAAAAGTCCCATTCAACAATCTCTCAAATGACACATTCATTAAAATGAAACCCAGTACTGTAATGACAGGATTGCTTGAAATTTACTTTAGTGAGAGTAAAAAGTACCCGCTTTTAAACCTACTCTAAAAGTACATTTTTTCCCAAAAAAAGTAACTCAAGTAAATGTTAAGGAGTAAATGTAGTGTGTTACTACAAACCTCTGTATATAATAAAGTTACAATGATGAGCAACACAACACTGTCACAATTTAGCACATATGGACAGCGACTTTCTAAAGTAGCACTTAAAGTTTGTTATGTCTTTGTCTTCCTGTCCATTGCCCTAATTGTATCCCAGGTGTCCCTTGTCTCCTTGCTAGCCCAAGTGTATACACTGGTGTCCAAAAGTTTGGAATAATGTACAGATTTTGCTCTTATGGAAAGAAATTAACTTTTATTCACCAAAGTGGAATTCAACTGATCACAATGTATACTCATTAATAACGTGGAAAATTACTATTTTAATTTGAAAAAAATGTTCAGAACTTCTTAAAGTACTTCAAAGAGTTCTCATTAAAAAATCCTCCATATTCAGCAATGACATCTTTGCAGATTCTTGACGTTCTAGATGTCAGTTTGTTCAGATACTCGGGTGACCTTTCACCCCACACTTCCTGTAGCACTTGCCATAGATGTGACTGTTTTGTCAGGCACTTCTCACACACCTTACTGTCTAGCTGATCCCACAAAAGCTCAATGGGGTTAAGACCCATAACACTCTTTTCCAATTATCTGTTGTCCAATGTCTGTGTTTCTTTGCCATCTCTAAATTTTTCTTTTTGTTTTTCGGTTTCAAAAGTGGCTTTTTCTTTGCAATTCTTCTCATAAGTCCTGCACCTCTGAGTCTTCTCTTTACTGTTGTACATGAAACTGGTGTTGAGCAGGTAGAATTCAATGAAGCTGTCAGCTGAGGACATCTGAGGCGTCTATTTCTCAAACTAGAGACTCTGGTGTACTTATCCTCTTGTTTAGTTGTACATCTAGTCTTCCACATCTCTTTCTGTCCTTGTTAGAGCCAGTTGTGCTTTGGCTTTGAAGACTGTAGAGTACACCTTTGTATGAAATCTATGAAAATCTATGAAATTTCAAGCATTTTAAAGCCTTTATTCCTCAAAACAATGATAGACTGACGAGTTTCTAGAGAAGACTGTTTATTTTTTTGACATTTTTGACCTAATATTGACCTTAAGACATGCCAGTCTATTACATACTGTGGCAACTCAAAAACAAACACAAAGACAATGTTAAGCTTCATTTAATGATCTAAATAACTTTCATCTGTATTTGATATAATGGCAAGTGATCTTCTAGTACCAAATGATCAATTTAGCATGATTACTCAAGGATAAGTTGGAGTGATGGCTGCTAAAAATGGGGCCTGTCTAGATTTGATCAAAAATGACTTTTTTCAAATAGTGTTGGTGCTGTTTTTTACATCAGTAATGTCCTGACTATACTTTGTGATCAGCTGAAAGCCACTTTGTAAAGTACAGTAATAAAGTAAAGTAATAAAGTACCAATTTCCTTGTGAAACAGCAAAATCTGAACATTATTCCAAACGCCATTGTATATATATATATATATGTGTGTGTGTGTGTGTGTGTGTGTGTGTGTGTGTGTGTGTGTATATATATATATATACATACATACATTTTTTATAAATGTTCCTGTTGTGGTTTGTATGTAGTACTTTAGTTGTCAGTAGTCTGCTGTAGAGTTTTGTTACCTTCTGCTTATTATTATTCCTTCATTGTTGCATCCTCTTCTTTTGTTTATTATTAAAGTTCTGTGTTTGGATCCTTGCTCTTTCATCTCTTGACCACACTCCCTTCCTGGAGCCACATCCCAGACCTCCGGACCCCGCTCCCTTCCTGAAGTCACTTCCCTGAGCACCGGCTCTGCCATGGACTATTGTCATTTTCTTTTTTTGGAGCTTCAGGAGCCGCTCTTTAAAGGGCCTTAACACACAAATTCAACGTTGCCATGGTCATGTTCTCGCAGTGAGAACATGACGCATCCACGAATGATGTCTCTGTGTGTGCAGTGTCAGGCACGAAAGACAGCGATCGTGGCCATCAGAAGGCGAGAGATAACGATCGTAACCAGGAATAACACAGATGGAAAGGCATCTTTAAAAAGATGTTTCCATGTGTGCCGCTCTTTTACAATATACTCTTTTAGGAATTATACTCTTTTAAGAATTATACTCTTTTAGAATATACTCTTTTAGGAATTATACTCTTTTAAGAATTATACTCTTTTTAGAATATACTCTTTTAGGAATTATACTCTTTTAGGAATTATACTCTTTTAGAATATACTCTTTTAGAATATACTCTTTTAGGAATTATACTCTTTTAGAATATACTCTTTTACAATATACTCTTTTAGGAATTATACTCTTTTAGAATATACTCTTTTAGGAATTATAATCTTTTAGAATATACTCTTTTAGAATATACTCTTTTAGGAATTATACTCTTTTAGAATATACTCTTTTACAATATACTCTTTTAGGAATTATACTCTTTTAGAATATACTCTTTTAGGAATTATACTCTTTTAGGAATTATAATCTTTTAGAATATACTCTTTTAGAATATACTCTTTTAAGAATTATACTCTTTTAGAATATACTCTTAGGAATTATACTCTTTTAGAATATACTCTTTTAAGAATTATACTCTTTTAGAATATACTCTTAGGAATTATACTCTTTTAGAATATACTTTTAGGAATTATACTCTGTTAGGAATTATACTCTTTTAGAATATACTCTTTTAGGAATTATACTCTTTTAGGAATTATACTCTTTTAGAATATACTCTTTTAGGAATTATACTCTTTTAGGAATTATACTCTTTTAGAAAATACTCTTTAAGAATTATACTCTTTTAAGTATTATACTCTTTTAGAATATACTCTTAAGAATTATACTCATTTAGGAATTATACTCTTTTAGAATATACTCTTTTAGGAATTATACTATTTTAGAATATACTCTTTTAGAATATACTCTTTTAGGAATTATACTCTTTTAGAATATACTCTTTTAGAATATACTTTTTAGGAATTATACTCTTTTAGAATATACTCTTAGAATATACTCTTTTAGGAATTATACTCTTTTAGAATATACTCTTTTAGGAATTATACTCTTTTAGAATATACTCTTTTAAGAATTATACTCTTTTAGAATATACTCTTTTAGGAATTATACTCTTTTAGAATATACTCTTTTAAGAATTATACTCTTTTAGAATATACTCTTTTAGGAATTATACTCTGTTAGGAATTATACTCTTTTAGAATATACTCTTTTAGAATATACTCTTTTAGGAATTATACTATTTTAGAATATACTCTTTTAGAATATACTCTTTTAGAATATACTCTTTTAGGAAATACTCTTTTAGGAATTATACTCTTTTAAGAATTATACTCTTTTAGAATATACTCTTTTAGGAATTATACTCTTTTAGGAAATATACTCTTAGGAATTTTACTCCTTTAGAATATACTCTTTTAGGAATTATACTCTTTTAGAATATACTCTTTTAGGAAATATACTCTTTTAGGAATTATACTCTTAGGAATTTTACTCTTTTAGAATATACTCTTTTAAGAATTATACTCTTGTAGAATATACTCTTTTAGGAATTATACTCTTTTAGAATATACTCTTTTAGAATATACTCTTTTTAGGAATTATACTCTTTTAGAATATACTCTTTTAGGAATTATACTCTTTTAGAATATACTCTTTTAGGAATTATACTCTTTTAGGAATTATACTCTTTTAGAATATACTCTTTTAGGAATTATACTCTTTTAGAATATACTCTTTTAGGAATTATACTCTTAGGAATTATACTCTTTTAGAATATACTCTTTTAGGAATTATACTCTTTTAGGAATTATACTCTTAGAAATTATACTCTTTTAGAATATACTCTTTTAGGAATTATACTCTTTTAGAATATACTCTTTTAGAATATACTCTTTTAGGAATTATACTCTTTTAGAATATACTCTTTTAGAATATACTCTTTTAGGAATTATACTCTTTTAGAATATACTCTTTTAGGAATTATACTCTTTTAGAATATACTCTTTTAGGAATTATACTCTTTTAGAATATACTCTTTTAGGAATTATACTCTTTTAGAATATACTCTTTTAGGAATTATACTCTTAGAATATTCTCTTTTAGAATATACTCTTTTAGGAATTATACTCTTTTAGAATATACTCTTTTAGGAATTATACTCTTTTAGAATATACTCTTTTAGGAATTATACTCTTTTAGAATATACTCTTTTAGGAATTATTATACTATTTTAGAATATACTCTTTTAGAATATACTCTTTTAGGAATTATACTCTTTTAGAATATACTCTTTTAGGAATTATACTCTTTTAGAATATACTCTTTTAGAATATACTCTTTTAGGAATTATACTCTTTTAGAATATACTCTTTTAGGAATTATACTCTTTTAAGAATTATACTCTTTTAGAATATACTATTTAGGAATTATACTCTTTTAGGAATTATACTCTTTTAGAATATACTCTTAAGAATTATACTCTTAAGAATTATACTCTTTTAGAATATACTCTTTTAGGAATTATACTCTTAGAATATACTCTTTTAGAATCTACTCTTTTAGGAATTATACTCTTAGAATATACTCTTTTAGAATCTACTCTTTTAGGAATTATACTCTTTTAAGTATTATACTCTTTTAGAATATACTTTTTTAGGAATTATACTCTTTTGGAATATACTCTTTTAGAATATACTCTTTTAAGTATTATACTCTTTTAGAATATACTTTTTTAGGAATTATACTCTTTTAGAATATACTCTTTTAGAATATACTCTTTTAGGAATTATACTCTTAGAATATACTCTTTTAGAATCTACTCTTTTAGGAATTATACTCTTTTAAGTATTATACTCTTTTAGAATATACTTTTTTAGGAATTATACTCTTTTGGAATATACTCTTTTAGAATATACTCTTTTAGGAATTATACTATTTTAGAATATACTCTTTTAGAATATACTCTTTTAGGAATTATACTCTTTTAGAATATACTCTTTTAGAATATACTCTTTTAGGAATTATACTATTTTAGAATATACTCTTTTAGAATATACTCTGTTAGGAATTATACTCTTTTAGAATATACTCTTTTAGGAATTATACTCTTTTAGAATATACTCTTTTAGAATATACTCTTTTAGGAATTATACTATTTTAGAATATACTCTTTTAGGAATTATACTCTTTTAGAATATACTCTTTTAGTTTGTTCTGCCGAAGCGCCCAGGGGTGATCTCTGCAGTGCACCAGTGCAGAGTGGGGAGAACCCGCTGTAATGCGCCATCAGAATCCAGCAGATGTGAATGGAAGCTCGGCTCCGAAGAGAAAATCTGAATGAGCGGTTCGCATGCCACCTCCTTTATACATGTATGTGCGGGGGAGTGGCATGCAAATACCACTCCCCAATTCCCTTTGGCCTTTTATCAAAGATCAGAAGGTGTCTCAGGCTCCCAAGAGTGAACCCTAGTGTCACTTCATCGACACAATGTCAAGTGAGTGACAGATAGAGAACCATGTTTTTTTTTTTGGGCAGGTGGTTTTAATGTTGTGGCTGATCTATGTATACATTATATTGTAGGCCTATTTACATAATTGATCCTAATATACTATTGTTTCATAGTATTTAATACTGGAAGTATTTAATAATGTTGTTTTCTCTTTGAAAAGTTATAACAATATCATGAAAAAAAGACTCAAACCTCGTATTATCTAAACGTTTTCAAGCATTACATTGTCATGGACAGTCTCTCCAAACTAATGTTTAAGAGAAGATTTCAGCATATTGTTGCTAAAAGGTCAAGGCGTGGCTTATCCTTAATAATTACGTGAGGTAACCCATGGAGGTAACTTTTGGAATGCATTCGTCTCACACAGCTCATGAATATTAATTGAAGTGATTAGATCTCATTGGAAGAAACAGGAAACAACATCCTTAACGACGCAATTAATATTCATAAGTTTAACCTTCGCCATGGTAGGTTTCACAGTGAACGCCGGAAATAAACATTCAGCGCATTGCTTTATGGGAAGCAAAATGGACGGAGAAGGGACAAGATAACGCAAACCTGTCTCGCTTTGGGGAACTTTTAAGCTTTTTAGATTCGCGCTGAGGTAAATAATGTATAAGTTGGATTTGTTCGGCCGTGCTGTCAGAGCGCTCGCGGCAGCATCAAGCGGACTCCAGGCGCAGCGTTTCTTGCTGTCCTGTGTGAAATATGAGTGTGTGTGCAGGACTCAGATCAGAAAACACAGTCAAGATCAACCCACACACACCGCGGGACACTTGACCTGTTACAGCCTACCGCACAGGACTCTTATCAATGTAACTGGACATGACACAAACTCCTTTCTTCAAGGAATTATCACCAATGACATGGACCTTCTGGGAGAAGATGGACTCACAGCCATGTATGCACACATGCTCAATGTTCAAGGCAGAACACTGTATGACATCATCATTTACAGGTAATATATATGACATTATTATAACATCTCTTTAGCGTGACATGTAAACTAGGCATGATACATATTGTACAGGCGCTGGAACTGTGAATTATGATGAAAAAGTGAGACATGGGCGTGACCTCGACATTTATCTCACTGTCCCACCTTGTGTTGAATTCAAAGAGAACCCAACCCAACACACACACACACACACACACACACACAATAGGCTACTACTATAGGTTAATTTCACAAAAATGGCTTATATTAAAAACAATGCAGAAAAACAATTCCAGATTTTGATTGTGGTCTCCAACTGTACATTATAATGTAAATAATAATAATAAATAGTATAATAGTAGAATTATTATAGCAACTATATGGTGAGTTTTGTGAGGAAAACAGCTGTGTTCATTTTATGTTAGGCATTTATGTATTATTTTTTCTTTTCAGTTTAAAAGAAACCCCAAGTGGCCTTAATGGGGTACTTCTGGAGTGTGACAGCACTGTACAGGACTCCCTCATACGGCATCTGAAAGTGTACAAGATACGTCGCAAAGTGAGCATCAGCCTCTGTCCCGGTCTCTCACTTTGGGCTTTGTTTCCTCAAGATAAAAATGCAGTGCTGGGAAAGTCAAAGCCGGATGTTACTGCAGCAGACAAGGTGTTAGTGCTGGGAAAAGACCCAAGAACTGAACTCATGGGCTGGAGAATGATCACTAATAGTGAGGTCAATCCAACGGAGATCATCTCGGCCTGTCGAGCGGGAAACACTGAAGAATACCATAGACACCGCTATGAAATTGGTATTAAACACATTATTGCAATTGCAAATTTTTGGACATAAAATCGAGTAATTCTCTCTGATGAAAGTTTATTTGGGTAGTTGAGTCATGTCAAGTAGTGATAGTGACAGCAGTGTCCTGCAGATAGACAGACAACTACTGCTTGATCTAAAACTAGTGATAGTCCAATATGTTTTAATAGGATGACATTCTGCATTATTTCAGATTATCTGTGAATAACTGTGCATGATATTGGACGGTTAATTCCATCTAGTGCTATGCACTTTCCAAATCTACCAATAACCTTGTCAATAAATCATGTAAATGCTCAGTTATCAGATATTTGTGAATTTTAAATATTATTTAAAATAATTGTTCATTTTGTACTTAAAGGTATAGTTCACACAAAAATGTAAATTCTCTTATTATTTACTCACCCTCATACCATCCCAGATGTGTGTGCATTTCTTTCTTCTGCAAAACCCAAGCTAAGATTTTTAGAGGATTTTTTTCAGCTCTGTAGGTCCTTACAATGCAAGTGAATGGTGACCAGAACTTTGAAGCACAAAAAATCATATAAAGGCATCATAAAAGTAATCCATAAGACTCCAGTGTTTAATTCCATATCTTCAGAAGTGATTTGATATAAATATTTAAGTCCTTTTTTTACTATAAATTATCCTCCCTGCCCAGTAGATGGCGAAATGGACAAAGAAAAAAATAAAAGAAAAATGTGAAAGTGGACAGATTTATAGTAAAAAAGGACTTCAATATGTATGTTTCTCACCAACACCTGTCATATGAAGACATGTGTTTAACCACTGGAGTCTTATGGATTACTTTTGTGTTTCCTTTATGTGCTTTTTGGAGTTTCAAAGTTCTGGCCACCATTCACATGCATTGTTTGGACCTAAAGAGCTGAAATATTCCTTTAAAAATCTACACTTTGGTTCAGTGGAAGAAAGAAAGTCATACACATCTGGGATGGCATGCGGGTGAGTAAATGATGAGAGAAATTTCATTTTTGGATGGACTATCCTGTTAATTTTGTATCTAAATTGCTATAAATATCCTGCGTTCTTTAGATTTACACTGATGAGCCAAAGCATTATGACCACACACTGTTGAAGCAAATAATGTTGATCATCTCCTATATATTCAACTACCCATTTGGCTCTTTTGAGTGATCAATTGTTATTACTTTTTTGTATCAATTATATCACGTTATTGTTTTCAATAGAATTTATTCTATTATTAATAATTATAAATTATTATTAACATTCTGTTACATAATCTTTAGTAACTGTGCGTCAGATTTCAAAACCTGATTTTCAATGTACTTAAATCTTGCTTTGTGATTTATTTTTATTTTTTTTTCTTGTCATCAAACCTCTATTATATTTTCATTTCTATAGGACTTCCTGAAGGAGTCAAAGACCTCCCGCCAGGTGAGGCCCTTCCACTGGAGTCTAACCTGGTCTACATGCAGGGAATCAGCTTCAGCAAGGGCTGCTACATCGGACAGGAACTAACTGCCAGAACTCACCACACCGGTGTAATACGGAAGCGCCTAATGCCTGTGACCATGTCTGCCCTGGCTGAGAATCTGGACCAAGGGGCTGCTTTGGAGACTGAGGGGGGCAAACCAGCAGGGAAGCACAGGGCAGGAGTTGGCAAACTAGGCTTGAGCCTTATACGTTTGGCTCATGCAAAAGTGTCCCTCAAAGTTAAATCCTCTGATGACATGACAGTAACTCTAAAGGCCAGCGTGCCTGACTGGTGGCCAAAAAACGTGAATGATAAATGAAGGGTTAATCAGCAACACCAGAATAAGATCGGTTTTGTTCAGATTAGCTCTACTGTTACACATTCTGTTATTGCACTGCAAAATATATTTATTTTGATTTTGAGTCAATTTAAAACTATTTTAACTGAATCCCTATAGCCATTTTTCAGAGATGTTGGTTAAAAATAAAATTCCTTAAACACATTTCTTTGTTATTTATATTCTTACAGTATTTGTAATGTTCAAGTTCACCTGTTCAACTCCTACTTCAAAGTTAGTACAATGTAAAATCTGACAAGGCATCAGTTTTACACAGTCAAACAACCTGTGCTATATTTATACATGGTATCTTACCAATAATACATTTTCATAATGCAAACCACGAAGGGTGAAATATTAACTTTACATTATTTGACTGAGATCTTTCATATGCAACATGTTAATATGATTGAAATGCAGCACAGAAAATGTAAATACTTTTGCAAAAAATCTACTTCTTTGATGATATGCCACTTCCAGTGTCACAACTTGGGTATCATTAAGCGTGTTTAAGCTGACTATTAAAAATCAGCTTATTGACGAAAACTGACAAAGTTACTAGTCCTGAGATGCATGACATAATCAGATAATTCTCTGCTTTTGATGTCAAAACAAACAGTCATGTGCACATTGGATACGATGGTATGAATGCTAGTAAAGGTGTTTACATGCAGAGTGAAATCAGGTCATGGGCAAAATATTGATTGTTTTTTGCTTAAACAGTTTATGCTCTTACCCTGATTAAGGGAATAGTTCACCCAAAAAGGGAAATTCTCGCATCATTTACTCACCTTCATGCCATCCCAGTGTAAGACTTTTTCATCTTCAGAACACAAATTAAGGTTTTTAGATGAATATTTCAGATCTGTAGATCCAAGTGAATCGTGATCAGAACTTTGAATCTCCAAAAAGCACATAAAGGCAGCATAAAAGTAATCCATAAGACTCCAGTGGTTAAATCCATGTCTTCAGAAGTGATATGATAGATGTGGGTGAGAAACAGGACAATATTTAAGTCCTTTTTACTGTAAATCTCCACTTTTGACCAGCCCTTCTATGCACGTTCACAAGAGGACTGAGTTCTGCTTTTTGGTGATTTGCATTTTTTGAGCGTATCGCCACCCACTGGGCTGTTGTGCAAATATGATTGATTTATTCCTTTTCCTTTATCCCTCCTTTCTTTTCTTTTCTTTTCTTCTCCCTGCCCAGTAGGTGGCGATATGCAGAATCGGTCCTCTTGTGAACATGCATAGGACAGCTGGTCAAAGATTTGTAGTAAAAAAGTCTTAAATATTGATCTGTTTCTCACCCACACCTATCATATCACTTCTGAAGACATGGATTTAACCACTGGAGTCTTATGGATTACTTTTATGCTGCCTTTATGTGCTTTTTGGAGCTTCAAAGTTTTGGCTACCATTCACTTGCATTGTATAGATCAAAAGAGCTGCAATAATATTCTTAATATCTTTGTTCTCTGCTGATGAAAGAAAGTCATACACATCTGAGATGGCATGAGAGTGAGTAAATAATGAGAGCGTTTTAAGTTTTGGGTGAAATTTTCCTTTAAGAAAACCCGTTTAAGGCATTTACTGAACATGACCTCACATGTTAGCTTATTAGGAATAATTGGTTTAAGAACGAGCATGTAAACACACATTTACATGCACCATGCTCTACTATGTAAGTATTAAAATGACAGTCTAAAACAAAAGTTTAAATAAATCTCTCAAGAGACATACATTGTTAAAATGATTGGTTTAATGTATTTGTCATGGCTGATCTTCCACATACAGTAGCACATGTCTTTTATACAATGGTTTGAACAGCCTCTCTGATCTCCTGAAGCAATTCCTCAGGTTTGAAGCTCAGGGCTGAAGGATCCAGTCTCTTAAAATCTTCATTGCTAAGCATGCTCTCAAATATATACAGTACTCTCTGCAGATCAAAGGCTGCATGGTGAGGGCCTAATGCAAATAGAGTTTCAGCGAGGTGGCCTTGACAATTATCTGCATTTCTGGGGCACGAATTCAAGGAAGATATTCGATTATTCGCGATGGTCTTAAGAAAAGAGGCAAATTCCCCATAATCGATTCCTGTACATGATTTCATGATCACCTAAAATTGAACAAAGTTACAATGTATTATTCAAAACAACTACATTTACTGTTGTGCATACAAGCATTTGGACACTTTAGCCACACTTAAAAATCTGTGAATGGCATCGCATTAGATATGTGGTCTTTATTCATTCTAGTTGTTAAATGTTAGTGGAACATGTCGAAAATAATTTGCAGATGTCACTTGGTTTGAAGTTTTGATATCTAATGCATTGACATTCATACGTTTTTAAGTGTGGCGTAAGTGTCCAAGTACATTTTGGGGACAATGAAAAAGGTTCAATTAAAACAGGCCACCTAAATCCTATAGCTACTGTGAAAATAAAGTGTTACCTGACAATGCTGATGCCAGGTGTCCATAGTATCACGCCATTCCTCAATCTCTCTCTGGACAGAGGACAGTTCCTCCTGAAGAAACTGCCACATGATGTCCAAATTAACCCCATTCAGCCAGTTATGATTGATGGAGATGGTGTCCTCCTATTACAAAGAGAAGCATGATCATCTGATGATTATTAGATCACACTACAGAAATATCTGCAACATGGTTTTTTCTCATAGATGACAAAAAAATGAATGAATGAGATTTTGCTTCAAGAAAATTAAGCCTATTTTGGCCCATTTTGTATTGTTTTTCATTGTAACTATATGCACGACAAGGACATTTCCCCAAATTCTCATCAGTGCCATATGTCCACAGGACGGCAGGTCCACAGGGGGCAATATATATATATATATATATATATATATATATATATATATATACACATACACACAATCGCAAAGATTGAGCGTCTAGTCCATTCAGAGGCCGAGACATTCAATGAAACATTGAGGGTGGCGCATAAACTGAAAATTAGACTAAATGTCTATGGACGAGCACATCTGTGTGGGCTAAAATGCATTATAGTGCCACCTACATTCCAGATCTGTATATTCTGATGGAAAATGATAGAGAAAAAATGTATGCAGTCTAGTGGAATTAAATAAGACTTTTCAAAGTGATATAGAGTGAACATAACCAGATTTACATGCTTACAAAGTATATATATATATTTTTTAAAGATTATAAATATTATTATTTGGAGGGTTTTCAGTAAAAATTGGACCAATTTTTTGCAATTGGTCCACAGTGTGTGTGAATGGTGTACTTTTAAATTTGAGTGTGAAAAAAATGCAATAATATTAAAAGTAATATTTGAAAAACTCTTGAAATATTTCTCTTTATTTCTTTTTTTTTACAGTATTATCTGCATTTAAAAAGTTTAAACAGAAATTGCATATATATATATATATATATATATATATATATATATATATATATATATATATATATATATATATATATATATATTTTATTATTATATATTGATTTTGGGAAGAAATATGAATCAGGTACGATCTTGAAAAAGGTTTTTGAAAAGCAACTTGATCTCATGCAGCAAATTATGTTTAGGAAGTAATATGATAAAAGTATTTAAAAAATTATAAAAATGTCATGCATAAAAGATATAGAAATTAATATATATAAATAATAAATAAATAAATCACAACATTACAATAATATATATGTATAATATGTGCATCATATTAATCAATGTCATCAGAAGCAATATGATAGGTGTGGTGTGGGTGAGACAAAGATCAATATCAAAGTCCTTTTTTACTATAAAGTTTCCTTCCTGCTCAGCCAAACTCCACTTTAAATTTCACATTCTTCTTCTTCTTCTTCTTCTTCTTCTGTTTTTGGTGATTCACATTGTTCATGCATATGCCTCCTACCAGGAAGGGAGAAATATCCTTTTAAAAACTTTTACTTACCAAATTGTAAACTTGATGATGCCAACCACTTGGTACAAAGATGATCTCTCCAGCTTCTTGAATGATCTCTAAAGGCTGACATGCCTCTTCAAACTGTGCGTACAGACCTTTGTCTTGAAGTACAGGTGCAGTTACATCATAGGCCAAGTTGCCATGACAGTCTCGGAGGAACTCCTCTTGACCTGGAGGATACAGGAGCCATTTCTTCCGTCCGCAGATATTTGCAGACCAACTATAAGAGCGAAACACATCTGCATGGAAAGGTGTCCTGCAGACAAGCACAAAAACATTAGCTTCAAGGGTTAAAAAAAGAAATACATTTTGATATTTTTAACCAAATATTAATGCATTTTTCTTATGTATTAGCTGAATGTAAAAATATTAAGGAATACTTTTCTCCCTCATTTCATTCCAGATGTGTATGACTTTCATCTACTGAACTTAAGTTAAGCTTTTTAGAAGAATATCTCATCTCTGTAGGTCCACAAAATACAATAAATGAAAACAAGAACTTTGAATCTTCAAAAAGCACACAAAGGCAGCATAAAAATAATCCATACGACTCAAGTGGTTAAATCCATATCTGCAGAAGCCATCTGCATGAAACTGGTTTTGGCTGAGAACAAACCAAAATATTACTTTTTTTTTCACTATAAATCATGACATCAGCAGTCTCTGGCGATTTCAAACTCGATTATACTTCTTAACGCCATCTAGTGCTCTGTGCACGCGTCAAGCGTTAGGAAGTGTAATCGAGCATGAAACCATGACTGCGATTAGTGCCTAGAGAATGCAAGATATACAGTGAATAAGGTCAAGGTAAATGTATTTATAGAGCACATATAAAAACAACAAGTATACACCAAAATGCCGTACATGGGCAAATAAAACAATGAATTAAGGAAGGAAAAAGAAATACTTTTTTATATTTTAGTAGTTCTCAACCAAAACTGATTAGCTCGCTTAAAAATATATGGATTTAACCACTAGAGTAGGTTTGATTACTTTTATGCTGCATTTATGTGATTTTTGGAGCTTCAAAGTTTTGGTCACCATTCACTTGCATTGTATGGACCTACAGAGCTGAAATATTCTTCTAAAAATCTTCATTTGTTTTCAGCATAAGAAAGAAAGTCATACACATCTGGGATGGCATGAGAGTGAGTAAATGATGAGAACTATCACTTTAGCTTAATTATCTTCCAACAAAACAACAAGTAGGTTGGCAAGGAGTCTCTTGCAAACCATATTTTAACATGTTTAATATAATATATTATATTGCTATTGATTCATTCATACCATGATCCCTTAGGACCCATGTAGACAAATCGATAATCATCCACTTCAATAGTGTCCCAATATTCATTCAGCCAATCAGAGGAGAAGTAAATTGGGGTCTTGTAAGTGTTGTGGTCAGGAAAGGTCCTAGAGACGAATATGAAATGTGATTCTCCTATCTCACAATCAAAATGAGTATATTTTGTCCAAAAGTATGTAAAATAGCCTACGGTATATGCATTATAAGAAATGAACATGCTCTTTAAAAAAATAGCTGTACCTCTGCAAATGCCAGTCCTTCAGGTACAGACATCCTTTTGGTGAAGAATGTCCATTCTGTATGTATTCTCTCCAATACTGAATAAACGCCTTGAAAGGCATAATCTGCTTGGGATTGGCATTGTATTCTTTTGCACTGCAGTTTGCAACAGGAACAGGAGTCTCATCTGCAGAAATGCAAATATTAGGCTATTAATTTAAGAAGTACTACTTTCTTTTTCCTGCAAAGAGTGAGAAAACAATTTAAAAATAATTGACTTGCAATGCATGACACACAGGGACAGAATTTTTATAAAAATGCAATGATATTAGCGTTCTTTACTCACCAAATTCATGCAGAAGCCTTTGAAAATTAGGTTTCCCATCTTCTGTAACCCAGTTTTTCCTGCAGTTCCAGTCCTCTGTGAATTTTTTGGAGAACATGCACGGATGATTTGGGATCAGGTAGTTCTTGAAGAATTTGGTGTATGGTATTTCTCTCTCTATGTACTCAATGAAATGAGAGGAGTGCTGTTGCTGTATTTGTCTGGGCATTTTGACCAAACTACAACAGTTATGAAAGGTTTCTCTGTCCATAAGCACTGCTTATTTATAACACGAATCTTTAAAATGTTATATAATGCATGATGTATGATATATCAACATATAAAAGCAACAACTAGCACTCATTGCAGCAACCTCATGCTTATTTGACAGGTTCGCGTGGTTATTTTAGGCTATACGAGCGCAACTAATACTTCGACGGTTAAGCGACGCGATTCTTGCGTTTAAGTGTGATTAACATCTCTGTACGAAACGATTATATTTTTCTACATGTTTACCGATCGTAAATAATTGTTTTTCTGCGAAAGGCTTGTGTGACGGCTAGCGAGTTGCCCACAGGAAGAATTACGTGTGTGCACCAACACAGTTATTTACTCACCCTGTTCGTGTGTGAAGGTGATTTATTGGGGTACATGTCTGCGAGTCATCTAGCCGAAAAGGCGAATACATTCAGCATTATTTTATTAACTCAATAGGCCCAGAAGTCGTTGTTCTTAGCTGAATATGTGTGACGTTTCATTTGAGCGGAACCTTTAATGAGTGTCTCTGTCACATCGGACAGTAAACATGAGCGCACCAACAGCCGCTGCGGTCAGTTATGTTTACAAAGCTCAATCGCAGCAGGAAACCAGAGCCTAATTTCGGGTTCAAATCGAGTATATACATTATACAAAGCAGCCCCTTTCGATGTTTACGTTAGTACGCCATTGATGTCACACCCTTCAGAAAAACTCATCAGTAAGGCACAATATTAATGATGAGCATTACGTTTGATTATGCAATGGTACACACGATATCATATGCTGTTACTGAGCGAGCAGAACCATGTGATTCAATAAGTGTGCCACACGATTGCACTGCCAGATTTAATAGAATTCATATTCCGTGCCTCAATTATATATATATATATATATATATATATATATATATATATAGAAGGGTTACTTTTGAAATGTACATGTACTACAGATGCTGTATATTGTCATTTTAAAAGGTCAGTAATGTATTATAAATACTTTGGATTACTTCTTCAGCACTGGAATATTTTTTCACTTGTTTTGACTATTAAAACTCTGCCAATACATTAAGACAAAATACACATGTTAAAAATACATTCTCTGAAATACCTAAATATCTTATGCAGTGTTGTTTCTAAAACAAGATCTTCAAATCAAATTGCTTTTGTTTTAAGGATTTTAAAATATTTATACAGGAAAACAAAAACCATCTGAAAGACTAAATATTAAATGAAACAAATGACAATAAAATGCAAAACAATCTCTTCAGTAATCAAAATACTTTTTGAATGTAACTGTATTCTTATTACCAATTATTTAAATTGTAACTGTAGTGGAATACAGTTACTTATATTTTGCACTTTAAATACCCGTTACATGTATTCCATTACTCCTCAACCCTGTGTGTGTATATATATATATATATATACACACACACACACACACCGATCAGCCACAACATTAAAACCACCTGCCTAATATTGTGCAGGTCCCCCTCGTGCCGCCAAAACAACACCAACCCAAATCTCAGAATAGCATTCAGAGATGATATTCTTCTCACCATTATTGTACAGCGCGGTTATCTGAGTTACCGTAGACTTTGTCAGTTCAACCATTCTGGCCATTTTCTGTTGATCTCTCTTATCAACAAGGTATTTCCATCTGCAGAACTATTGAAGAACTATAAAAGCCACTTTTGAAACAGAAAAACAAAAGGAAAAGGTTAGAATGGTCAAAGAAACACAGACGGACAACAGATAATTGGAAAAGGGTGTTATGGATCTTAACCTCATTGAGCTTTGTGGGATCAGTTGGACTGTAAAGTACGTGAGAAGTGTCCGACAAGACAGTCACATCTATGGCAAGTGCTACAGGAAGTGTGGGGTGAAATGTCACCCGAGTATCTGGACAAACTGACAGCTATAATGTCAAGGATCTGCAAAGCTGTCATTGCTGAATATGGAGGATTTTTTGATGTGGACTCTTTGAAGTAGTTAATTAATCTAATTGAAATTGTTCACCTTATTAATGTCCTGTCTATACTTTGTGATCAGTTAAATGCCTCTTTGGTGAATAAAAGAACCAATTTCTTTCCATAAGCGCAAAATCTGTACATTATTCCAAACCTTTGGCTGCCTATATATATATTAAGGCCAATCAACACCTTGGACTCTTTGTCATGTTCCTCAAACCATTCCTGAGAAATTTGTATAGTGTGGCAGGGCACATTATCATGCTGAAAGAGGCCACTGCCATCAGGGAATATTGTTGCCATGAAGGAGTGTACGTGGTCTGCAACAATCTTTAGGTAGGTGGTATGTGTCAAAGTAACATCCACACGAATGCCAGGACCCAAGGTTTCACAGGAGAACATTACCCAGAGCATCAAACTGCCTCTGCTGGCCTGTCTTCTTCCCATAGTGCATCCTGCTGCCATATTTTCCCCAGGTAAACGATGCACAAGCACCCGGCAGTCCACATGAGCTAAAAGAAAATGGCATTAAAAATAAGCGCATACTAACAAGAGATGAATCAAATCATTTGTGATTAGCATTATTTTTTTGTTGTTTTGATCAAAAACTGACTTTAAACAACAGAAAGAGTTTTAAAAGAGGCATTATTCAGTGACAAGTGGATTGCGTGGATCTTGTCTTTGGACACACAATCCAAGTCATACCAAACTTTTACTCTCAACACGCAGTGAAAGGAATTAGCTGTTGAACTTCCTCACTACTATAGTACACGTTCACTGGTGAGTGAAATCGGATCATTTGCCAGCCAGTGGCTAATCAAAAATATTTTATTCGCATAGTGCATCATTTGATTGCAAATTCAAGCAATTTTCTCTCATTGAAGTAAAGGGAATGACCTTGATATTTAAGAACCAATATTGAGATCGTTCAAATTAATATAATAATGCATCAGAAAATGTCTATTTGTACCCAGTCATAATATCCAGTAATTATGAAAGACTGGAAAAGTCTTGGAAATGTATTGGTCAAAAAGCGATCAATGCTGGCATTGCTCTCTAAACCCCTGTTTTCCAAAACATTACGGGCTTGTAGTCAAATGGTCGCTAGTTAAATCCCAATCAGCAGTCCATGAACAGTTACCAGTGTGCATTGAGCAAGACAGTTAATCCTAGGTTGTTCCAGGTGTATTAATTGTTCCTATAACAAGTGTACTGTTCGCTTTGTATAAAACAATATCTGCTCAATTACTAGCAAAATCCCCGGTGTTAAATTAACACTCCTTGGTGTCTCCACGGGTCCACTCTGCAAGAGTGTTAAAAACTAACACTGAGCAGTGTTGAATCTACTCTGTGTTGTGTTGAATGTTGCATTGGTCAAACAGTTCATGAGATCATGTAGATACACTCTCTGAATGATGATCGTTCATTAGTGATGACACCTGCTGTTAACAAGCAGAGTCTAATGAAGGTAAGAGGAACAACAAGAACAAGAAAACAAACCAGCAGACACCACAACAATTAAATCTGTCTTACTGAGATTTACATCAACTGCAAATAAAATTATTGGACAATCTCTTAAGATGTCGTGAGAGGATGTTTAAGAAATGTGGGTTATTTTGTTTTTCATAGGTGTACAAAAGATATTTTTAAGAGAGTTTTGTGCCTATTTAGTGTTGCTGATGTCATTTTGTTTAATTTGAAGTCACCAATATGGTGATTATTGTTCACTTTGGTTGGACTATTGAACTTTGTTTTATCGTGCATCAAATTCTTTCCAGCCAATGCGATATTATTCACGAGAACAACAATATTGCATTGTGATTAGCGATGGGCGATACCACTTATTTTCTTTTTGATTCAATACCAATAATTTAAGTCCAGTATCGTTGATAACGATACTTCTATTATTTTATTTTTATTCATTTTTTATGCAATTTCCACTGGTTATATATATAGATCAGTGGCGATTTCTTGGGATAAAATTTGTAATTTTAAATAATATTTTTTGGCATAATTCATATATTACATTTGTTAGCCTAAACAGAAAATGATTAGACTTCTGTTTTGTTTACCATTACAAAAATTAACCATTTCACTACAGTTACTATATTTTAACCATGAGATTTAGTTCAACCATAGTTACCACACAATTAACCATATTACTACAATATTACTGTAAGTAAAATCATGTTTTCAATCCCCCCACCCCTCCATTCTAAGAAATGTCACCTTAATATATGTTGTTATTTTAGTGTGAATTTACTCCAGAAGCTGTTTCTCTGATTTTCTATCATTACCTCTTCAAGGCACTGATGTCTCTAGTTTGAACGAGTCTTGTAAGTGCTTGTCTGTTTGTGTCTTTCAGCATTTATGAATGTTAAAATGAGTGGAAGAAGAAACAGTTCCCAACCTGCACAATTTATTAAATAAACCATTGTCTGTCAAACACCCCACCATAAAGAATAAAACATAAAACTTCCATAAAACATTTCACGGTGATCTTACAAACCTTTTGATCAAATGACATACTTAAATGCTTCAAATGAGTTTGTATACAGATATAAACTGTGCCTTTGTATGGATTTCTTTATAAAATGAAACACAAAAAGGAAATGTGTCTTCTGTGAATGAAAGAAACACATTTGATTGGTTTCTGGTCGGCATAAACCCAAATATATTAACTAGCTAGAGAAATTTTGTTAAGCTAAACGTTAATGTTGTCTTGACAAAGCCTTATTTGTAAGTTTACATTGGTTTTAAAGGCCATACAATAAGAACAAGAGTAAGGATTATTGGAAGTTTGACATTTTGAACATTTGAACATTCCGTCAATATAAATCTAATCAGGATATTTCCGTTATTTTGACAGTCCACTGTGCAAAACCATAAGTCTGATCAGTTAGAAAACATATTGAACAGTTTGAAGGTCTGTGTCAAGTTTGGTGGATGTAGTTTGAAAGCTCTAGAAGGAGTTAATGTTAGAAATGTTGGTCTCTGTTTAGAGATTTTGAGATAGAATAACACTATGTTAACTTTGTCAAGCCAACATAATTATACAGGGCTTCCTTCAGACTAGTTGTCTAGTTTTGCAAATCCCCAAACAAAAGTTTTCATGGGTCAGGTCAGAGTGTACACACAGTTGTATAAGACCTATACAAATGGGGGATAATATTTTACATCTTTACCCAAATATATGTGATTCTCAATCCCAGACAACAGAGATTTCATCAAGGCATTTATTGATTCCCTTGTTTCCATTGTGCGCAGATTACTATCCAAACTTGAGTGCCTGTCTTGGTGGCCTTTTGGCAAACTGCCATGGACGAGCCACCAGGAAGCCAAATCTGAGGCTGCTGCCAAAGCAGCGTATACCAAAGGAGCGGGCAAAGGCCAGAAAGTAATTTCCAGCATTCCTGCTATTGTTTCCCAAGGTGGGACCACCGAGGACATGAAACCAGGCAACCTGATGGTGTTGGCCTTCTCTCTAGAGGTTCGAGATGCAAACAGACAGCTCCTTCATTGCTTTGAAAGGGAAGCGGTGGATGATATCCATGTGCACAACCTTTATGAGATCAGTTTGCGGCAACGGTTCATCGGAAAGCCGGACATCGGTTTCTGAGTCCTCTCGGCCAGGATGGTGGAAGCTTTGTCTGTACTGGAGATGCAGTATAAGAAGAAAGTGGAGTTCACCCGTGACTATGCAGCATTTCAGGTTACCCCAACAACAACACCATGCAGCCAAGAGTGTGGAGGAAACATCTGGAGTGAAGGTAAAGAACATCTAGCTAACTGTTTCATCCTATGAAACCATGACTTGTTACTTTGATTACACCAACAGCATGATGATACTTTAATGTAATTAAATTTAAAATTTTAAAGATATGATTTCATTTAGGGAAAAAAAAGCTTTGTTTATTTTGTATTTAACAGTATAGTGTTAAACAGTACAGTGGCATACAGTGCCACTGTACTAGTGTGGTACTCAATCTTAGTGTTTTTCAGTAAATACAGTTATATGGTCAGGAAAATTCCCAGAAAGTAGTTGATTAGAAAGCAAGACGCAGCAGTCAAAGACCTCCACTGACATTGTTGCACAGTTTTTGCTTTCCTATGTGCATTTTATCTTAAATTGGATGAATATTCAAATTTTGTTGTTGTTGTTGTTCAAGAAATCAGCTACAAGTCCTGATAAATGCCTGTAGTTGAATCTGAAATAATAGGGAAAAATAACAAAGAATAAACTGAGACTTGTAGCTCAGTAAAATCTGACTATGGTTAGAAATAACACTCAAAGACATGACTTAGCATATTTCTACCACATGGTGGCAGTCATGCTCTAGCATGTGATTTGATCTGAATCTAATGCATATTCATTGAGAGGTGCAGATTTTGTTTGTTCCATTATGGCCTTCTTAAGTAATGTTTAACATTATTTTGATAGTTGTATTGTTCTAACAAAAATAGGTTTGCATAAACATAATGGAATATTTTAAATGTTTGCACATTTACTGAAATCAACCATATTGTCTCACCAACAAACCCTCAGAGCATTCTCAAGATATTTACCTCAGCTTAACTGGCATAGTCATTCTGGCTCTCTCCAGGTCATGGTCAGGATACAGGTGTGTCAGTAGAGGTACCTGCTGTTGAATTTCACGTGCCGCATCCCATAGTAACTGAGACAGAGTTACAGGAGCTCAAACAGGTCAGAGAGTTCAGTTTTCACCCCTTACACAGACTAACACAGATCACCAATAGTAGACAGATATACTTTTATACTCTTCCTGATATACACTTTAGCAGAACATAACAAAGCAGTGTCATGAATAAAACATTCAGAAGTCATCAATCTAACAGTGTAATGTTACTATATTGATAAAACTTAAGTATTATCACAAATCTAATGTTGTCCATCCAGAGCACAGGGACAACACAGTGAACAGATAAATGGTGAAGCATTAATTACATTTTTTTTTTTTTTTTTGTCAAACAGCTGATCCTTGCACATTGGAGAATGTTAAATTCATAACACCCAGACTATAATTGTACAGGTATGTGATAATTGTAACACAATGTAATATATATATATATATCATATAGTTTTCCTAAAAATTGATGTCAACATATGTGGACTAAATTGAGAAATTGTAAATAATACCAAGCTATAGAAAGTCAGATTGTTTTTATTGTTTATAATGTATCCAGGAGTGTTGGTTATTCATTGTTTTTTAGATTTATAGACATTACAGCTAATTTTCGGTTTTGGAAGCTGCTTTGGAACATTGTGTATTGGGGAAATCACAAATAAAAAAACTATGCAAGTAAAAAAAAGTGACAGCCAGTGCTGAAGCAATTTACCAATCAGAAATTAGCATAATTAATTCTGAAACAAGTAACGACCAGCATCCTCCAATCACCAACCATGTTCAAATAAAATTCTACATTATATATTGTGAATCTATGTATTGATTACCATTGTCCCATGTCTGCTAAACATGTTTCTATCGGGAAGACACGCAGGCTTGAGTGAGGTTTAAGATGAAATTTATTTGATGAATGTAGAAAAGTAATGTCTCTCTTTGGCGTAGGCCCCGTCTGGCGGTCCGAGGGAGTTGTACTCGGAACCATCATATCCTGCCGGAGATAGGAGACAGGGGCGAGGAGCCTACCCCCGTCCAGGACGGGACTCAACTGGTGGTGGTGGGGTGGTGGAGGTTGCAGTGTTAGCTCACTGAAACAGCAATGTGATAGATTGTGAGCAGACTTATAAAGCAACGGCTTACATGTGATTGGCTGGGAGTTACCCAGCTAATGGTGTGATGATGTACAGCTGCTAGTCTTCCAACTAGAACTACGCTGCGCTCACATTGAGTGGTCCAAACATCATCCTTAAACTGAACTTTTGGTCCTATGTTAGGAGTGAATGCACTTAACTGCTTAGGTAACCTATAGGATGCTCTCTTGTTCCCTATTTAATGAATGACTTAGCCTCCTGAGTGCTGTCTGTACTGGTTTCAGAACAGTTCAAATGCACCTTATTTTCATCCTTACTCCATATAAAGCCACATTTTTCAGCTTTTGGAATGAACACATTGATTGTAAACACACAGTAAATATAGGACTTCCAAGGGAAAATAACACTTTAGTCCACTATAATTAGTCTTTCTAGCAAGTCAGTCTATTGTCGGCCATCTTTGGAATGCTCTCAGGAAGCTATTTCCAGTCACACAAGTGCAGCTCCTATCTACTTGAAATCAGAAAGACCAAAATCTCAAAAACATTTGGTCAAGATTACGATCAAGATTGACTTCAAATCAGCAGTGAAATCTGGCAATAACATAAATTGTGATTCTTTTCCTCATATTATGCTAAAAAATGCAATTTTCCAGGCTTGTATAGCCAATGCACATTCTAGAGTTGATTGACTGGTGATGTCTGAATTTAAAAGGTGATTGGCTCTTTTAACTGTAAGGCGGGACTTCCTTTCTACATCCATTGACTGTTGGGCTCTAATGCTCCTTGGTTGAGCGTTCCAATTTCTCCCATTCATTTAAATAGAAGTGTCCCATCTCTGATAAATAATCTCTGCTATAATGTAGACCTACATTATGTTTAGCACTGTGGCGTTTCATGATAAATCGCTAACATTTTCAAAATGGCATATCGGATGAAACTGAAGACTAATCCTTTGACTAAAACAGTGTGGAGTGGAGGGGGGTGTGGCCGGCTGGAATTTCGCACGCCCAGTCCCCAATCGGCCTGATGCGGCGCGCGAGGGATAAAGGCGGCCGGTGACGATGGTTCGAGAGAGAGAGAGCTCAATCACAGACATGTCCGTTGTGTGTGTTTTTTGTGCTTTTGTTTTAAGTTCTTCATTAAAATATTATTTATATTGACAAGCCGGTTCTCGCCTCCTCCTTGCCCATCCTAACCCCGCGTTACATTGGTGCCGAAGCCCGGGAAGGAGGAGGGATGCCCATCGCAGAGTCCTCGACACTGCCGTCCACCCAGGGGAGCGCCGCTGCCTTCTGCCAGGTGATGGAGTAGCCCGGCCGCCCAGATGCGGGGAACAGCCGCCGTCCACGGGGCAAGTGGTGACTGGATTCCCCGACCGCCTGGAGGAGGGAAGTAACTCCCTGACTGCCCTCGACTCCACAAACAGGTTTCAATGTAAAAACTTGATTACGTTTTTTTTTTTTTTTAACAGATACAGTTTTGTTGGCGTTTCTCCCAAAAACTCTGCTGTGATCGGCATCATGTTGTCACATGTACAGAATATATACTAATGTTAGTCAATAAACAACACACATTTTAAGATTATGAAGCACCAATCATAAGATTATGAAGCACTTGAAAAGGTAAAAATAAATTGTGTTTTTAAGCTTGTTCAGCAAAACTTACTGCCACAAATGTATCTTTATTTTCTGTGTGGTAGGGTGTTCATTCCCTAGTCTCTATAATATTCATGGAAGACTAGGTGCAGTTTTTTTTTTACCCATTTTCGTCTGCTAGGCTAACACAAGTCTGATTGCTAAAGTAATAGAACAACTTGCTAATTGCCTTAGCAAGTACTACTAATAACTTAAAGGAGTATAAGATGAAAAAAACGTAGTTGTCCAAGTACATTGCCTAAGAGCATCTTTAGGGAGGTAGCCAAGTATGTATTTATGATATATGTAAGTGTAAGCGTAGATCCCCTTGTGTCACTCACTCACTCGACATTGTGTCAATGTGGTGATACCTGGTAGTGTCGCACTGAGCCCCAAACACCTCAGATCCAACAGCAAATGCTTCTCATTGAGAGGTGAATGGACCGGCAGTGGAATTCAGCTTGCTGACACACAACCGCTCGGCTCCGAAGAACTAATCTGAATGAGCAGATGCATTCCAGCTCCTTTTCACTCGCAAATTCTCATTGGCCTTTTCTCAAAGATCTGAGGTGTTTGGTGCTCCTAAGAGCGACCCCTAACGTCTTGTTCCCTCCATCAGGGAACGGAGGTTACGACAGTAACCGAGACGTTCCACCAGGAAGATCTCAGGATTCAGGCATCTCATCCAGTGTAGCTACAGCATCATGCAAGAACAAAAGTTTTCTGTTATCAATGCAATGGTGCAGAAACAAACTATTCTCAGTCAACCATGGTTCATTTATTCTGTGAGTGAAATTATTCAGTTAGCCGAGATTACTCAGATAAAGCGAGTAATATTCGGCTGGTCATATGATCTCAACTTGGTGAAGTTCATAAATGTGTGCGAAGCACCATGCGTAGAATAAAGCATCTTTTACTGCAATTCATTTCTTTCTGCTTAAAAGTTTAGCAATTAGCCAAAAAAATCACTGAGTCCACACTTACTCCTCCTCTGTCCTGTTATTTTAATGCTGTGGGCATTCGGCTCACTCCCCCACCACACATAGATATGAGGTCACAGTGCCATCATGTACAGACGGCCACAGTGCCAGCTGCAGTAAACCCTCTCAGCACCCGCGCTGACGTGCTGCATGGTATGCAGCAACCAGACATAAACACTGACGCAAAAACCATCAACCATTTCTCATTGAGTGCATTATTATGGCACTCTTCATGTTGAACCATTTCAAAACACAATATTATTGCTTTGACCAGAGATAATTAATGGTTGGTCAACCATCCCAAATATCACTTTTCAAGATGGTTTTGGGGTTGAGAAACTCTAAAAACAAACGTGGTAAAAGGCCATGAGAAGATTGGAAAAAAGATTTTAAATGGGATGAGGTCTTGTCTTTGGCATGGCACTTTGTCTTATAGAAGACTTTAATGCACAGACTCAGTGCAGACTGTTTATAACAACATGAAAAATGATGTAACCTGTCACTCTCTACAAAAAGACTCAAGGACAGCACAAAAGATTACCAGTGTTCAAGTCTTTACACAGCCATAAAAAGAGTCAAGCGAAGTGTAGCTCACTGTTCTGGACTTTAACTAACTTTTTTTCTTGTAATTTATTTTATTAATAAATTAGATATATATTATCTTAATATTTTAGGTCAGAATTTTGTAAAAGATTGTTTAAAATTGATTGAAGGGAATTTAAGTATTGACCCATTCAATGCATCCAAAACATCCATTAGAAGCTTTAATTTCATGTTGTGTCAGGTTAAGATAATTGGAATTTGTGTAATTTTATAAAGTCTAATATCCCACTTAGTTGCACATTGTATAGGAAGTTTGAAGGGTGGGAATTTCATAAAACATTATTATATTAGCTAATGAAGTAAAGAACATATAGGTTTGGAAAACTTTGGAACTAATTTGTTGTTACAAGATATTATATTCCTATGGTTCACACTGCAAAGGTAAAAGGTCTCTTATTGAAAGATACGTAAAAAGCCCCTTAGCGCATTATAAGAGCAAAGTTTGGAATGTGCCATTTCCTGCAAGTAGATTTTATATCAAACACTTTGTAGATAAAGAACAGGTATTGCACAAAGCATTGTTTGCATCTGATATCAATATTTCCTAGAGTTGTTCCACCCAAACAGCATAAAAGTGTTGCGGCAATAAAACGGTAGTGGTGTAGGATTCTTGCAACGTACACTGTGAAGGCAGATCATAGTATTTTTGTGTGTACCAAGAATATATTAAAGAAGATACATTGTTGTACCATTCGCCATAACATGTACTGACCACTGTAAATAATTGCAGTTGGAGTTTCACAATTCAGTGATCAAGTACTAGACTTAAAAATGTCAGGATTGTGTCCAAGAGTATTCAAATTGATGTACTTTGACTGGTGTGTCAATCTTCAATGCTGGTGATATTTTTATATCACAAAACTGAAAAAGTCACTCTGGTGAAATATTTTCTATTATCAAGTAATTAGTTGTGCAAAGGGCAATTAAAGTATTACTATAGAAAGTGAGACTATTACAAACCCCTAAACCCTAAATGTTTTTTTCAACTGTTTTATTTATTTTCAGTAACCAGCACACAAGGAACATGAAGCCCGTCCTATTTTCACCCCTTTATCAGTAGGCTATATTGGACATTAAAACCACCTGCCTAATATTTTTTAGGTCCCCCTCGTGCCATTAAAACAGTGCTAACCAGCATCCCAGAATAGCATTCTGAGATGATATTCTTCTCACTACAGTTGTACAGAGTGGTTATCGGAGTTACCGTAGACTTTGTCATTTTGAACCAGTCTGGCCATTCTCTATTGCCCTCTCTCATCAACAAGACATTTCCGTCCACAGAACTGCGGCTCACTGGATTGTTTTTGGCACCATTCTGAGTAAATTCTAGAGACTGTTGTGTGGGAAAATCCCAGGAGATCAGCAGTTACAGAAATACTTAAACCAGCCCATCTGGCACCAACAGTCATGCCATGGTCCAAATAACCACATTTTTTCCCCATTTCGATGGTTGATGTGAACATTAACTGAACCTCCCCACCCGTATCTACATGATTTTATGCACTACCCTGCTACCACATGATTGGCTTATTAGATAATCGCATGGATGATTGTTGGTACCAGATGGGCTGGTTTGAGTATTTCTGTGACTGCTGATCTCCTGGGATTTCCACACCAATGCTGCTGGGGCGCCGGGAACAATTGAGCTCAGATTCGGACCACAGTAAACGTTCCCAGTATGAAAACCACCATAGAGACTTTGGAGGTAGGCTCTTTTGACTTGGGCCAAAAAAGACTAACAATCGCTTATCAACACTCTGGCAACTACCAACAACATCATAGTTGTTGAGTTTTTCATGGGCAAACACCACTCACATTTTCTTCAAAAAAAATGAAAATCTACATTGTTGTACAAACCAGATACCACATGACATTCTGTGATGGTCTGTGGTGAGCATGCCTTCATCCGCCATTTTAACCCCCTCCAAATCAGAGAATAATAGTTACTATATGACTTAGTCAATATCCATAGTATGTCTGTGGAATTTTGAACTCCAAACCCCAATAATCATTATCCATGAGTGTGATTTGTGATGGTTTTGTGTAGATGCTATAGCAGCTGAAGAATCTGGTCCTGGAGACTGAATCCAAGCTGGAGCATCAGGACAAGGTTCTTGATATATTGACATCTTCCACCTACCATGCCACCGTGAACATCAACAGGCACACTTGGTGCATGAGGAAACTGCTGTGAATATCTGTCACCAGATAAATGGTAAATGATATACTGTATGCACAGATAAATACTCAAAAAAACTTTGAGTTGGAGGAGCATGTTTCACAGTACATTTCTTCGGGACACACATTAATCTTATTTGTTTCATCTTTATGAGTAAGGTGTGGCTATTTAAAGAGCTGCAGAGCGTGAGTTCGCTTGAGCACCGATGCCTGATAACAGTACCAAACACTCAATGCTGTGACAAGGTTTTACCATTGTGCCTGTTTCACCTGATACACCTAACATTTTTAGCCAGTTACGTGTTATAGAGGCTAGATAACAACATTAGATTGACGTGTCATATATAATATTTGTAGTATAAATAACCTTAGGTGTACTCTTAAGGGTAGTGGTTGTGCAAATTGCAAGGCTAAACCTAAAAGAGATTCTACCAGCCCTTTTCTTTTTCAGATGGAATCTCAGATTTTCAAAATAGCATGCTAGTATCACAGTCTTATTGGATTTCAAGAAACTCAGGATGCAGTACATGCACTTTATTTTATAAACCCGTTTAGCTAGGGTTGCAATGCATTTACCCCCAAACAATATACTAACGCAACAGGCAGTATGTATCCATCACTGGTGGCATTTTCTAGTTGTAGGGCTGTCTTTATTATTCATATTGAATTAATCTAAATCAAATAACCAAATTATTGCAATTTATTACACGGACCTCTGGAATACTCAAATCTGATTGATCTCTGTAGCAGATGTAACCCAATCCTTCCGATGGGTGAATATCTGTAAAGCCACAGGTCATCAAAGTTTGTGCGAACTAACAGTTCGATTTTTACGGACTTTGTCTGTAGTCCCCACATGCTTTAAAACGTCCACCATTGTACCGGTACCAAAGCAATCCAAAATCACTTGCTTAAAATACTGGCATCTTGTTGCTCTGACCACCATCATCAGCGACTGTTACAAATCAGAGATTACATCTGCTCTGTGCTACCTACCTCACTGTGCCCACTGCAGTTTGCTTACCTCAACGACCGCTCCACTGATGATGCCATTGTTTCTACACTACACACTGCTCTCTCCCACCTGGAAAAAGGAACATATATGTGAGAATGCTGTTTGTAGACTACAGCTCAGCATTCAACACCATAGTGCCCTCCAAGCTTGATGAGAAACTCCGGGCAATGGGCTTAAACAGCTCACTGTGCAGCTGGATGCTGGACTTCCTGTCAGGCAGACGTCAGGTGGTTAGAATGGGCAGCAACATCTCCTCATCACTGACCCTCAACACTGGAGCTCCGCAGGTCTGTGTTCTCAGCCCACTCTTGTATTCCCTATACACACATGACTGTGTGGCAACCCATAGCTCCAATGCCATCAATGAATTTGCTGTCGATACGACAATGGTAGGTCTGATCACTGACAATGATGAAATGATTATGAAAGCCTACAGATAGGAGGTGCACACCCTCTCCCTCAACTTCAGCAAGACCAAGGAGTTTGTGGTTGACTTAAGGAGAAAATACAGAAAACACAGCCCAATCACCATCAATGGAGCACTAGTGGAGAGAGTCAGCAGCTTCAAGTTCCTCTGTGTCCACATCACTGAAGAGCTCACATGTTCCAACGACACTGAAGAAGGTTCACCAGCACCTCTTCTTCCTGAGACGGCTGAGGAAGTTTGGAATGAACCACGACATCCTCACATGGTTCTACACAAGTACTGTAGAGAGCATCCTGACTGGCTGCATCACTGCCTGGTATGGCAACAGCACCGTCCTCAACCTCAATGCCCTGCAAAGGGTGGTGCGAACTGCCAGACACATCATCGGAGGAGAGCTTCCCTCCCTCCAGGACATATATAACAGGTGGTTTGGGAGTAAAGCTCGGAGGATCATCAGAGACTCCAGCCACCCGAGCCATGTGCTGCTCTCACTGCTTCCATCAGGCAGGCAGTATCGCAGCATCAGGACCCACACCAGCCGACTTCATGACAGCTTCTTCGCCCAATAAATCAGACTTTTGATCTCTTGATCGCTCACGATACATATACATCAGCACTGCATTTTATTAATCTTATTATCTCACATTGGACTGTCATAAATGATATTCACTCTTATCAACGCACTGGCAACTGACTTTCAACCGACGGCCTGAATGTCAATGCAGCACATACAACCTACTGTGTATTTATATATACTATTTTTATTGTATACTGTGTATTCTATATTGTGTGTATTGTATACTGTACATTGTATATTATTATTTGTATATTGTGTTGTGTGTAATTATGTGTATATTAGATATGTAAATTGTGCTGTGTAAATCTGATTCATGAACAATTTATTGATTTTGAACAAATCTTTTATGTGACTCAGAAGAACGAGTAGTCTCAGAGAGTGATTTGTTAATTTTGTGTTAATTTCACGCATGCGCATTGCACAACCTCCGTTTGTTTGTTAAGTGAAAACCGCATAGGCGCTGTTCAGGAAACAAAAATTATTAGTAACTCTTTTGGTCCAAGTCGTTCGTTCTTTCGCATTGCTCACACAGGAAACAGAAATGATTAGTTCACCTCTCGAGTTAACTGGTCAAAGTTGGTCATTCTTTTGTCACGTGACAGCCACAAAGCAATGCAAATATGCACACACACACACACACACACACACACACAAAGAAGTATAAGACAAGATGCACATTATAATGTAACTAAAGATACATTTTCGCAATATTAGAAATCCCGGCTGGATGCCTTTTTAAGGTCTGAAAAAGAGGACATGTCCGGAAAAAAGAGAACGTATGGTCAGTCAATCATAATTTGTCCTTGGCTGCATTATAATTTTTCCTTATTGGGACTATAATCAAAATTTAAAAGTGTTGGGGGGATTTGGCTTTTGAAAATGTAACATTTTAATGTAATTCTGCTCAAATAAATGAAATTAACTGAATGACTTAAATAAATATTCTTTCATTTTGCTGAACGAGACTCAAAGATCCAAGTCATTAAAATGATCCGATCTTCCCATCACTACTGTGCTGGAGCTGTGCTGACTGCCCCCTGCAGACTGTGATTGGCAAAAACATTAAACAAGGTAGCGCTTCAAGCTTGAATTGCTTTGTTGGTAGGAAAATTGCTTATTACGGAGTTTAGGTACGAATCAGGGAGAATGATTGTCTTAATTTTTTTGTATACGTTAATTTTATATGTATCTGGTCCTACTCGCCACCGCTCCGTACGGGACTCGAACTGACGTCTCCGGCGTGGGAGGCGGGTGCGCTAACAAGGAGGCTAAAGGCTACAGCCTCTAGCGTCAGTCGCTAGTGAACCTCTTGATGTCAGGAGAGTGATGTTTACACACTGCACAGCTATTTACCAGCTGGCTCCCGTTACACTCACCCCCCTAAACCTCACTCCCGTCCGGGTCACGGCACCACTGTAGCCGGTCCTACTCGCCCCCGCTCCATACGGGACTCGAACCGCGTCTCCGGCGTAGGAGGCGGGTGCGCTAACAAGGAGGCTAAAGGCTACAGCCTCTAGCGTCAGTCCACCTCTTGAGGTCAGGAGAGTGAGGTTTACACACTGCACAGCTATTTACCAGCTGGCTCCCGTTACATGTATATAATGAATTGTACTGAATTTAACATGATTTGACATGGTAAATTGTCAGCCTTACTTGAAAACTGTTAAACACAAATTTGTTTTTCCAACAATAACAAGACTTGTGATTTTCACATAAACATACTGTATACCATCAGCTGATTCTCATGGTACATCTATCTTAAATGTTTTTGCTTTATGTTTGTAATTAAATTTTAATGCACATATGTTATTGCTAAAAATTAGCTTACTCCCAGAACCCAACTGATGTATTAAAGATCACAGCGAGTGTCTTTTTATATTCTTTACACAGGTCTAAATAGACTCCTACAACCTAAATTCAACCACACTGCTACAAATGGAACTCCTTTTTCAGCATCACATTTTGCATGCCTGAGCATGACACACATAGTACTACAAACACACACAGACACACATAGTACTACAAACATTGTGTTGTTGTTCTAAGGTGATATCTCAAACCATTTCACATGATTCTGTGCATAGTAATGCACTCTTGTCTCAGGCATAATCTTGTTTCATTGACATAAGTACATGTGTGCTGAATTTCAATCAAAATTGATTAATGTAAACCCATAATTCTGTATTTATTTACTGTGCTCTTTGTGATCAAGGCAACTGTAAAATAAACTCAAACTGACATTTGTTTTCTGCCACTCTTCAAGGAGGTTGGGGGGGATTGATTTGTTGATAACATACTTTGAGTGTAACAGAAACAAAACCACAAGGGAGGACTAACCCAAACCCAACCCAGTCTTGCCCCCACATCTTGATTTGGCACATCAAAACATTTCCCAGCTGGAGTCGGAAGCTCTTTGCAATAATAGCGCTTGATAGTGCAGAGTGAAGGCTTTGTAAACAGGCTGACACACTTGCAGGGGAACCCTGTCATTACAGCATCCTGTTGGCACAAGAAGTTAAGCATCTGCTCACCACCCTGGACTGCAACTTTCACGAAAACGAGAGAGACCACCGTGTGCTAGAGGCACAGATCAGTTTCATTCGGCAAGGGTAGTGGGCCCCTTGCAGTCTTGACTGCTGGAGGAAGACCTGTTAAAATGACTGATGGCTGAAGTACAAAATATTTAGAAAGGGTGGTTTTTATATTTTTTGCATAGGTGCTTTACTTTACATGGAAAAACCCACTCAGAAAAGTTGCAACTTCAAATACATCCCGTTTAAATCACCAGGGCGACAGCCGTACACATGCTGACCGAAGTCTTTGGCTGGTACATCGAATCTTGCATTGTTTTTTGAGAGTCCTAACATGAGGATTGCGTTTTTCGCAACAAGTCTGGAGACCCCTGCATTCTGTTCCATTCCTTTGTGCTCTTACGTAGACTACATCCTAAGAAAATGTGTCAGTGCAGGGTCTGGTGAACTAAAAAATTGGTCTTCCTTAAAACAGATTAGTCATCAAACCCATATTTATTATTCAATTTTTAAAAATGTGTTGTTTTGCTCATCCCTCATATGAGTGCTGATTGCTTTAAGCCTACACAGGTAGCATGATTTGCCCTAATAAGAAATGCGTCATTAATCTACATTTTTCTACATGAATATGTCCTTAGAAGACAGTGGACCCTGTAGAGCACTTTTGAAGCTGTGCTTCAGTGGGAGTCTATGGCAGATACCTGTAACATTCAAATCATTGACGCAAAAAATGTATGTTGATTGGACAAAAGGCTCTAAACATGCCATTTTGGGTTCTGCCAGGAGGAATCTGATTGCCTATTGGACATTGGGCTTTCAGACTGGCTTCTCGATAAGATGATTATAATATATGACCAATAATTGAAAATGTGGTTGTACGTGATTGACAACGTCTGAAATGTAAAAGCATTGTTGAGTATTTGGCAGCTCGGAAATACAATACACGTGCAGTTATATGCAAGCTGATGTAACACATTTATTTACATTTTAAAAAGTTTTGAGCTAAGTGAATTATTTCTGTTAAGTAATTTTACTGTTTGAGTATTTGTTTTAGCAGCTTTTGGGAGCAACTTTGTGGAGACCAAAAACTGTCCACAAAGTGTGTGCTTTCCCACTTTTTCATGTGGAACACTTAATTGAATGTGTTTTCTAGTGTAGTTTTTGTAGAATTTAATGAGACACTCTACAATGTTAAATTGTTACTAAATCTCTTTGCTCTGGTGAAATTTTACTCTGCTTAGCCAGCCAATGTTTGACTGACCAGGGAGTTTCTCCTGCGGTCAGCACCCTAGTAACCAACTTATCCCTAGTCAGGATTTCATACCTCAAGAAAACCGCTGCTTTCACCAAGTATCACTGGCAGCAACGCTGTTGTATAACTCAAGTTTTTGTTGCATGTTTCTCTTCTGTTGCGGAAAAGCTGGGAAACATTGACTCATCCTAAATGTTCTGCTTCTGTTTACCCAAGGATACTTAGGATATATGAGATTTACTGGTTCACTGCCCTGCTCTCCATTGCGTGATAAACAGCAAGCTCTTTATGGATTTTCTGGGTAAACTCTCAACACGTACCTTTCAGCTAGTTGCATTAGGAAGCCTGAAGACATAGAGAGAATGAACACATACTGGTGTGGTTAGAAGCAGCCATGCAATGTAAGGAAGTGGCGGCGGTCTGGGCCAACCACAGTCGCTGTACATGAGATCCGGCTCTTCCTTGCAGCGGATGGTATGGAGACACTAGTGATTTCTACTCGCCTTGGCTACTGTAGCTGGTTTGTTTACATGATGGACTTGTGATGGGCCACTCCGAGTGAAGCAGTGTATCTATTGATGGTAAATCAATCAGCTTCAGTCTTTGGTTTGGGAAAAGGTCACCATTTACTTGCATTATATGGACATACAGAGCATACATATTCTTCTAAAAATCCTAATTTGTGTTCTGCAGAAGAAAGAAAGTCATACACATCTGGGATGGCATGAGAGTGAGTAAATGATGAGAGAATTGTTATTTTTGTGTGAACTATCCCTTTAAATACTCCCCCTAATGTGTCTTAGACAAAATACTTAAGATAGTTTATTGCACCAAATGCTGTGCATTGAACAAGCACTACACTGACGCCTTTAACGGTTGCACACTTTTACCATGTAAAAAAACGCGGCTCCCGCTGATAGCATTTAATCGCGCTCCTCCCGCTGGGCCCCATGGGAATTGTATGCCGGGCCCCATGGGAGATGTAGGCCCCAAGCCTTTAGCCCATATAAGCCCATGCTTTAATGTACCCCTGGGCTATGCAATAGTAGGCAGCTAAATTTCTGCCTAATCAGTTAATGTCTTAACTGACAGTGTTCTGAGTGAATGGAACTCTTAAAGAAACTGGTCTCAGTACAGTTTTAAAAGTACCTTATTTTCATACTACCTGTATACAGCCCCCAAAGGTAGCATTTTCCAATTTTCGGACGAAGCCCACAGTCAGGCTGTACACTGCTTTGAGTCCATTTCACTTGAGAAAAGAGCACGAGCTGTCAATTGCTCATGTGATAGTCAGTGGCCATCCTGAGCAGAGATCAGATACGAGGTGCTAGAAAGCTGCTCAGAAAAAGGTTCAATGAGAGTTACTGAGAGTGGACGTGATTCCCAGGAAGGGCGACAGCAGAATTCAGCACATGACGCTATGCACTGACTTCCTGTTAAGTAGAGAATCGATTGTAAAATTGCATTGTATGTTTAGAAAGCCCTCAATAATTTGGCCCCTCAGTATCTGACCGATTTGCTCCATCCATATATTTCCTCTAGAACTCTGAGATCTTGCGATCATGGTTTACTCTCTGTGCCTAGATCTAGACTTAATAAACGAGGTGATCACACCTTTGTGATTGCCAGTGCGAAACTCTGGAACAGTCTACATCTCCATATCAGATTAGCCCCTTCTATTTCAGCTTTCAAGTCTGCTCTAAAGGGATACTTATTCTCTCTGGCATTCAATATTCCTTGATTATTGTGAACTGCTTTCTTTTAACGTAGTATTTCTTATTTACTTTCTTGTCTGTTTTATCTCCTGTAGTTTATTTTTAAAGCACTTTGGTTGTTTTTAAATGTGCTTTATAAATAAACATTGAAATTAATATTCAATATTAATTTTTTAGCATTTTAAATTGATTATTGACACTGCCGATTCACGATTCAAAAATCATAATTCAAGATCGATGCATATAGAAGGACAGGCTAAGTAATCGATGCATCGAGATAATGAGTGAAACATTACACCCCCAACTGGTTTTATTGATTATGAATCCCTGGTGTTAAATTAACAGTCCTGATGGGTCCCTTTGGGTCTCACCAACTAGTGTTAAAAACTAACATTGAAGCAGTGTTGAAAATATACTGTGTAGTGTTGAATGTTAAATTGCCCAAGCAGATAATTAAATAAAGTAGCTACACTCTCTGAGTGATGATTGATCATTAGAGATGACACCTGCTGTTAACAAACAGTCTACTGAAGGAAAGAGGAACAATTAAATGTTAAAGAGGGCAATTTAACATTCAACACTACAAAGTGTAGGTTCAACACTGCTTCAATGTTAGTTTTTAACACCAGCTGGTGAGACCAAATGAACACCAGGAGTGTTAATTTAACACCGGGGATTTTGCTGTGCACTCCATGCATTTCTATGTGATATAATGTAGTAGATATACAGCACTCTTAATATTATTGAACAGGCAAAGGCAAGAATTACTATTGTAATTATAAGGTTAGAGATTTAACCTAATATAGACTTGAAGATAAAGGCCAAGAAAGCAACTGCATAGCAATATGCTAAAAAAACACTCAGAACACCTTAGCAAGCATAGCATAATACCCGCGTTGGCAATCACACACAACACACTAGCATTTGGCCTGGCCAAGCATCACATTTTCTTCAGAATATAGTTGTACCTAAATATAAGAAGTAAGATCCACTGAACCTGATCTACATAGTCTGAGACTTTTATTTTTGTCTGTGATGCTAATTTGGGCAAAAAGAAATACACAGCTTGCAAATGAGAGCAGCCCAATTAGAACATGTCTGAATGTGGAGCCTGACTCATGTGTTGGCTGCTCCAGGCTCGCTGCAGGTGCCGTTTCCTTTTACTCTGGTTTGCTATGGGAGGTTCGAGTTACAGGAAATCAGCCTTGTTACTTAATGTTGGATCTCTGTGAAAATAGCCAAAAAATTGCAGAAGGTACCATTTGTGTTGCAGTACATTCTGAGAAAATGATAAGGCTATTCAGAGAAATGTGTGTTCTGAAAAACATCTTGTTGCATTTGAGATATCTAGATTACCAAGATTGACTGCCACTCGCTTCTGGCAAGTCCTCATGATTGTTTTGCGGTCAACATAATAGTGATCACAGTCTAAAGATATTTAGACAGAGTTTTATTCCTGAGGGCAGTTGTTTCAACATTGGAGAATATATTAACTATGCATGGTGTAAACTTTACCTAACAATTACTAATGGTAAGTATGTATGATTAAACTCCTTTGCATTAAAATAGCATTAAGTAGCCATAGCCATGACATTTATATAGGTGTGTACTTCATTTACCAAACGCTCTGCTGCTTAACTGAGGAAAGGGATTTTTTTCCAAGTCTAAATTGTTAACTTTATGTCAAGATCAAACTTCTGTCTTTTTCAACACTCCATTCAGCATCAACTGCCTCAAGACTTTATTATAAACTCGGCAAAAAAGAAATGCCCTTTTCGAAAATGTTGTAAACTTTACAGATCTTTATTGTAAAGGGTTTAAACAATGTTTTCCATGCTTGTTCAATGAACCATAATGAATGAACATGCACCTGTGGAACGGTCGTTAAGACACTAACAGCTTACAGACGGTAGGCAATTAAGATCACAGTTATAAAAACTTAGGACACTAAAGAGACCTTTCTACTGACTCTGAAAAACAATAAAAGAAAGATGCCCAGGGTCTCTGGTCATCTGCATGAATGTGCCTTTGGCATGCTTCATGGAGGCATGAGGACTGCAGATGTGGCCAGGGCAAAAAAATTGCAATGTCCATACTGTGAGATGCCTAAGACAGCACTACAGGGAGACAGGAAGTACAGCTGATCGTCCTCGCAGAGGCATACCACATGTAACAACACCTGCACAGGATCGGTACATCTGAACATCACACCTGCGGGACAAGTACAGGATGACAACAGCAACGTAGTCCTACAGGCACTGGTAGGGAGCACCGGATGATCCCGCCAGGTGGTGGCATTTAGTGGGCATTGGTGCACCGCAACCACCTTATCCACTTGAGGGATCTCTGTGTACCCGTGGGCCGCCCTGCGTGAGTGTGGTGAGAGCAGATGAACCTGGAAGTTGGTTTCAGGCAGCAAAAGGTGCCCTCCACGACTTCATCAGTTCATCGTGCACTTCCGGGAAGAAAGGGTGGGAGGGGGGGAGTGTGTGAGCGGCACCCTGATCCCAAGAACCAATCATCTAGCTGCGAGGGTTCAGGGGAGGACAGAGGGTTCCAGTCCAACCCAAAAGGCAAGGCAAGTATATCGGTCAGCTCTGTGTTGGCCTCAGACTGGATGGGCCTCATACTGGGCGGGCCAGAAGGTGGCAGCTCAGTAGAGTCCTTGCCGTCCAAAATCACCAGTGAGCTCTCCGATGCAGCGATCGAGAACTCATCCTGCTCGCGAGCCCCAAAAGAGACGTTAAGCTGGCCATGAGGTGAGCTGGTCTCATCAGGGAACTCAACAGGGGCAAATGAGCGTGCTGGGGAATGGGAGGTCTGCGGGATTTATCCAGCAAGACCGTTCCCATTGAACTCCCCAAATCGTGTGCAGTGCCAGCCGGGCCATCCTCGTACCTGGGGGGGGGGGGGGGTTGGGGGGGGGGTGTTGCTCTAATAGAGGAAAATATACTCTTTCCAGAAATATATACTCTTTTAGTAGCGCCCAGGGGTGTAATCTGCACTAATTGTGCAGAAGGAGAGAAAGCCGCTGGAATGTGCAGTATATCCAACAGCATTCGATTCTTTCAGAGGTGAATGGAACAGCAGTAGTATTCAGCTCGCTGATACACAACCGCTTGGCTCCGAAGAAAAAACCTGAATGAGAGTGGGCATTCCATCTCCTTTTATACCCGCATGTCTGGGGGAGTGGCATGCAAATTCCACTTGCCAATTCCCATTGGCCTTTTCTCAATGATTTGAAGGTGTTTTGGGGCTCCCAAGGGTGACCCCTAGCGTCACTACATCGACACAACATTGAGTGAGTGACAGAAGGGGAACCACAGCATGTGTTGTGTCAAAGCTTTTCAGGCCAACAATGACCAGTTTAACCTGAGACCAGCCATCAGTAAAAAAGTGTTTTAAGTACTTCTGCAGTGGTTCTCAAACCTGTCCTGGAGGCCCCTCAACAGTACACATTTTGGAGGTCTTTTCAATCAAACACAACTGATTTAACTCATCAGCTCGTTAGTGGAGACACCAAGACTTACATTGGGTGTGTCAGAAAAGGCCTACATGCAAAATGTGCAGTGCTGGGGGGGCCTCCATGACCAGTTTGAAAACCACTGCTTTATTGGGTAATAATACCTTGCAAAGATCCCTGTCTCAGCATGAATTGCCTCAATGTGACTGTTATATACATTTCTAAACACTGAAGGTCCATGCTGAGATGAACACGATATCATCAGCCTCCTGCAAATATTATTGTTATCATTTCTTTGGTCCTAGATGGGTCTGTTTTGTTTTACGGTTATTTAGAGATATACTTGTTTCACTTCTGCTTAACTGATCGACATGCAAGCCAAGACTAACAAACAGAAGTTTTCACCTCTCCATGCAAACGCCTTGGCAAGGTAGCTCATTGCAAATATCTCAAATAAAATACAGGATTGAGTACAGTACAATACAGCAAACAATTATTAATTAAATGCATAAATCACAGATCACAAGTTGATTGTAACAGTTAAACATACCATTTAAGAGACACATTTTAATGACCAGCCTTTTTTTACAATCTTTTCACACCATCCTTAGAATAAAATAATGAAGCATATCTGAAGGTGGCAGCACAGTCCTTATTCACATCTCTCTCTCTCTCTCTCTCCCTCTCTCTCTCTCTCTCTCTCTCTCTCTCTCTCAATTAAGAGCAAATGCTTCTCAGATCCAGCAGACTTATATTTCTGCATGAGCTTTCATCACCGTTTCTTTTTATACCAATGCACTGATCCATCACACAGTACACATAGCATATCTTAACAATGGAAACAAATTTCCAACTTGTTCATGGTTCTTGTGAAATACTCACTCATTCTGTGCCGTGATATAAGATCCATTTCTGCCAGAATCCCTCCCATGGCCACGCTTCGAGGACTGACAAAACACCTTCCCAGAAATATATTTTAAAAGTGGAAGTAATCAATCTAGGAAAGTCCCAGTTGCCTCAAAATACGTTTTCCTCAATATCCTTCTTACTTATTACTTATTGCAAGCTCCAATTTTATTGTGTTGGAGCCATAACCTCATTATTACAGAACAACTTAATGGTTTACTTGAGTCCAACAGTTCATATGGAAAGTTACTTGTAATAAGGTGATATTTCAAGTTGCTGCTAGAACACTCTGCATCTTAAAGTGCCAATATACTTGTAGCAAAATTGATGAAAGCAGGGGTGTAATTACATTTCTAACTAAATCTGGCCCAAAAGAATTCGTTTTTTATGGAGGTTCAAAACACCAACTTTCTCGAAAAAATCATACCAGCTGTTAAACACCCTCTTACTGCCATTGGTCCACGTCATCGGTGGGTGTGAACCGGTGCTATACCTATAATTTCAGGCTGTAATTTTTTCCCAGTTGATTTCTAAGCTTAGTCAAAGTCTTTCTAGCAAGTCAGTCCATTGGCGGCCATTTTTTGAGGCTATTTCCAGTCATGACAGTGCAGCTCCTATGTACTTGAATGGGGGATCACATAAATCTCAAAAACTGTGTTTAAAGGACAGCAAATCAGCAGTAAAATCTGACAACAATTTTATCATAAATTGTGCTTCTTTACCTCATATTATGTAAAAAAAAAAAAAAAAAAAAAAAAAGATTTCCCAGCTTGTATAACTAATGTACATGTACGTTCTTGAGTTGTTTCTGTATTTCTCCAATTCATTTTAATAGACATGGCCCATCTCTGCTAAATAGTCACTAGCTTAGAACACATAAACATGAGTACAGAGTTGCAGAGCTGGTGCAAACCTTACATCTTAACAATTGTTCACGTAGCGCCTATAAAATACAATAACAGATGATAACCGGTGAATATATATATATATATATATATATATATATATATATATAGGGACTAGTATTAGCGCTACCATGAGTTAGCGTGTTAGCGTAGTGAATGTCAAATTACACAAGATCTACTCCATATTTGTCACTTTGATTTATCATCGAGTGGTTAAAACATAGTCTTTACTGATCTCATGTGGATTCTATTCGTAGAGTAAGACAAGTACTCAAATTTGAATGCCAAAATGTAGGACAACATGCATTTCATATTTAAATTATTTTCTGAACACCAGCTCCAGCAGTTCAGGTGGGTGTTAGAATGTTCGCAAACAGTTTACCATTGCCAAAGAATGTTTAGCCTAAGACGGACCACTTAATTTAATTGCCCAATTGTCACACATTATACATACAGTACATTTCTGCATATATACAGTGAAATTATTTATTTTTCACATATCCCAGCTATGCTGGGGTCAGAGTGCAGGGTCAGCCATGATTCGGCGCCCCTGGAGCAGATAGGATCAAGGGCCTTGCTCAAGGGCCACACAGTGGTGTCTTGGCGGTGCTGGGGCTTGAACCCCCAACCTTCTGGTCAGTAATCCAGAGCCTTAACCGCTGAGCCACCACTGCCCTACTTGTATTAAAATTAATGGGAGAAATTGGAACAATTTATATGGCATATGTAGAAATTAAGTCCCACCTAACAGGTAAAAGAAAACAATCAACTTTACATACAGACATCGCCTGTCAGTCACCCTGGTTGTGTCAGATTATATTGCTGATTTTAAATGATCTTTGATCATAATCTTGACCAAATGTTTTGGAGATTTTGTTTTTTTTCCCCATTCAAGTAGAAAAAAGCTACTTTAATGGCACTTGTTTACATAGAAAACAACTGCTCGCGTGTGTTCCAAAGATGGCCGCCAAGTGGACTGACTTCGCTTGAAAGGGACTTTGCCATTGCTCATCTGTTTCAACATTCTTTTTCAGCTCTGAGCGAAGAAGAACTTCGCTGTCAGTGTATAGAAGCCTTAATGATTTCTTATTGCAAATATAGAGCAGAGGAGACAACGGCATAAAACAGGCATTGCTATTACTGTTGCTAATACATAGAGTTAGGGATTTGAACAAACCACTATCTTAAATTCAGCATGAAGACATTCTGCACCATTTGCACTACAGACATGAATGTACCTTAAATCAAAGCCTTACACTGAAGCCACACGAGCCAAATCTTTGGACTAGAATCTGAAAGTGACTTGGACTTGGGCCAGCAAGCAACCATCCAGAACACCCTAGCAACCTCATAGCAACATGTTAAAAGCTGCTCCTTAGCAACAGCAATCAATCACACTGGCTAGCCTAATCGTGGAGAGTTTTGCATAGACAGGAACAACAAGCTAGTTCACCATCGCTCTAGTTTTTGAGTAATAATGCTCTGATGAGTATGCGAGGGGCCATATTTTCTATATGATCACTGGATTATGTATTCATTAAAATCCCATTTATACAGCTCCCCAAACAGGTTGTCAGGCAAGCGGCCAGCCTCTACCGCATCAGTATTTTTACGAGAGGGCCCCCCAGAAACCTCGGTCCTGCTTGTTTTTAGTGGCCCTGGCTGCGAATGGAAACACTTAACTCCCACAATAAATTACTCTGCCTCAGTGATGCCATACTACACACGGGCCCTCCACCTCTTCAGGGCCACAGGGTGAGTCATAAAGGAGCATTCAGGAGCATGTGGCTGGGTGGGGGCTGCTCAGTTATCAGTGGCAGGGTGAAGATAAGGTTTCAGGCCAGGTCTTCCTCTCCAAGGGTGGAGGAGGTATTCTTACAGGGCTCTTAAGTGTAGCGGTGGCCTTGTGTAAAGATCTTTAAGCTTGATGCAGAGTGTTAAGGCATCACTGGTGAATAGGACAGCTACAAAAAATACAATAAAATTAGATATACAGTATATTTAAATAAATCAACACAAGTGAATTACTTAAAGCCGTTTCAAAGATATCCAGGTAAATTATTATAAAGGACATGTGCTGTTTCTCAATTCTAAGAATGCAGAGAGCGGACAAGTGTTCTTATATGAATACAAGTCTTGCCAAGCTATCTTGTAAGAATGAACTCGGTAGGACAGGAGGACGCAGAATGCATCTATTGCGAGTTATGAGATGTACTGTGATCTTCCTGCTCATTTGAATCCAGTGAGAGAACTACTGGCATTATCACTACAGTGACAGCATTAATATCGTCACAGTGAGGTTTTGCAGGACTAGTGGCACGTTAAAAGAATAAAATCTGTAAACACTAATTTTCTCTATGTGTTTATTACTATTTTAAAATGATGGCCAATATATATATGCACATTGAGAAACAGAATTTTTACGTTTGATAGCTTTAAGGCCAAGCTCATATGACAGTGTACTCCTAAAAGTAGACTAAATGGATTATTACACATTTCAACTTTACAGTCTTTCTCTTGAAGGAAATTGGACCAAAACCAATTCCAATATTTTCAGCGTAATGATTTTAAAGAGAACATTAAATTGATGAAAAAATTGTTGGTGAGAAATACCTTGATGACCAACTACTGTACATCTGTCAAGATTCTGAAGTGCACATCCACTTAAAACCACAGAAGATGAAAAGACGTCACATTCAAAACACTGAATTCAAAAAACAGTGGAGAACCACGAATCATTTCAGGTGACTAATTTCAACTGTAAGTGTTATACATACCAAGGAAGTTGTTCCTTGTGCATGCATTTTGCATATTGGCCAAAACCAGATGAAATCAGATGTTATGATGTTCAGTTCACGGGACAATGTCCACGTTCCGTAGATGATGCATGTCCAGGAATGTATTCATACTTCTCACCTGCACACCGAAATAACTTTTTTTAAGGGCAGAGAAGTACGAAAATTGCAACAGCCCTTGTTGTAATGTTGCTGGCAGGCAATGAGACAGGAACAGACGAAGAAGATGGGTTGAAGAACCCAAGTGCAGTTTTATTTACAGATGTGCAATTAAAAAACCCTAATAATAAACGTGAACATAAACATGAACTTGACTTGACAAAAACTAGACAACATAAACCTTGCATAAACTTGACTTGAACAAAACAACAAAGTTACATTCCATTCAATACTTGACAAGAGACAATGGCAACATGAGGGTTTAAATACATGGACATGGGGAAACCAATGAACAAACAGAAATCTAAACAAGATAACAAGACAATAAACTAAAACCAATGACAAACTAGAACAGATAACCTAATGAAACAATAAATCAATGAAAACGAGACACATGAACATGGAGGAAAACATGAAATCACATGACTAGGGAACCACATGACATAAAACAGGAACTAGAAATGTCAAAATAAAAGACATGAAAACAAAACATTAACAAAAACACATCTAGACATGACACCTATATAGATCAAATGGTAAATCGATACAAGCTATCATTCCCACGAAAAGGTTTTGTACTAACCAGTCATAATGAGTGACAGGACATCGCTTGGTAAATTTTTCTTAATAATTGTGCTGGATTGCCCCACCAACTGAAATTTCATTACTCCAAAATGTGCTTTTCATAACCGTACATGGAACATCAAATATGTTCTGATTGCTGGCGACTGTATCACATCGCACAGCAGTTTCGCGTTCAGTGTAGACTAGTGATGCGTCGTTCATGAACGCTTCATTCATTTTGAACTAATCCTTTATGACCCGGGAATAACAAGTATTCACAGAAAATTATTAGTTAATTTGCAAAGGAATGAAAAACTGATACCCGAAGACAGTCGGGAGTTGAACTAACTGTTTTTGTTTCCTGTAGAGCCTGTGTGGCTGTCACATGACAAAAGAATGAAAGAATTGGTCCAGAAGACAAAGTTGAGTGGTAAACCAATCAATTTTGATTGTAATAATTTAGCTTAAGATGCATTAGCATGATTTCTTAATTTGGAAATGATAAAATTTTGCGTGACTGTATGTGCTCGGATAATTTGGCGATTGAAAATTGAACATAGTGTCCCCTTCTTCAAAGATCCAAGTCAGTAAAATAATCAAATCTTCCCATCACTAGTGTAGGAAGACAAATTGCTTGTCACTGGAATCATGACTTGTTAGAACATGGTGTTATTGCATATCGTCACCGTTCTTCCCAAAGAAGAAAAACTAATTTTGTCTTGGTAATCTTTCATCAAAACCTTGCTTCACCTCTGAAACAACTTTCCTTTTGTTCATGCAAGCTAACCAATAGCCATTAGCCAAATTCAGGAATGGCTCCATTCTAGTATTCATCAAGTTTTTCTGGTTAATGATCCTGTTTTCATTCAGAAATTTGTCACATTCCATAAGTAAAAGGGTGAATTGCAAAAATGTCATGTTGACTAGAGAACGGCCATACTCTACATATTAATAACCAGTACCTGATCCATTTGTATTAGCTTAGAATATTCCTCATGGTATTTACTGACTATCTGACCACGGTTGTTTCAGTGTTTTCTGCTATCAAACAAAGGGGTGCTCTCTTGAGCATTCACGCACAGCGAACTCCATCAAAGTTTTCATTTCAGCAAGATGAGAGCGCATGCAGCTATTGGGTGGAACTTGGGAAAGTCCTCTCTGGCCGAAAGAGGCCCCTGTCACTGGGCCAACATGGTAAGCAGAGCTTCCACTGGGCAAAGATGTGAAGTCATTGTCCAGATGCACATTCAGATGGGATCCAGAGCCGCACAACCTCCGGGGACTGTAAATGAAGGTAATGTGGAGCAGACGAAAGGGTGAACTCTAGGCCTGGCAGCGAGGCTTTCAGGGTTCACACACCATCAGCACTGGACAGAACATAGCTAGTCGGGCCAGCAAGGCAAAAGACTGCGGCTTGGAAAGAGCTTGTCTCAACATGAAGCGAGAGGTCGTCTGTGGTGCTTCCACAGTACAGCGGTGAATGATCACCATGCCAAAATCTTGATAAGTGTCAGTTAGGCTTGAGGATTTAATGAATATTCCAATACCAAGTTCAATTGAACAAATCACAGCCTGTAACTGTATGAAAATTCGAACAATATGAAAGTGAGTAAATGACGACTATTGCTTTCAAATTTAGCAGAATATCAAATATATGTCAAATGTTCCCAGTAGTGGACAAAGAGGTCAGAGACAGAGAAATAACACCAGGCATCGTTTTGCGTAAAATATAGTTCCAATAGAGCTGTCTATAAAATATAAATGATAAAGGAAAATTCTCATGTCATGCTATGCTATGATAATGAGTTCCATTTCAAACTAGCATTTTCAGAGAAGCGATCGCATCATCGCATGGTACAAACACTATGATAGGATGAGAGTCGCAGACACACTTTGTGGGTTTATTTCTCTAACTGCATGGAATTCGTGGACAACACCTATTTTTGTGGAAAATCCTGCTGCAGTCCAGATCATTTGTCTACGTAAGTCAGCAATGAAGCAGCCTGTAGTTTTGAAATTGGAGATGATGGCTCTCCACTGAGAACACAGACCAAGGTCTACTGAGCCATCAAGGAGTGCAGTAAAAATTCCCAGATGTGGTGTGTAGTGCGTTCCACCATGTGTTAAGCAGATACAGATCTCATTTTGAATGGAGATCACAGTAGACCCTTTACAGGTGACAAATTAGGATGGAGGATTTTTAGCCTCCTGTTGATGGTGGGGTTAATGAAAAACAATGACGGTGCTCAGCGGGTCGGTTTTCCCGGCCAGAGAGATGTAAGTGTTCCTCGGGATATCGCCCAGGAATCCCCTCTACAGAAGGGAAAGCACGGTCAAAGCAGCGTGCCGTAATCCCGCAGACTGGTTTCGATTATAGCGTAGAATATCAAAGTTAATTATTCCTTTTTTAATGCAGCTTTTTTCCGCTTTTCCTCTTCCGTGCCCAGTTTAGTTGGACAGAAAATTTGTGGGTGGAGTCCTCACTAATTGGTATGGAAAACTCGCACCTGTGGTAAACCAATGTTTTGAAAGATTTAGATGTTGAATATTTGTGTGTGCATCATGCTTGGATATGTTTGGACGTGGCCCATTAGAGCTTTATAAAACCCTTTAGCCATGCTGAAGTCGAAAAAGTCATGCACGTGGTGTTTTCCTTTTTGCTGTGTTTTTATGTGACCTCTGCTTACAGCTCATTTTATCTGACTGGATCTACATCTACTCCAGGGAATACTTTTCAGGGCAAATTTGTATTTGAAAGTCACTGTACTGATGTACACCTTAAAATTACATGAAAGCCATTGATTGTTTCCAGGGTTATTGCTCAAGAAAACAAATAAAATACACCAAGGCATTTTTGTCACACTGTATGGGGTAAGATGTCACAGTGTAAGCCAACTATTATGGACTTTTCAGTAAAATGTCAACAGTAAAAAAGTTTAACATAAAACAAAAATGTAAAAGGTAACTTACAGGCATATCAAACCACTTTTAATCAAATCTACCTTCATTATTTAGTTGACTCTTTATTTTTGTTTTACCAACAGCTATTGCAAAACTATCAATGATGATATTGGAATTTCAGTTTTGAGTTGAGAAGTCACAAAATATTCTGACTCAAGTTAGCTTTGAACTATGTTTTTGAAACCAACATATAAAACCACTGATAATGTTAAAAACTGCTTTGATAATGTTTAGATAACTCTGTGTATAATGGACAGCTCAATGAGTTGAATGTGACTGAGGTTCACTTAGTTCAATGGGCCTAAAGAGGGAAGAAGGGAAAAAGACAACAAACCACAAAAGTGCAAAAAATGAAGCTGCTGGTTTGTTTGCTTTTAAAATTTACCTCCTCATTAGCATGTACCCACAAATTGATCGTTAAATTGTGGCCTCCATTATGTCAGTGGGGAAGGAACACACACACACGCACACACATACACACCATTTAATATTGTGGTACTGGAATAGGATGCTCTCTCATAAAAAAAGATTGGTTGATAAAAACAAAATTAAGAAAAACTGGGAGCAGTTGGTAGGACTTTCTAATGGTTTGGAAACCTGTTCTTAGGTCAGCTCATGAGGAACAAGTTCACAGTCTGTTTTGCACCCCATGTCAAAAATTACCTTTTGGATTTATTTTTAAAGGAATATTCCAGGTTCAATACAAATTAAGCTCAATCGACAGTATTTGTGGCATAATATTAATTACCACAAAACTTAATCTCCGCTCGTCCATCCTTTTCTTTAAAAAAATAAAATCTGTATTGTGAGGCACTTACAATGGAAGTGAATGGGGGCCAAATATAAAACTCACTTTTTCAAAAGTATCACAACAAGACAAAGGATATGTGTGCAAACATGATTTTATTGCAACAATATCACTTACTAAATTTATTTGCAAAGTCATAGCCAATTTTAAAACTTTGTTACCATGACGATGTAATGTCCCTAAAATGACAACTTTACAGTTCAAATAATACACGAGTTTTAATAGAAGAATTAATGTAAGTATTTTTATAAAATTATAAACTTCACATTTCTGCCTTTAAACCCTCCAAAAATTGGCCACATTCAATTCCATTGTAAATGCCTCACTGTAACCTACATTTTTGCTTTTTTTTTTTTTTAAAAAAAAGGAGGGACAAGTCGAAATTTTTTATTTTTTTTGGAAATCAACATTATGCCACAAATGCTGTCAATTGAGCTCAACTTGTACTGAACCTGTAATATTCATTTAAGGACATTTTTTGCTTAATTTTATTAATTCATTAAAATATATTTTCAACATAAATAATTACATAAGCTGTAACCTAAATTTTTTTATGAAAATCATATCATATGTTAGTTGTATAACTAGGGCTAGAATATAATATTAACCCTCTGGGGTCGACGGACACGTCCTGCTGGATATTTTCGTCATTACAGCAGAAAAAACTTCATTTTTGGGTATACAGATAAATGTGAGACATCATTACAGACTATAAAGGGTCTACTTTTATTTGTGTACACTCACAATAACAACAAAATCTTGTGCTTATGTAAAATAAAGAAAATAAAATGGGTGAGCTTTCAGCAGTCTCTATGTTCACGAGCATATTTCTGAAACACGTCACAAAAATTACCTGAAACTCCGCGAATACTTATCACACAAACATGAAACATATGTCTAAAGAAATCTTTAAATGTCTACTTTTTAATAAACCAATTCAAATTTAAAACAAATATTCTGTATGAAACAAAGCGATGTACAGTTTTTACTGGTCTATCTAATTATCTGTAATATGATCCCACACACCAGCAGAGCGCACCATTCATACGCCATTCATACGCTGATGTGCTGAGATGATCAATTCAAATGTACACGCCCCACACTGTGTTCATATAAACAATTCATTCATTTTACTGCGCATTTGTAAGGACACACAGGTGAGAAAGCTCCAGGATTGTAAGGAAGAGTTAACATTTTCCTCAGAAGAAGAGCGGGACTCAGATGACGTTTGTATTTTGAAGAGAGACTTGATCCAGCCGAGAATACAATTTCAGACAAGTAAGTCATTTAGTTTTCATTAGCTGACATGCTATTTTATATAAACATGTACATATTTTACTAGTGGGACTGTTTCCAGACATGCCAGCCAGGATTCAGAGTATTGGCATTTGAAATATGTCCTAATAGTATAGTTACAAGTTTTAGTTTTAGTTACATTTAAATGCTGTTTTGGCTAAAGCAGGTATTTCAATTGTATGCTGTATGATATAAATATTATATGTAATATGATATAAAAATAATATGAATGTTTAGATTATTTTTTATTTAGTGTTTATGCTGCCTCACTATCATCAACAAAGCTTGTGCTTGCAAATATGTTTTCAGGTTAAATTAGTAAAATGCACTTTAAATATGCTCATTTTAGAAAATCTGCATATTATTATGATTTCTGAAGTATCATGTGACACTGAGGACTGCAGTAATTATGCTGAAAATTCAGCTTTGATCACAAATTGCATTTTACAATAATATTTAAATAGAAAACTGTTCTTTTAAATTGTAAAAAGAGTTCAGAAATATATAATATAATTACAATATAAATAAGAAATAGGAGAAAACATTAGGGAGGGCATTTTTCGCCCTCACATTTTCAGTTTCAGGGGCATTTCTGGCATTTTCAGTGGCATTTTTGCCCTCAGTCCTTGCAAATATCTGCCCTTGATTGCAACTAAAATGATCAGAAAGAAAAATATTAACCCTAGGAATGTTAACAAATAAAATCCCAATCTTCTCTACTACTTTCAGGGTTGTGGTACATTTGGAATTGAACACATTTCTAAACATGAATTGAATATGAGTAAAAAAAAACAAGATGCAGAATTGTAATTTGAATTTGTATTTAAGGACTCTGGAATAAATTAAATGCATTCAAATAAGTGCTATTTGTTTGTTTGTTTTGTTTTATAATTAACTTTTTCAGAATGAATAAAAAAATAAACATGTTATAATACATAAAACAAGGTTATTTTCTGAAACAGATTATTAAAATGAATAGCCAGTGTTTGAAGTGCCACCTAAAAAATGTCTATAATGGATCATGGATTGAGAACATGTTTTAAATGTATTAATTTAACCAATAGATTCACATTTTGATGTAAACATTTATTTTTTATAAAGTTGCCAAAAAGTAATGTAGTGGGCATTTTGTTATACTGGCAAAATCTAAATGTATTTCGGCTGTATACATTATTTTAAAAGTGTTTTAAATGTCAAATATTTATTATTTAAAAATATAAAACATTACAGCTTTATTTTCTGTTATACAATAATTTCCTGTACAGCTGCTTTGAAACAACGTATATTGTGAAAAGCGCTATACATATAAAAATGACTTGACTTGAAAAATATAACCAAATATAACTGCATAAATCATAGGCATGAATAGTTCAAATTATTTAATTAATCATTATGTCATGAAATTCCTCTGTTATGCAACAGTAAATTATAATTCAGTGAATCCCTCTTCCTGTCATTCCCTTTCAGCATCCTGTGGGGTGTGGTCAATTCCATTTAAATTCCAAAACATGAACTAAAAGGGAACCAAATTCTTGCCCAACCCTGCCTGCCTTATCCATCCCATCTGTTTCCATATAAAATCTGTCTCTGGCTGAAATCACCAAACAGTTGTGTTTGTTTTCGTCTGTTTATATTTTGTTGCCTTGTGTGTTTATATTTAATCTTTTATTGGGGGACATTTTGAAAGTTTAAATTGATTCTTTCCAACCAAAGGTAATAAGGACAAATATCCCCATCTAAATAAAAGACAATGTGCGTCAGTCATGATCCCACCTCCGTAGCTTTGTGGTTTTTGACTCAGGGAAATCTATATTCCAATTTAAGAATCACTGACTGTGCCATACTCTCATTTGTGGTTCTGTCTAATCTCTAAATGAAAGGGGCAAATCATCAAGCATATATTCCACACATCTGCAAACAAAATGGAAAACGGAGAGAACGGGAATGACTTGTGGGAGTCACTTCACTCTAGGAGTGGAACGCTGGAACAGCACTGTTTATTTGCCCTATTGAACTTTTCCTGTCAAACATGGAGCTCGTATTTAGAGTGAAGCTGTGGTGGGGCTCTGCAATGAGACTGGCACGGTCCAACTCTTTTACAAATGCACACTCTCACAGTTTTATGACACCAGTACGCTCTTTGAAATTTACTAGTGATTATTGCATTTTTTTTTTTTTTCTGATGATCATGTGGCACTGAAACGCTCATAAATGACATCCATCCTTGACAAGTTCTGCATCCAGAATGTGTGGCACTGAGAAGTAGAGAAAACATTCTTCTGAAAGGTGAAAGGAAAGTTTGAAAACATAAGGAAAGGTTCACCCAAAATGGAAAATGATGTCTTGGAATGTCCAAGCTGCTTTCTTCTGTACAATGAAAGTGAATGGGGAAATGGGCATGTCAGCTTTACATGTGGACATTCACATTCAAAAGACAGACTACATTTAAGAATGTAATGCAAACTGCAAAGGTACAATTATTATTATCATTATCTCCGGCACTGCATTTATTTATGACATTTACTGCAACAGAATGCAATATTCATAAACATCAGTGTCTCTTTACTTAGGCCTCACAGTAAATAAGGGTAGAAAACAAAGGAGCTGCATAAACCTTCACGAGGAATGCATATGGTCTCCAAAAAAAAAAAAGAAAGTCCCCAAATTGTACTGCAATTATACACTGGTCTGAGTGCAGCTAAAGAAAACAGAAACTTGTGTTGAATGTCTATCAAAGTAAGACTTACAAAGCAAGAGGCTACAATGGAATATCAGGGGGAAACAGGCCCACTTCAAACGGAGCATCCGGTCACTATTAGCACAATATGACAATAAGCAGTCAAGAACTGTTTTGTGTGCTGCCCTTTAAAAATGTATATATGAAGAATTTGACATTGGCACTCAAAGTTAACTATGCACTTCCTCTTTTCCTGAACATTCAAGACTGTTCTCACCTAATATCCCGCTGAAGTGGGCTCGATTCAATTCAAACACATTCAGGCATTGTGAGGTAATAATACACTGATGGAGCTCAACAAATCAGCCATTGTGGGAGATGAACTTCTCCTGTTGGACATATTTTTTGACAGTACAGTCATTTAATTGTCCATTCTTTTCATACATATAATGCTTTTAAAAACAGTGAGCTTCCATATTTCTTGTAAATCAGTATGTTCCTGTAAGTGTGGGACAATATACAGAATTTAAGAACAGGTTGATGTGACAGGGCGGAGGGCGGGGCCAGGTCATGATTATACACACCCGGTCCCTTATCAGGCTATTTAAGCCTCCGAGAGGAATAAAGGCCGACTGCGGAAGGTGGTGCGACAGAGAGATCGTTTACGGGCAGCTGACCGTCATGTGCGTGTTTGTGTCTTTTTGTTTAAGTTTTTCATTAAAATATTATTTATATTGTCAAGCCGGTTCTTGCCTCCTCCTTTCCATAAACTCCTTCACAGTTGATTTCATGAGTTGATATATGAATATATTTTTCACATCCTCCAGGACTTGTGCAGAACAGGACAATTCAGCAAAGGTAACCACTTAAACGCAGCACTATGCAAATGTCATATGTGCAAAGTCAATGGGCATGGCAGTGAATTTTTGATATTTTCGTGCAAGCATGTGCTAAGTCTAAGCGCAAGCGGGTTGGTGAAATTGTGTGCAAAGCACTAATGGGCAGGGTCAAGGGCAAGTTAAACGGAGGTTCTTCTCCAGTTATTGCACCGTCTGCATCCTATTATATAGATATGTCAAGCAACATTAATATAAATGAACATTTCATAAGAATTTGGCATTGTAAATGGGCTGTATGCAATGTATCTGTGACTGTACTGACATCTGCACTGCTCCGGACTGCGATGTATGTGTTGTATGTTCTCTATCGTCCTCTCTGAGACTGTTGGCTCTCGTCATGCTCACCCATGTCTCACCTGCTTGAACAAAATAAACATATTATTGTTATTATTCGTCATATTGACCTACTGGCAGAAATCACTTTTAATAAAAGTATTAAAAGTGAGTAATAGCTCCTAGATATCATCTGCTGGTGGGATCCCTAACTGATCTTAGAATGTGTGCCAATATTAGACATGATTCACAAATATCTTAAATAACCTATTTCTTAGGAAAATAGCAAATTGCGCTTTGCACCACTTCATTAACATACAATATACCCACACTGTACATTAAAAAAACAAATCCGACTATGCCATTTACTGTTATAACACAACAAATTATTGTAAATAATAAATAACAATATCACACTGCATTGTGGGATAATCGTGTTAAGTTTGACTAGTAGGGCTGAAACGATTAGTCGACATTATCGGGGAAAAAAAAAAATGTTGTTGTCGAAAAGTAATTTGATCACATTTAAAGTAACATGAGATCATACGAGGAGAGGAAAAATTACACAGCTCACAGTTCAGACGCACTCTAAACTTCCCAAACAGCTTCAGGTGATGTAGATCGCAAAGTATAAGGGAATTATAATGCAAAAACACAAAATAAGTAAATACAGAAGCACTCTCGTTGTGGAATAAACAGAGCTGGAGCTCTATCAAGGAAACACCCTGGCGTTACATCTTAAATGCAGTTATATTTAATGTGTTATAGCTTTATTAAAGTTCAAATAATAAAGAAGCAGATCATGTAAATAACTACAAACTCCGAAACTGGCCTTTCTCTGTGCGGTCAGCGTCTCTTCTATGAGTTGTGGTGTCCTGATCTAAGGGGGAGAGATTGATTGATGTACACCCTGTCGTGGAACGCTCGTCCCTCGAGCGCACGATTGCTGCAGCTAGATTGGAAAGATGGATTGAAGTGAACAGAAACGCGAGTGAGGGTAGTCTTTGACCCATTATACACTGCAACAAAAGTTTTTGATTTATTTTTGTTTTGGATTGATTTCCCATATAAATATCTAAAACACTTTTAAAACAATGTACATTTTCTTTTCCAGCTATACTGCAGAAGACAAAATTGTTATCTGAGAATGTTGAATATAATATTAAAAATATCTAAAAATCCTTTTAAAAAGATGCACTGACCTGAGAAGCAGCATATAAGATATTTAGACTTGATTTTAAAGAATAGATCTTGAATATAAGTATATTTTGTCTTTACTGCACTCGCAGAAATGTGAGCGCAGCGTAGTTTTAGCGGGAAGACTAGCAGCTGTACATCATCACACTATTAGCTGGGTAATTCCCAGCCAATCACATGTAAGCCATTGCTTTATAAATCTGCTCACAATCTATCACATTGCTGTTTCAGTATGCTAACACGGCAACCTCCACCACCCCACCACCACCAGTTGAGCCCCGTCCCGCACTGGGGTAGGCTCCTCGCCCCTGCCTCCTATCTCCGGCAGGATATGATGGTTCCGAGTACAACTCACTCGGACTGCCAGACGGGGCCTACGCCAAAGAGAGACATTACTTTTCTGTGTTACATTCATCAAATAAATGTTGTCAAGTTCTGCATCCAGAATGTGTGGCACTGAGAAGTAATACATTTTCTCCTAGCTGATGCAACTGTGTTTTAAGAACATTATTCTTTGCACTGTGCTGTGGGGAGAAAATGTGTTAATTTAGAGACTGTAAGTCTGTTAAGTCTGATCAGGCCTTAACAAATTCATACTGTAGTTGTAATCAAACAATGAGGTAGTGATGCGATTGATCTGTTACTGCACATACATTTTTAGTAGAGTTAGGAACTAGGTGTGCACAGATATAAACTCTCAGCATACAAAACTCAACAATAGTGGCAATTAACAATCATTGCAGGTTAAAAAATATACATTTTATATTTTTGATTCTACAATACAGCACTGCTACATTACAGTAATTTCAAAGCCCTATTCAATGCGAAGTCACAGTATACAGTTGTCTTTTAATTGTAATAAATTGTAAAAATGCTATTGTAAAATATACTGTGAATGTCATGCAACTAGAAGCCAATAATGTTCTGTAAACTCACAATTTTCTTTACAGTGCACAGTTTGCGCACATACACCCATAGATAGTGCAAACACTCCCACCCATGCCCACATGCGCTGGCAAGAAATTTGCACTTAGAAATTAAAACATCACAGGGTCATTGTGCTTAGCGATGTGCCAAGCACGGTCACAAAAATAGAGCCCTTGGTGTGTTCCCTTTTGACTTGAATCAGTAAAAAACAGTGTTGGTGAGTGTGGCACGGTGGAGGGCGGGACCGAGGCGTGATTACACACGCCCGGTCCTGTATTAGGCTGATTAAGCCGTCAAGAGGGATAAAGGCCACTCGCGGACGGCGATGCGGGAGAGAGAGATCGTTCACGGACATGTCCGTTGTCTTATGTGTTTTTATTTTGAGTTTTCCATTAAACCTTTAGTTGTATGTCAAGCCGGTTTCTTGCCTCTTCCTTGCCCGTGAGCGTGAACTGTGTTACAGTGAGTATTTAATTAAAAAAGTGATGCTACATTACAATTTTCAGTAGCATCACAGTAGGTCAGCTACTCTTTTAAAAAATGTGTTAGCTGCGCCTAAGGACTTAAAGGCTTAAATATTGATCTGTACCTTCCCCACACGTCATGTCGTTTACTTTGAGTCAAGTCTTGTGGATTACTTTTATCCTGCCTTTATGTGCTTTTTGCACTTAAAAGTTTTGGACCTTGTTGATTTGAATTCTATGGACCTACAGAGCTGAGATATACTTCTAAAAAACACTGTTTGTGTTCAGCAGAAGAAAGAAAGTCATACACATCTGGGATGACATGAGGGTGAATAAATGATGGGATAATTACAATTTTTGGATAAATGATTCATATATATATATATATATATCTTCAATGTAGTTAGCTACTTTTTCATGATAGTTTGTATTGTAGCTAACTACTTTTGTAAAAGATTAGCTTGACTGTAGTTGAACTAAGTTCTGTGTAGATTGTAGCTTGGGTAGCTGCAGTTTCTAAGTAGCTTCCCCAGCAGTGGTAAGCAACCACCTAGCAACTACAATGGCTCTAAAACCCACAAGCACCACTCTCATTGTCCTCAGAAAATTACAAAATTTAAGTGTCAGTTAAATGCACTTCTGTCCATTGGCAAATATTTTCTGACCAATTGAAAGTGTAAACCTTTCAGTGTAAGCAATCTTATCTGACACAGTTCTGTTTATATGGTTGTCCTGTTTGCTTATAGTATTTTCAGTGTACACAAAGAATGTTGAATCATCTGTTTAGTTCAAGGTAGAATGGCACAGCTATCATTTGTCCTTCGTCTGGTGCAGCTGGTATCACCTCAGCAGACTGAAAACGTTACTGGTGCCGTTGCTGTGAAAACAGATCTGCTTCCTTTGAGAATGGAAACAGAGAATTTTGGCAGTTTAGTTCACTTCAACATGCTTCGGTACCATAGTGGAAATAAGGTGTAAGACTTAATAGTACAACTAATATGGTGTGTAATGACAGAAAAACTACAATGTCTTACTGGAATTACAGTATTTCATAATGCAATAACTTGGATTCAATAAGTTAGGTCTGAACAATGACTTTTCCAGAGCAAATCATGGCCTTGGAGTCTGCAGACATAGATTACATGTTACAGAATAGGAAAGAATTGATATCAATATGGGAATGCTCCCCATTGTCAAGAGAGAGTTAAGTTAAAAATGATGACTGCAAAGCACAGTCGACACATCACTTCCAAAACATAATGCAATATATAATCAACAGCACAGTGGGGAGCCCAGAACTGTAGCAGTTTTGAATTATAATGAAAACTTAAAATGAAAAAAAATGAAAAACTGTAACATCTGGAGTTGTGTGAGCTGTCCAAAGCACACAGCAAGTGGATCTTCAGTGGCTTGCAGATATACAGTTTTTTCCCCACAATTTCCTAAGGAATTGGTCATATTAGTTTAAATGGTTTGACATCTGCATAAAGCAATTTCTCAATAATCTATGACATTTCATGTACAATTATGCCTGTGTAAAAGAATAGCTCCAACCTGTTCTCATTTAATCATATTACTATACCTTTTAGCTAAATCATTTTTACGTGGCTCGTAAAATGACTTTTATTACTTTCACACAAATCAGAAGTAAAACGGCAGATTATGAGTTAACACTTACTTTTTAGCCTGTTCCTTACACAATGCTATCTAATGACATTAAAACATTTTACTTTACCTCGACATGACTTGTTACTGACAATTTAACATTTGCATTACATAATCAACCACATTTACAAATTTGTTTAGGTGCAAATAAATTGTGCGGTAGCTCAATTTATAGAGTGTTGCACTTGCATGTAAAGGAGCAGGATTTGTGTCCTAAAAAGCAGTGTTGACATGTGAGCCGAAAGTGTCACAGAAGCACCACAAAATGATGTGGTTGCACCAGGTGTTTTTCATCTCACATTTGTTTTCATAACACTATCTATTAGGATTAGGTGGCTTAAAGGGGTCATGACATGCATATTTTTTTTCTTCCTTAAGGTTCACTTATAAACTGTCATAATGTAGTATTATATGACCTTTTTTCTACCCTGTCTTTTCCCCACTGTCTGAAACCCTAAATTTTTGTGTGTACACCTTTAAGACATGTCCACTTGTCCAAAATGGGTGCCTTGACGTGTTCCTTTCAGCCAAAATGTAAGACATCATGGCTAATACGAGACAGATAGGGAAAGCAGGCAGCCTAACTACCATAAACGTCATTGTTCTAGTTATGCTCTGCATTCTATTATTTAAATAGATATTTAATAATTTAATCTCTAATCAATAGTATGTGAGGAATTATGTATTTCAGTATCCCAGCTGCTTTCTTTCTCTGTCAACTCACTGGTCACAATGATTATATATGTTGTGGAGGTGGGGACAATGCAAATGACACCACGTTGTGATGTCACAATGTAGCAAATTTCAAAACAAGTTTGGAAATAGAGTTGGAAATTCCTGGAGAGGAAGCTTTGAGTTTTAAATCTTACAGTATGTTCCCCTTCTGTCACTCACTCGATGTTGTGTCGATGTAGTGATACTAGAGGTCGCACTTGGGAGCCCCAAAACACCAGATCTTTGAGAAAAGGCCAATGAAAATTGAAGAGTGGAATTTGCATGCCAGTCCCCCGGACATGCGGGTATAAAAGGAGCTGGAATGCCCATTCTCATTCAGATTTTTTCTTCAGAGCCAAGCGGTTGCGTATCAGCAAACTGAATCCCACTGCTCCAATTCACCACTACAGAAGTGTTTTGCTGTTGGATATATGGCGCATTCCAACGGCTTTCTCTCCATCTGCACACCTAGTGCAGAGTGTGCCCCTGGGTGCTTCGACAGCGCTAAAAGTGTGTATTTTGGTCTAAAAAGTGTATTTCCTCTATTAGAGCAACCACATTAAAAAGACATGTCTTTTTAAAGATGTACGTGGTGTACGAAATTTGTAATTGTACGTTGCAGTGGTGACGAATCTCCAGGGCGGCCCAACAGGACCTCCTCCTCAGTCACCGACCCGTCCTGTGCTGGGGACGCAGAGCAAGGTAAGTGCTTCAAGTGCCCCCTCAGCGCGGCATTTCCTGCTCCAGACGTGTCCCGACATGTGGCAACTCGTCGCGCTGGTTGGCCAGAACCAGCTGATGGGATATGCGATTCAGTTCTCCTGGTGACCACCCCGGTTCCACGGCATTCACTTCACACTGGTGAAAGGTGAGAACACAGAGTTGCAGTCAATCCTGGACCTGCAAATTCGGAACCGGGCCTTGCACAGACTCCCGTTCAAGATGCTGATGCAGAAGAACATTTTGGCATGTCCGGCATCAAAATTGATTTGCGGTGGTAGACCTGAAGGATGTGTAATTTCATGTCTTGATTCTACCTTGACACAGACCCTTTCTATGGTTCGTATGCCGGCTGAGCGTATCAATACAAGGTCCTCCCCTTAGGCCTGTACCTGTCCCCACGCTTCTGAATGAAGGTCGCAGAGGCAGCCCTTGCCCCATTAAGGGAAGTGGGCGTTTGAATACTCAATTACCTCGATGACTGGTTGATTGTAGCACACTCCCGAGAGTTACTGTGTTCACACACCTCAGCCGTTTAGGGCTTTGGGTCAACTGTGGTAAGAGAAAGCTCTCAGTCTCAGTGACAGTGCGCCTCACAAGCGAGCGCACGCAGTCGGTGCTGAACTGCCAGAACTTATTCAGGCAGAGGACAGCTGTTCCACTGAAATATTTTCAGAGGCTCCTGGGGTATATGGCATCCTCAGCGGCAATCACGCTGTTCGGGTTGATGCATATGAGACTGCTACAGCACTGGCTTCTGACTCAAGTCCCAAGATGGGCATGGCACCACAGCATATATCACGGCTATCATGTCAGTCTGCCGTTACTTCTTCAGCCCTTGGACAGACCTTGCATTTCTTTGGGCTGGAGCCCCCTACAGGAAATGTCCAGGCATGTCGAGGTTAAGACAGACGCCTCCAAGTCAGGCTCAGGTGCCATGTGCAATGGGCACGAAGCCACCAGCTCCTGGACAGGACCATGCATTGGAACATCAACTGCCTCGAGTTGCTGGCAGTACAGCTCAACCTGCGGATGCTATTGCCATTGATCCAGGGCAAACTCGTACTGGTCCAACGGACAACATGGCAACAGTAGCGTGTATAAACTGTCAAGGCAGCTTCTACTCTGGTTGCATGTCGCAACTCGCCCGTCATCTCCTCCTCTGAAGTCAGCGGTGACTCAGGTCAAAGACAAGGAACAAGTCACCCTCGTGGCCCACCCAGACTTGGTTCTTGGACCTCACGCTCCTCGTGACAGCACATCCCTGGTAAATTCCCCTGAGGAAGGATCTTCTTTCTCAGGTACGGGGCACCATTTGGCACCCACGCCCAGATCTCTGGAACCTCCACTTCTGGTCCCTGGTTGGGGACTTAAGTGGCCTACCGCCCGCAGTGGTAAACACGATCGCTCAGGCCAGGGCTCCTTCCACAAGGCAGCTGTATACCATGAAGTGGCGTGTGTTCACAAACTGGTGTTCTTCCTGTAGCAAAGACCCCCAGAGATGCGCAGTTGTTTCAGTGTTTTCCTTCCTGCAGGAGAAACTGGAGGGGTGGCTGTCCCTGTCCAAGGTGTACGGAGCTGCTATAGCAGCGCACTACGATGCAGTTGAAAGTAAGTCTTATGGTAAGCACGACTTGATCATCAGGTTTCTGAGAGGCCCCCGGAGGCTGAACCCTCCAAGGCTGCGCCTCTTTCCCTCATGGAATCTCTGCATGGTCCTATTGGGCCTTCGGAGAGCCCCAATCGAGCCCCTAGAGTCAGTTGAGTTAAAGGCTATCTCTTTAAAGACCGGAAGACTCTCACGTGACCTGAGACCCCAACCGGGCTATTTGCCAAGGTTCCCACGACTCCTTTCAGGGATCAGGTTGTGAGCCTGCAAGCACTGCCCCAGGAGAAGGAAGACCCCACCTTATCATTGCTGTGTCTGGTGCGTGCTTTGCCCATCTACTTGGATCGCATGCAGCGCTTTAGATGCTCTGAGCAGCTCTTTGTCTGCTTTGGTGGACAGCGGAAAGAGAATGCTGTCTCCAAACAGAGCTTGCCCACTGGATCGTGGATGCCATCACATTGGCCTACTAGGCCCAGGCCGTGCCCACCCCTTTGGGGGTTTGAGCACACTCTACAAGAAGTGTGGCATCCTCGTTGTCGCTGGCCAATGGCACCTCTCTAGCAGACATCTCCAGAGCTGCAGGTTGGGCAACACCCAATACCTTCTCGAGATTTTACAATCTCATGGTTGAGCCGGTTTCGTCTCATGTTCTATCAGGTATGAACAGGTAAGTTTCATAATGTGGAGCAGCTGGCCGGGTGAACAGCTTGAGTATAGCGCCTTTCCCCTCCAGGAGTTTGCTCTTTTCTCCCATCCAAGTTCACGAACCACGAGCCCTGGATTTCTTCCCTAGCTCTCTGGCTCATGAATTCAGTGGAGGAATTCGTAACCGGACCCAGTACGTGTGCTAACATGCCCTGTACTGGGGTAAGTGCTCCACAGGTGCCGGTTACTTTGGTAACCTCCTGTAATGTATTTTCTATGGCATGGTCTCCCTTCGTTAGACCCACGTCTCTCTTGGGCAGAGCCCTCTCTGCCCCAGTCACTGTGTTTGTAGAGCTCCTCACCTACCTCTGAGCCCATGTGACGTATTTGCCACATGTCAACCCAGGGTGTGGTCTATGTGGGGTCTTTTCCCCCCTGAAAGAATGGGAAAGGAAAGAACACCTTCCCTGGCACATATAATGAGCATTAAAAGGCCCCAGCCAAATCTAATTCTCTGTGGAGAGAAAAACATAGAGAGAAAAGGCCACAGCTGGCACAGCTTGCTCCCATAATAGATAAGTCAAATAAATACAACCCAAATAAATACAACCCAAATTCCAAAAAAGTTGGGACAGAATGAAAAATCTAATAAAAGCAAAAATGTGTGATTTGTAAATTCACCCTTTGCTATATTGAAAGCTCTACAAATACACATTATATGATATTTTCCCATGTGAATTTCATTATTAAACAAAAAAAAAAGTACAGTAATTTCAAATCAGATGATTGCAACACACTCCATAAAAAGTTTTTATCACTGTGAAACATCACCATTTCTTCTAATAACACTTAATAAGCATATGAGCACTGAAGACGCAAGTTTAAATTTAGAAAGTGGAATTTTCCCCCATACATACCATGTCGGCAGCATTTCTGGACCGTGTTGATGTAGGGCTTCTGCTTTGCATAGTAAAGTCTTAACTTGCATCTGTGGATGCATTGGCAAATGGTGACTATCAAAGGTTTACTAAAGTAATCCCAAGCCCATGTTCATGATACCCATTTCAGATTAATTATGTTTTTTAAGACAATGCTGTCTGAGGGATCAGATATCATCCACATTCAGAAGAGGTTTTCGTCTTGCCCTTTACGCACCAAAATTTGACCAGAGTCCTTGAATCTTTTAATTATATTGTGCACTGTAGAGGGATAAATGCCCAACATCCTTCCAATTAGTCTTTGGGGAACATTGATCTCAAAGTGCTGGATTATTTGGTGAGGCATCTGTTGGCAAATGACCAAGTCTTGAACAATCTATGCTGTTGAAGGACTAGAATGTTTTTGGAGGCTCCTTATACAGTACTATGACACAATTGCCTCACCTGCTTAACATCTCCTGTTTCACATTGCCGTCAAATTGTTATAATTCTTAAATTGTCCCTGTCTCAACTTTTTTGGAATGTGTTGCAATCATCTGATTTGAAATTACTGTACATTTAAAAAAAACAATGAAATTCACAAAGTAAAAAATCATATTATGTGTAGTTGTGGTACTTTCAGTATAGCAAAGGGTAAATATAATTTACAGATCACTCATTTTTATTTTGTTTTGTTTGTTTTAAGCATTTTTCATACTGTCTCAACTTTTCGGATTTGGGGTTATATACAAGGTGTGTATTTTTTATCTTTTTCTAACAACTCTCATGTTTAAAAGATTGTTTTCCTTTCATGTACATTATGGAAAAAATAAGGCTGTGACATCATATATTTGCACTTGCGCTTGTCCTTAAGGACTTGAGAGACTTCAGAAGACATGACAATATTTCTGGTAAGGAAACATAATGGAGCAACGATGCTCCCTGGTTTTTACGGTGCATTTTGGGAATTTGCGAACAGGATAGCCCTAGAAATGGCCGACTCCCACACCAGTGCCTTGACTACCGAACTAGGGAGCTGAGTGAGAAACACCCATTCTTGACAAAGTTTGCCACATGGCATCACAATATTAGATGTCAAGAGACGTGATGATAACCAGTGAGGTTTGATGTTATTGATGCAGCTGCCATATTTAATTTAAGAGCTTTAATTATTATTTGATTTTTATGTGAGAGTGAATAACGACTTTTTCATGACACAAAATTATGTTATCGCTTCAGAAGACTTGGAATATAGTGCATCATCGTATCGAGTACTTTGGTTTATTGTGTGTATGTGTTTTGTTTTTGTTTAGTTTTTTGTCCTTTTCTGAGACTTTTTAGAAATTCACCTTTTGTGTTCCATGGAAAAAAGAAAGTCATACTAGTTTGGAGCAGCATTACAGACAGCATGCAGTAAATGGAATTTCATTCAAAAGAGATTTCATTTGATGAGAGATGAGCAAATGTTCTAGTGAATTATGTTGATCAGAATTATATCCAGACAAGCCCCTAGTCAACAACATTTTCAAATTGCCAATTCAGGTGCCTGGACTGCAGGAGTGGAGTGATGCTTTGCAGTGCCTGTAAAGTCTGCCAGATTGTGGGAGTATGCTGCATCCTCCACAACCAACAGTAGCACTCAAAACTGTCCTGCAAGATGGGAAATTGTGTTCAGCTCAGATTTATTTATTTTTTTATTTTTTGGTTGTGTTTGAGCATTTACATGATTTGCATGATTTCTGCTGTGATTCCAGTGCTAAAACAATGCAGATAGTGGGTTAAAATCAACAAGATGGGTGCAATTCATTCTTTGCGGATTTGTCAAGATATTGCTACAGTAGGTTGTCATTGGTCATATTTGATATGCCATATTATTTAAGTGAATGAATACTTGATCAAATAATTGTTCATTTCTGATTATAATTTGACTTGCTCTAATTGGCCAGATCTGACAGATTGTTCCACATTCCTTCTCCACTCTACGTTCCTGCATTAAAAAAACACATATAATTCACTATTCATACTTTCCTCCAGGTCGTCAAAGCTTGTAAACGAGCACTGGTAAAATGGTATGAGTTCCACCATATTTTATTCACAGTTTAGAAACCTTTGAAGTCCTCAAGAATAATTTCAAAACAATATCCAGCCCAAATTTAATTGACCATATACCCTCTCAGGCCAATAAAACACCATTAAATTTGTTATTGTCAAGATCCCTCCCACTGGAGTGATTTATAATGTGTTTCAGCTAGAATACAGATGGGAAAAATCACAATGCAGGTCGATTCCCTCACAAAGTTTCCCAGCTGCCTGAGATCCCAGAGCACATTGGTGAAGTACTTTACCAAATCTCTTCTCCTCATTTCAGCTTCCACTGTAGCATTTTGCTGTAGGCTCCAATCCTCTGTCCAAGTCTCCACTGTCTTATACTTAACTTTACAGATGTCTGTTTATGAACCACAATAACCATTATCTCTAGACCCTTCCAAAGCTGTCAAAGGTAGATTTACAGTGAAACTATATCCTGTCACATTACAATATCAGATGCTCATTATTTGAGAATGAAACATTTCAGGGGCAAATGTTAACCAGAAAGCACTTAATCAGGATGGAATATGTCAAAAGGAATCATATCAATCTTCCTGTCGTGAGAATTCTATTTACTTTCAAACAGTTGAAAGGGGAGTTTCATTTGGATTTTGGAAAGAAATAAGCACAAAAAAGGACCCAAAAGACTGTCAAGGATCGTGAGTAGGCACTTTCCTTTATGTGGACTGCCATATGAAAGGATCTCATCACAGCAGATGTAGAGTGTAATTTATGGATTGTGACTGGCGTTGGAAGGGTGGGAGGTTGTCTCAGTTCTCATCAGACTGGACCACACTCTAGCTCACGCAGCTGAGAACCAGAGTGGAGGAGAGATTTACCTGCCCATCCATCAGGATGAAGAACGCATTTCCTTTCTAGAATTATCAAGGAAGATACATCACATCTGGTAGCTCCTCAGAAGGGCTTTGCATTTTGTAACAGCCCTACTTTGTTGTTTATTGTATAAAGAATACAAAACGTATCAGAAGTTTCTATATGAAATTGCTTAAATGGGGTATCTTAGAGTCGCATTATTAAACTCGTTTTGAGACAAAACAATTCTATCCAAGTTTTTGCAAAGAGCTTTAGAAAAGCACTTACATACAGTGGTTATTTACCAGGTAGTCTGGTGTGTCACTAAATTTTGAAGAGAATATTAGTATGTGGCACAGTGGAGGGCGGGACTGGGGCGTGATTATGCACGCCCGGTCCCGTATTAGGCTAATTAAGCCATCAAGAGGGATAAAGGCCACTCGCGGACGGCGATGCAAGAGAGAGAGAGATTGTTCACGGACATGTCCGTTGTCTTATGTGTTTGTATTTTGAGTTCTCCATTAAACCTTTAGTTTATATGTCAAACCGGTTTCTTGCCTCTTCCTTGCCCATGAACTTGAACTGTTTTACATTGGTGCCAAAACCCGGGAAGGAAGAGGGATACACCGTAGCGGAGTTCTCGCCACTACCCCAAAGAAGCAGCTGCGGCCATCTGCCAGGGGACGAGGAGCCCAGTCGCCTGGACGCGGAGGAATGGCCGCCGACCGCGAGGAGAGAATGGGCTCCTATAGCCGACCGCCTGGAGCGGTCAGGGCCGCTGCCAGGGGCGGAGGATGCCCCTACCAGCCGCTGAAACGCGGAGGGGTCGAGGGAAGACCGCCGTCCGCGAGCGGGGAGGGGATCGCGACCGACCGCCTGGAGCGGGAGAACCGCTGCCAGGGGCGGGGGAGTCCCCTTCGGCGCCCCGAGAACGCGGCGGGGCGTTCCGTCCGCCAGGGGCTGAGGACTGCCTCGGATCCACCTTGAGAGGTGCGGCTGCCATTCGGTAGAGGGTGGAGGAGTGACTGAGGAACAAGCTGCGGCGTATCAGAGAACCGGCGAGTAAGTTTTTTTTAATTAATCTCTCTCTCCTCTCTCGCTGCCGCTCTGCGTTGGTCTTTTCCCTCTTTTTTAAATTATGGTGTTCGTGGGAGGGGAGGTACTGCCCAGTGCAGGAACCTCCCCCCCATTTTTAATTGTTGTTGTTTCCCTCCCCTTGCCCTCTCCCTCGTCCAGGTTGATGGGGATGACCTGCCGGCAGACCGCGTGGGAGGCGTCCCCCCCCAGGGGATGTACGTCAGGCCGGGGGTCCCCAGCCTGAAAGAACGGGGGAGGAATGTGGCACGGTGGAGGGCCGTATTAGGCTAATTAAGCCGTCAAGAGGGATAAAGGCCACTCGCGGACGGCGATGCAAGAGAGAGAGAGATCGTTCACGGACATGTCCGTTGTCTTATGTGTTTGTATTTTGAGTTCTCCATTAAACCTTTAGTTTATATGTCAAGCCGGTTTCTCGCCTCTTCCTTGCCCATGAACTTGAACTGTTTTACATAGTACTTTCACTATGATGCATTTCTCCAGACCCAAAACCCTACGACTTCCGCAGAAGTCGAAACTCGTGACTTAATTTACCAACAAATTTACTAAATCACGTGCACCCTCAGACAGGAGCTTGCCATTTGAAGAATCTGTTTGCACTGTACTGAAATGGTCACATTCACATTTAGAATAATTTATTCAACTAATACCTTAAAGTAACTGGTGAGTGTTAGGGTAAGGGTTTTTGGCCCTTTGGCCACTTTTTTTGTTAGTGAATAGTAGATTCTACATGAAGGACAGTAAATGATAGGCAGGAGAAGAGAATGGGATTGGGAAATGAGGCAAGCTGGACTCGAACTTGCATTGCCCAGATGTACACCATGGCTCAACACAGTGGAGCATGCGAACGACTGTGATTTAACTATTTAACGTTTAACGATCAAAATTAAAAGTTAAAAATTCAGGTCGTACTGATATGCTTGGGTAACATCTACACATGCGTGAGAGACCAATTGAAATATATTTTTCATTAAGATATTAATTAGGTGCTGAACACAGTGTTTAAGGAAGTTTTTTTTTTAAAACATAACCTAGCATTTTGACTTTTGTAAGACATTGATGAGGAAAAAAAGCTAAAAGCTAAAATAATGGTAAACGGGGCCACTTTATGTCCAAAAGCTACAAAATTGGCATGTGCAAAGTCAATATGAATTTGCCCCACCTTGTTGCAGGGCCTTTACTGTGTGTCAGTGGTCGATGAAAAAATGTGAGTGTTTGGCAGACCAAATTCCCAACATAAAGCTACAGGATGTGTTGGAACATTTCACTGAATGCATCTGGGCTGGGAACCGGTAGGTCATGTGTCATTGATCCAGCATTAAGGGAATGACCTTACGTTTGGAGGCAGGCAGTCATCAACCAGAGTTACATAAGAAATAATATTTTGAACCAAATGGGTCTGTCATTTGGCATGGAATTCAGATGATTATCAAACTTACAGACTTGGTGCTTCCGCTTAGAGCATTGTTGGAACTGCAGTTTCTCAGTCACACCAGTAAAACAAGAGCAGAGCAGAACTGAGGTTCATAACAGAGTCAGAAAATGGCATTTTGGCTTGGAAAGTGCATAAGGCAGCCAGGGCTGCATACCTCTCATGCTTTAATGCCCAGAAAAAGTCAACACCATTGAAAGTCCCAGTGCATTGAAAGTTAAATTATACCAATTTTGGCAAGAAATAAACACTTCCAGACTTAATTTTCTCTTCAATTTACAATCATTCATGCTCTTGATAAAACTGAAGTGTTGCTTTATGTGTTGAGATTGGTGGCCTCATATCACGTCGCAAACACACACAATCTGAGTGACCAAGAGAGCAGTTTGAAGAATGAATTATGAAATGACAAACCTGTTTAGACTCTTGTGTAAGCAGACTGAGGCTGCCTCATCAGGGGTACTTAAACTCAGATCAGTTATTGTAGATAAGAAGACCTAAAATCAGCACATTTACAAACATTAAAGCGGCATAGTAGGAGAAATTGCAGACATGTCTTGCATTGGGAGAGAAGGTATTGTAGGCCTGAAATATATTCTATGCAAGTATTTGAACGCAAATGCTTCTAGCTACGCAGGCTTGATTGTGTCCATTATTGTGTTCTGAAATGTGTCAGAACACAATTCTCAGAAGTTTAAACTCCTCTTCTATGGTCAGATTTCTCTTTCAGGTCAAATACGGTGTTGGCTGAGCAAACGTTTGAGGAGAATCTTGCAGAGCAAGTTAAAGTTAACATTAGTTAATCTCTTGGCTTATTTATAGCTACCTGAACTAAAACACAATCTGGTTTAAATTACATAGACAATTGAAAGTAACTATCACCCCTTGAAAAATTTGGTTTATTACCTCAACAATAAAGTATGTATAACAAGCTCGCAATTCGTTGGCCAAACATTTGCTTCTGCATTTGCATCCTTGTGTAGAGTATACGGTATTTCTTGACTGATAGATTTGGTTTGATAGCATAACAACACAGTTATCATCAAGCATGCAGAAAGATACATAGAGAAATAATCTTATATCTGCACATTTAGTCCAGCTGAGGAAATATGACACACTAAATAACACCATGTTCCCCCAAGCGAGCTGAACAGCAATGAGAATCATACTTGCACAGTGATTGTGAGCACTACAAGAGGCCCTAACAGCTTCCAAGGTCAAGGAAAGCACAAAACATCTGGTCCAGGGCTGGCAGTAAGGCATCCAAAGTTATAGGGGAAAGACAGAAAAGGGAAAAAGAACATCATTCCAGTGAGCTTCAATGGAAGAGATGGAGGAGTCTGCAATGATCAGGGTGGGGGATCCGGACAGCTGGGGTACCAAGGCTGGGGAAGCCCTTGTCCCCTTGTATGACCTTATCTCTATGCAGCTTAAAGGTGTGGCCTTATCTTAGAAGCTCTTGTCTGACTGTCTATAGCATTGGATGGCTGGAGGAACCAGCAGTGACTCAGCAGGTATCCAAGGACGTAATTGTATTAATAAAGTAAGAGACAAACTGGCTTTACCCCAATTTAAATAAAAATATGTCTCTGTTCTAATCATAGGCCCTTTTGGCTAGCAAGCAGGGCAGGTTAGCTTCTGCTGGTATGTGCCAAAACTACACCATTCTAGGGACAAAATAAAGCATCTTTCTCCATTGAAGGCCATTCATTTTTGGAGGGTTGTTAAAAGCATGAAATTTACTATTGTGCCCTGCTTGCTACCTGTAGCATCAAAACCAAGAACATTCAAGGGCTGTGGTCATATGGCAAACCATTCCGTGACTGATTTGAAGCAATCTAAATCAGTACCATCTCTGTTAATGCTCACTAATGTGTGTCATTCAAATAGCGCTCCCCATGCAAGCACAAGGCATATAATGATTGCAACGCCCCTGATGACAACAATGATGCAAAGAAATGTAAGCACAGAGTAGTTCTAGCGGATAGACTAGCAGCTGTACATCATCGCACCATTAGCTGGGTAATTCCCAGCCAATCACATTCAAGCCGTTGCTTTATAAGTCTGCTCACAATCTATCAAAATGCTGTTTCAGTGTGCTAACATGACAACCTCAACCACCCCACCACCACCAGTTGAGTCCCGTCCTGCCCAGGGGTAGGCTCCTCGCCCCTGCCTCCTATCTCCATCAGGATATGATGGTTCCGAGTACAACTTCTTCTGACCGCCAGATGGGGCCTACGCCAAAGAGAAACATTACTTTTCTGTTTTATATTCATCAACTAAATGTCATTTTAAATTTCACTCAAGTCTGCGAGTCTTCCTGATAGAATGGGGTTTGTTGGTCACACCAGAGGGTGGTTGTGGCAGGACGAAGGGCGGGGCACACCCGGCCCCTTATCAGGGTAATCAAGCCTCCAAGAGGGATAAAGGCCAACTGCGGAAGATGGTGCGGGAGAGAGAGATCGTTTACGGGCATGTCCGTCATGTGTGTGTTTATCATTCAAATATTATTTATATTACCAAGCCAATTCTTGCCTCATCCTTTACATTGAACTGCATTTACACTGGTGCTGAAATCCAGGAAGGAGGAGGGATGCCCGTTGCAGAGTTCTCGACACTGCCGTCCACCCAGGGGAGCACCGCTGATGGAGTAGACAAACCTCCCAGACTCGGTGAACGGCCGCCGTCCGCGAGGCGAGTGGGGACTGGACTCCTCGACCACCTGGAGCGATGGAGCCGCTGGCAGGGGTGGAGGAGAGCCCTGCCATCCCCCAGAAAGGTGGAGGAGTCGAAAGAAGACCGCCGTCCGCGAGGGGAGGAGGGAAGTGACTCCCTGACCACCTGGAGCGGTGGGGCCGCTACCAGGAGCGGAGGAGTGTACCCACGAGTCGCCGAGAACGTGAAGGGGCATTCTGTCCAACGGGAGTTGTGGGTCTGACTCCGGTCTGCCCGGGGAGGAGCAACTCTCATCCGCCTGAAAGGGTGGAGGAGTGATCGAGGACCATGCGACGGTGTATCAGAGAACTGGCGAGTACGTTTTTTTCATCTCTCTCTTCTCTCTCTCTTTCACTGCTGTGCCATGTTGGTCTTCTCCCTCTCTCTTTTAAATTTTAAAGTATTTTTTGAGGGGGTACTACACTGTTACAGGTAGTACCCCCCCTATTTAATTATTTCTGTTTCCCTCCCCTTGTACCCTCCCTCATCCAGGTAGATGGGGATGACCTGCCGGCAGATGGGGCGGAAGGCACGCCTCTCCCCATGGAAAGAGTGTGGGGGGGGGGGGGGGGGGTGGGGGGGGTGGAGGGCGGTGCCGGGTCGTGATTCTACACACCTGGTCCCTTATCAGGCTAATCATGTCTCCGAGAGGGATAAAGGCCGACTGCGAAAGATGGTGCGGGAGAGAGAGAGATTGTTTACGGGCATGTCCGTCAGGTGTGTTTTTGTCTTTTGTTTAAGTTTATCATTAAAATATTATTTACATTGCCAAGCCGGTTCTCGCCTCCTCCTTTCCATTGAACTGCGTTACAGTGGTACTTTCTCTTTACGCATGCATTTACAAATGAATGAGATCCATTGTCTGTTGAAGTTTCATGTTCTGTGAGGGTTACAAACATTCTCTTTTAATACTATTAAATAATACTCTTTTCAAATGGCATTGCATGTTTTTTTTAGCAGTGCACTTTTACCCTCACATATATCTGTTCAGTCTCAGTAATTTGGCACAAGAGGCACAAGTTGGTCCAAACAGCACTAAGGTTTTTAATGTCATTGAAATGTTGTTTAGAGTGAGTGTTTCCTTGACGAGCACTGCCAGTTCTTACAATATGGACAAAATACAGAAAGTGATGTATTTTAAATTAACCTTAGAGTAGAGCAGACTGCTTTTGACAGTTATAAATCACTTGCTTCTATAGAAACCAACCTACACACATATAAATAGCAACAAAGAGGCAGTGGGGATATTTTCATCCATAATTATAATTGACGTTTGAATATAATTTCTTTGTTGTTTTATACTAATCAGAGTAGTCTGAACGTAATTTATTTTGCTTATCGTTGACATACCAATCCAAAGTGATCAATTTATTCTTTCCTCGATCAATTGAGAATAACAGTGACCACTTTATCAGCACCTAAAATAAGTTGATTGAGGGTGAAGAGAGACTGATTTAATTATGCCATTCACAGTGCTTTGTGGAAGAGGCCAGTCACTGTTTCCATGACTCCCACTTCCATGCTACCAATGCCTTCTCTGATTGGTGGATCTCTCCTCAGGATTGGGATAAATGTGGTATTTCACAGGGAATCTATCAATGAAATGTCACTTTTAAAAAGGAGGTCACAATGACTGGAATTTTATTATTATAATTTTGTATTTTTGCAGTAGCCCTTTTGTTTTGGATAATGTCCTCTCATTTAGGATCACTCTTCACTTAACCCTCTGTCACTCACAAACCTTATTTTCCATTATGTATATTCAAACAGGTGCGCCACATTCGATTACAACATGCAATAGCATTTGCGTCAATAACGTGACAAGATCACAGTTTCAGTATAAAACAGATAATACACTCAACCAATAGGCCTTTATCGCATCACATTAGAACGCCGGAAGTAGCCGTCAAAAATAGCTGAAGCAGTGTACTGCGTCTTCCGGTTATTGTGTTCGAAATGGCTGCCTGTAATCGCTGGACAACTTCGCTCTCGCATCTCCCAAAAGTTGGCCAAGACGATGTGGTGCGACTCGTGAATGAACGCTCAAAGGTAAAATCATCCAAGTTGGAGAGAGGATACAAGTTCTTCTACGAGAATTTTGTCTTCAATTATAGAGGTAAGTAGCTTGAATTATGTTCTGTTGGCGAGTTATCGCTTGCTTGTTATGTTTAGTAAACTATTCGTCAGCTTGTTAGATAGGTTCACTTCAAATACAGCGTATCCTATTTGAATAATTCGAACAATGTGACTTTTTTGCTTTCACTTGAGTATGTCAGTGTCAGTGGTCATTAAACTTTTGGCTGAGGAGGTAACCTCTAGCTAACGTTAATGGCCCGATGTTTTGATGATCACTTTAGCTACATTAACGTTCCGAAATGCCATTGCGGCAGTTTAAGAATCACAGCCAAAGGGTAAGTTGTATGTGGTTAAACATTTAATCCTTTTTCAGTATGATGTGTGACTATTTCCCCCTGTTAATGCAGTGTCAGATTTAGTGAGTGAGGAAGTGGTAGTGCAGGCGAGCTGCTACCGTTCTATGCGAAAGAATGAAGAGCCACATACACTTCAGGTTACATTGATTGTCAGGAAGTTCAGGCCGAAATCATGCTCTAGTTCCTAACTTACTCATCAACATGCGTTACTGGCTTTCTGTAGTCTTTTGTTTATCAACAGGACATCATGTAGATAGTAGCCTAATCTATCTGATCCTTGATGGATTTCATCAGATTTACAGTTTGGATCCAGACAGTGCTACAGTACCAAATTACCCCAAACTTGTAATGTGTAGTGAATAGAGCATGGTTTCGGACCTACAAAGGTTCAGGTGCATTTGTTCAGTATGTTTTTGTTTCTTCTGCTGTTGCAGATGCTCTTTTTGTTGTTCCATATATCTACTGTTGCAGATCTGTACCTTTTTTTTTGTTTGGCTGTTGCCTTAATTTTATTCAACCTAGTTTTACAGTAATGATCCTTGTGTCAAATAAATGCTAATCCTAATGTATAGGCTAAACATCCAAACTTTCCCTCAAGTAAATGTTCTCCATTTCTAGATTGTGCTGCATGCTGTTAGACCTGTGGAGTTAAATGGATGCTCCTGCTCGTGTGCTGCTGGAATGGCTTTATGCAACCATGTGGTTGCACTTCTGTTTCAAACGGCTCACTACAGCACCATGGGGCTGAAAACTGTGCCAACCCCACTGTCCTGCACCGGTGTGCTTCAATCATGGCACCGTCCAAGGACACAGGTAAGTTTGTCTGATGCAAGTTGTGTCTTTAAAGTTTGTAAGTGCACACTGTTGGAATACTGATTCTGGTGTAGATGTTTCTGCACAGTGTATCCATATCCTACACCTCATCCATATGAATTGTTCACATGGTAATATAAGATTTGTCTGGGTCATACACCTACAATATGACTTGTGTGCTGAATTAAACTGATACTCTCTCAGACTTGCAACTGAATTTAATTTCTTTTTGTGTTGATACAGGGGATTCGTCCCGAACCCACGGATGAACTCGTGGTACGAAAGCCAAAGGCGCTAGGACGCAGTAGTGTCAAATCTACTCTGTATCGCGCTTACGCTGGTAAGTTTTAATTACGGTAATTTACTTATAGACTTTTATCACGGCAGAATTGATTACTGGAAGTGCTCGTCGAAGCAGTGTATCGATTCTTCCGGTTGTATATTTTCAATGTGCTTTTGTTAACATCTAGTTGAATAAACGCCTCTGAAAATGTCCAGATTTGTAAATCATCCTGCGGGTGTTCATTTTAAGAGACAGGAGAAGAGATATTTTGATGATTACTGTGTACATACATGATTTTTCAAACTCAAAGGAACTTGTAGGTTTTTAATCTAAGATAAGCCATGGCTCTTAAACATGCGTGAAAATTTCACCCCACGTCAGTGCTCGTCTAAATAGTGACCACAACGCTGCAGTGTGTATGAGCACTGATGAATAAGATCAAAATTAATATTTTTATTTATTTGTATTAAATATTTCAGTCATTTTTCATTTCACTGTATGTAATTCTCACGTTTATTCCAAAATTCATCGCACTTTTATCAATGTGCAAGTATCATCGAAGAGAATACAAGGGGGCAGTCGGAGAATCCTTTTTGGAAGGAAGTCCGACAGCCCCGCCTAACTTCCAGTAGATTCGGCGAAGTTTGTAGCGTGAGAGAGGAGTCATCTAGTCAGGCTCTCGCAGCCAGGATCATAAAGGGGGTAAGGCAAACACCTGCCATGAAAAGGGGTATTGACCTTGAGCCAGAAGTTTTACAACAGTACAGTGACCTTTGCAATGTCAGTGTCGCTCCTTCTGGATTCGTTGTGAATCCTGATGCGCCTTACCTCGGTGCTAGCCCTGATGCCAAAGTGTATGATCCCACTGCAAATCCACCCTTTGGTGAAGTGAAATGCCCAGATGTTAACAGTATAACAGAGGTTACACATGTGAAGTTTATTGGTGGTCAGGCCAAACTAAAAAAATATCACAAGTATTTCTGGCAAGTGCAAGGCCAGTTAGCCATAACTGGTTTAAAATGGTGTGATTTCATTACATCCACACAAAGTGACCTCACAGTAGAGCGAATTTGGCTCGACGAGTCGCTGATCAGTGAAATGAAAGGTAAACTTGATATATTTTATTTTGACACATATATGGAAACGTACCTGAAACTAAAGTAAATCTATACATCCATCACACACACACATAGACACACAAACAAATGGGATCTCTTTCTGATTTTATTTATGGAACCGACATACCTACTCTCTAATCATCACCACCACCACATGCATGTGCGCACTTACGCACACACAAATGTTCCCACACACTTGTACTTAATCCATTAATGAATTGTTTTAATTGTAAATTAAATGTATGTAAATATAAATGTAATATGAGTGTCTGATTTTTTTTTAGTGTATAAATGTTATGTTATTGTATTAATTTTCACATAAATTTTATTTGATAGATGTATATATTTGTTATAGATGTATATATGTCATGCTATATATATATATATATATATATATATATATATATATATATATATATATATAATAAATGCTATGTCATGTTTTAATGCAATAAAATGAAACCAATCAAATCTGAATCATTCATCTTATGCCTATGTTAAGGGTTTCACACTGGGACATCACCCTTCACATCCAGAGGGCCTTGGTAGTTGGACATTAGGCAACAAGTTGCCCATAGCTGATTGACGGACCCTGAAAGGGTCAAAGGAATGGTTGTGTCCCAGATATGATATTCCTTCACTCTTCTGATGGCTCTCTCCACCAGGATTCTTAGTCGGGCGATGTTCTGGGTTTTTTCTGTGTCCTCTTTGCTGAACCTGGTACCTCTTTTTAAGGGGGGGATTATGAGGGTTGCTCCAACATCAGACAGCATCTGTTCAATGACAAAGCCATGCATGCATCTCCAGGCTCAAACAGGCTGAGGATCCCTGACTGGCGTGTAATTTCTCGATCTGATATTGAACCTGTAAAAAGCTTTGAGATAAAGGTGATAACACCACATGGGGCAATGCCAATTAGACCTTTGAAAGTATTGGTGTTCTTGTAGGAGGAGAATGTTTCTGACTGGAGGGTAAGTGATGATGGTGCCTCACATCTGATTTCTGTGCAGTCCAGAATAACACGCACATTCGGGCAGTACTGTGCAAACTTTGTTGGCATTGTTGCTTGCACCTGTTCCCTTGTCATCCAGATTGGCACTGACCCCAAAACAATGAATAGATAGTTGGCCCATGTAATTATTATTCTACTCACCGTAGTGAGACTAATGCCAAATATGTCGGCAATCACCTTCTCCTTCATACCAACGGCAACTCGACAGCAGTAAAGAAACAGTTCATCCACAAGTGCCAGCCTCCGGTTCGGGCTCGGTTTCTCCAGTGCCATGACATCGCTTGCCCTCTGAGCTCTGGTCCAGTAGACTAGCCTAGATGCTGAGGGGGCAACCGATTCCCAAAACACCTTCTCTGATTGAAAACGGGTGTAGAACCGGAATTCCTCGTCAGTGGCACAGTATCTGTTGATGTTTAGTGTACATGACAGGTCACTCAGTTGTCTTTCTAAACTTCTGACCTTAGCCTCTAGTTGCCTGATGGTTTCGGCAGCAGCATCAGCATCTAGTCCACCTGCGGAGTCACGGGTGTAATTGTGATCACTGGCGGGTTCTTGATCCTCCGCGACTGTAGGCTGTTCATCCGCGTTCTCTATAGCAGAGTCGCTATTCTGAAACTCTTCAACTAACGTTACTTCAAAACGCGCATTAACCCGATCGAAAACTGACTGGCGAAGCACACGAGTCTCCCCCCAGCTGTTCCACGAAAATCGGCTTGGTGTAGTACCGGATTTTAGTCTCCTCCGCCCACTTTTCGAGACGTAAATGCTTTCCTCGTTAAAGTGCAAGCTGCACACAAACGTACTACCCCGACTTATATGGAACGAAGGACCTTCGTCTCTCCTTATCAATCTCACCCAAGCCTTGCAGAGGTGTTTGTCTTTTGGGAAGTCATGGAAGCTAAGGTATGGCTGTCTTTGTTTTGATGTTGAACAACCCGGTACACTGCAATAGCACCGGCGAGAGGAGGCAGCCATAGTTTATCTGGTAACTAAGTAACCACCGGAAGTGCGAGTACACTGCTTGGCGATTTCGAACGTTCCAAACCAGGAAATGCGATAAAGGCCTATAGTCAGAATGGCTGTCTTCACTGTTGCAGTGAAATTTTAAAGAATTCTATCACTCTAGTTAAATCCTTCAATTAATTCAGTTTAGTTTATTAAAATGGACAGCCTGGGATTTGAGCGACAGGTTTTGGTCTGGATCCTGTTCTCGGTTTTGGTTTTGGGTCTTATTGGGTTTTTTATTGGCCTAGGTCGAAGCCTTGAATAGTGTGATCTTGACTCCAGCTCTGACTGAAGCTGCACATGTAAAAGCGACATGTTCGAACTGAACAGAAGCACGAATAAGAGCTCAACTCCCTGTGAGATATGACATTACTCTGAGTGACTGTCCCTGCGTTCCAAATGGCATAACTTATACCTTCAGAGGGCACTTCGTAAGGAGAGCAATTACAATAGCCATACTGTAATAATTCATATCTCTCTCTCTCTCTCTCTCTCTCTCTCTCTCTCTCTCTCTCTCTCATATATATATATATATATATATATATATATATATATATATATATATATATATTAAACAGAGTTTCCAACAAAAATGACTTCACAAAGTGAGTTTCTATGACCCCACATTTTCAGTCCTCAAAAGCTTCCAAAGTGGATGGTTAAGCCTTCAAGGTAATAGGGCATAGGGATGACCTCTTCTCAATGGAACGCACCCTGTATGCAGCAAATAATCTCTGTCATAACCCCCAGATATACCATTCCTTCCTGCTTTTGTTTACGCTAATCAGGAACAGATGTGCATGCAGGTCTGTAAGTAGGCTGAATTTGTACATGAACTTGACTGGGAAACAGTTGGATATATTGAAGATGAGTACGTCTTGCTGGCTGGTTGAAGGAAAATGATTGAAAAACTGTCTGATATAGAAATACTGCTTGATGCTGGACACCTGAAACCAAACTCAGTCAAAATGCCACAATGATTTATTATGTATTTGAAACATATATGTATTTAACTTCACAATGATGCATCATTCTGCATGATGGCAGCTATGCAGGTTAATTCAATTCATCTTTACACAAGAAGCCAGAGTTGCAAGATTGCATTTCCAGAGCCTGAACATGTAGACATATTTCAGTGGATTTTGACTGTTCTCCCAATCACTTTCTTAATATTTCAGACCTGTGGCACAAAATAAAAGTCATCTGGCACTCCTGTGCCTTCAGATATCACTGTTAAAGTGTAGTTTTCTTTCCTGGGTTGGTGTATTTTCCTATTTAAGGAAGTTGGGCTGGAAGGGCTCTGTGACAGGGCAGAGGGCGGGGCCGGGTCATGACGATACACACCCGGTCCCGTATCAGGCTAATCAAACCTCCGAGAGGGATAAAGGCTGATGGCAGGTGGTGCGAGGAGAGAGAGATAATTTACGGACATGTCCGTCATGTGTGTGTTTTGTCTTTTAAGTTTATCATTAAAATATTGTTTATATTGACAAGCTGGTTCTCGCCTTCTCCTTGCCCTTGAACTACGTTACAGGCTCATCTTTTTTCTTTTCCATTTTGGCTGATGTCATCTAGGCTGCACACATACTGTATATGCACATTTTGGCAGCATGGGCGGGACAATAATGTTAAACAATTGCCAAATAACTGTTTAACTTGACCTTCAGTACCCATTTGCTGGTCAAAAATCCTTCTCAAAAATAGGTGCTACTGGTATTTCAGAATGGAAATAGTAATCCACAATCCACGGCAAACTCCATTTTGGTATGAAACAACTATTTTTCATGATCCAATCAATTCCCAGTCGATAAAATTAAGTCCCACTCTACATTTTTTCATTGAATATAGTGTTTTACTTGGAAATACATCAGATAATGGAAGTAAAATTGGTTGCACCCATCAAAGAGTGTTTAAATGTATACAGAATTGACCAAAGTGGCCATTGTGGAAGCGGCTTGTATATGGTCAGAAAGTTCTGCTAAAGAGATAAAATAAAAGTTCAAAGTAAGGTGACGTTTTTAAAACTTGTCATCTCTGTGGAGTCCAGTAATGACCAGACATTCTTTCTTGGAGTTTATTTTTGTCTCTCAGTTACACTCTCTTCCTCTCAGGGAGGACCTCTGCTACATGCTAACAAAATAAACATCAATCTGATAATGCATCTCCATTCATGGACTTTGTGGTCATTAGTCATGCTTAAATGTAAAAACTCTCTCTACTCATTCTGGTTTATTCAAACAGGCAAAAGATGCTCATGTCTTATTTTTGGGCTTTTGACTTCTATTGGATAGTCACAGTCTAGACTCACTAGGCTGGATTCAAACCTGCATCATCTACATGAGCAACACAGCTGACAATATCTGGAACAAATGTGGGAACCGCTGCACCACTACCAACAATAGATATTACACATAGAAAGTCATGAAACAAAAAGATCTTAATAGATTAAATGTTTCTTCTAGACAAGAGATAAAATGGAGACTTCAGTTTAAGACCACCACTCTACTCAGACCACCAGTAATCTCACAAGAGTCTCCTCTAGAGTTTCAACTAAGATTTCAACAATGTCTCAAACTGTGCTCAGAATTGCCAAAATACCAAAGTCTGTGATTGAAAGTCAAGCATTTCTTATCAATTCTTTAAAGACCAAATTATCTGAGCCATGATATCCATATTGTAAGAGTATACACTCTTTCTGTCTATTTATATTTGTCATTTTTGCTTTTTTAGGAGAAACATCTGAAACATAGTTAATACCTCATTAAAGCATTCCTAAAGTCACCGTGCAACAATTCCCAGTGTTTTGACTATAGAGAAAAGTGGAATCTTAACATTTAAAAATGAGTAATGCAACAAAACACCTTTCTTTATCAGAAAAACTTGAATGACAGTTTTTTTTCTTTCTCTTGCCCTCCAAAAAAAAAAAAACCTGATGTGAAGCAAGACCCACCCACGTTTCTTTCATCCATTGAGGTCAGTACGGGCCACTCTGTTATCTAGCTTGTGGGTGCTTAGATACAAAATTGTAGTCATTAATAACATCCTATAAACACTGCTGTCTTTGGGCCAAATATGTATATACTATCACTTCAGTGCCACAGAGAGGCAGACCACTTGTGAAGAGAACTGAAAGCGTGCAATGTTTGATGCTTCTCATTGGTTGTCAGAACTTCACTCTGTGATCTTCACCAGATGGAGCAGTACTCTTGAAGCTGTCTTAAACAGCAGCATGGACGGGCTGGCCAGAGAAAAGTGCTGATGTGATGAGGCAGAAGAACATCATTAATAAAGATAATGAAGCACATGGCGTCTCTAATCTCTCTGTTGAGACACATCTGGCTGAGAATGTAGCAGATTGCGGCACAGAAAAGTTTGGGGTGGGCTTGAAGAGAAAGTTGCGGTGTTGCTTTTGATGAAGAGAACTGTCTGCTTACCAGAGGAGTGTTGCAATGGAATAAACACAGGTGTCCTCCCCATCCAAAATAGTGCTAAATAATCAAAGGACAGCAAGCTAGAAAAGATGGACACTGCGCCGAGCCACAAGAATGGGAATTATGATATGAACTGTTAACTAGAAAAGTGCCAATGCAAGAGCGAGGGCTCTTAAACCTACAAAACCACCAGAAATAGATAATCAAAACTAGATCCTGTGGGAGCCCCAAGTCAGGCAATACAATGGCAGTGACTCTGAGAAGTAGCTCCAGTGGGAGCTGCATTTGGACAAGAGGGTTTCGGCCTCCTCATACCTCCTCCTCCATTCAGTACCTTCACCACTGCACCCGTTACATAAAACCCACAAAGCATGAGAATGTGGTAGCTTGCGCTTAGTGCAGATGAGATGGCAGCTCTCTGACCCTCAAAAGCAGGTCCGTTAATTTGATCTGGGCAAAAAATTCTGATTCCTCCAGTCGCAATTTGTTTGGATGGGAGAGCATTAGAACGGGAGAGCCCTCAGAGCAAGTAACATGAAATCTCACACTGCATTTGAACAGAAGAGCATAAGATGTGATTTTACCAGGGAGCCCACGAAGCTGAATGTCACACTGCATACGAACAGGAGAGTTCACATTGCATTCGGATGATAGGTGGTGCCAAGAAAAAACCTTACCAAACTGAGGATTAAGACTGGTGCATACTCAGTAGCTGCACCTCTAGACTATAGCTAGATATAAGATCCAAGTGTGCTTAACTTATATACATTTGTTACCTGGAAACACTGAAACTAAAAATAAAAGTAGATCTACTTTGCCTGGGTTCTGAAGGCTGCATTGTTTTTCAGGGGATTCATCATCTGATGGTAAAAGTTTGATCTCAAGGGAATCATGCATGGTTCACAGCTTGGGGCAGTGCCAAATTCGCAAAGGACTGTTGTAAAATGAGGTCAGCAGCATTTCATATATTCTGTAGACTAACTGGCAAATTAAATGAGCAAGCTCATCCCGAACCTTTATTACATGATTCTTTGGAATACTTGATTGTGATTGGTCACTGTTTCTCAGTCCTTTTCTTGAGTACCACTAACACTACGCATTGGGATGTCTCTCTTATTTGACACATTCAATTCAGATCATGGAGCCCTCTTCTAATTAGTGCATCAGTAGAATCAGGTGTGTTAGATAAAGTAGACATCCAAAATGTGTAGTGTTAGTGGTACTCCAGAGAAGGATCGCTGAATTTTGAGGTCAAATATTTTAATCTGTTAAACTGTGTAATTGACCATTGTCCAAGTAACTAATTTCCTATAATTTACATAAAGAAAAATCTTGTTTAAAACATTGAGACATGAAATAGTCATGTGAATGCTGCATTGGCAAAGCATAAGAAGTAATTCCCAAATATATTAAGAGTGTAAACCAGAGGTTGCACCTTACTTCTGAAGGGAAACGCTGTGTTGATACGCCCAAGGGCAGTGGAAAACTTGGCTGTGTGAACTGTCAGCACCCGATAGCCACACGGCCAGCTAATCTACCCCCTCCCTGCCCCAAAACACACATATACACACACACCCTCTCCAGCTGTAATGCACTTGTGCTCCACTTTCCTGATAACTTCTGCTGAAATGTAGGAAGTGCTGGGCAGGTGTGAAGGATTGCCTAGGCACAACCCCCTGTGCTGGGGGAAGCAGGTTGGTAAACCATCTTTGAGGTTGCATTGAGCTTTATTTAAAGGCTAATGTGGACACATGGATTAATGCATTAATCCATGACTGGAGGTTGAATTGAATGTTGCTGTACTCTCACAATGAAAGGTAAATGACTTAATCCTTCTCCCCAGAATTGTTTGCACATTGAATAAGGTTTGGGAGTGATGGGAATGCTTCAATAAACATGACTAAAAGATCAAACCCTTGCAAGCACTCCATAAGAGTCTATAAATATCTGATCATAGAGTCTATAAATATCTGATCATAGAGTCTATAAATAACTGATCAAAGAATTGTGTGCAAAGAGAATGCCTCACCAATTTAAATATTGCTTTGAGAAAGCTTTCTCCATTTGAAGGACTTCACACAACCTGGTCTCATGGAATCAGGTTACTATTAGGGCTGTCAATCTATTAAAATTTTAATCGAATTAATTACATGGTGTCTCGATTAATTAATCGTGATTAATCGCATATACCAATATTTGCTGAGAAAGCCTCTCATATAACAATAATTCAAAATATAAAGATTATACTTATTTATATAAATATATAATTATACATATATCATTTTTAAATATTTAAAAATAACTATATATATATATATATATATATATATATATATATATATATATATATATATATAGATATATATATATATATATAGATATATATAATAAATATTCAGTTAATTAAAATTAATCATTAATAAGACAATACAAAAAGTAGTTTTAGAATACAATGTATTGTTTATTACCATATTATTGAACATAAGCCAATCATTGACATACAGTTCACAGCAATCCCTTTCACAAGTGAATTTGTCAATCAGTTCGAGATTTATTATGAGGGCTTGTTTAAGAGCCCATCAATTTACAACTGCGTCAGACATGCTTGTGTAGCGTCTCGGGTGCGTTGCATCATAAACATAATATGTTTAGTTCACTGTGTCAAGTTAAATATAGTTTAATGCCCAATCTTTAAACACATCTTGAGATCCCTTAGTTCACATTTGCGCTCCTTCAAGTGTTTTGAACGCAAGAATGTAACATATTGCTGCGTCCCAATTCGCATACTATCCGTCCTAAATAGTATTCGAAAATAGAATTAGTACGTCCCAAATCGTAGTATGTTGAAATGAGTGTTCCAAAGATACCCGGATGGTCTACTATTTCCGGTCAGAATCCGAAGTGCAGATCGATGCACACTCTAACGGCTAATATTGCCCACAACCCATTGCGTGCGGGAGGGAGGAGCTTCGAGATGATGCAAACATGGTGGCCGGATGCGGCAGCGGAGATGCGCCCTCAGTTTTTAAGTGTAAGAACTTAAACGTTTAGCGCTAATTAAAGTTATATTTTATTGTCTCATAATATTAATGGATTTGTGTTGTGCAAAAAAGTACCGTGTTTATCTTGTAGGGTCCGATGAAGACACTGAGCGCCACATTAACTGGCGCATTGCCAACGACGATGTTTGTTTAACTGTCGCGGTGTGCGTAACTAGGCAACCACGTTCTTCTTCCATTGCATGACGTCTTCGTAGTATGTCCCAGAATGTCATACTCTTTTGCTACACACTCAAAAGTATGTACTTTTTCTTCAAAAAAAAGAGTACATACTTTTAGGTCGTAGTATAAGTAGGCGAATTGGGACGCAGCGAATGTTTGCGTTGTTCTGCCTACTGAAGTGTTTTCTTCACTGTATAAACAGTGTGTTGCTCATACAGCTGAAATTTCACTTACTGCCCTCTGGAGTAAACAGGTGGTACTACAAAGATTGCATTTCTCAGGAATCTTCCTTATTATGGTGCGATTAATTGCGTAATTTTTTTTAAATCGACAGCCCTAGTTACTACACCTTAATTTCTTTAAAAGGATTTTTAAGTGGCTTGTTGAATCTATCGTGTCAGTTTCCTGGTGAAATGAACATGTACTTTTACTCACTTTCTTTTTTATTCACACAATGCGATCTTGTGACATGTAAATACTTTTCCTACAGTGCATGACTTTTAAGGCGTAAGACATTTTAACGTTTGCATTACATATCCAACTACATTTACAAACTTGTTTAAATGTGATCAAATTGTACAGTTCCTCAACTGATAGAGTGTTGCACTTGTGATGTAAAGGACCAGGGTACGAGTCCCGAAGAGCATGTGAGAAGTAAGGAACCACGTAATATAATTTTGCAGAAATTTTGCCACAGTCAAGTGATTTTAAGAAAATGTTTTACCTCTTGGTTACAACCCCTGCTATCCTATGAAAGCAGAGATTTCAGCTCAGAGAGTCAGCTCAGGACCTAGAGACAGAACTGCAGACAGAGTTCAAAGTTGCTTTGTACGCTGAGAGCCTGCCCTCTGTCACAACTCTAGTGCTGTGGGTGTTAACCAGCGTCCACTGTTTGTTCCACTGGGTATTTGAAAAGCCACATGGGCAAGGAAAGAAGATAACCTATTCTCAATCTCTTTATACAGTATCTGTGATGGCTAGACATACAGTAGCTCTTTATTTTCCTTCTTACTTTATAGGTAGCTCTAGTGGTCTTCTTTTTTCCATTCTTTCTCTAGTTTCTCTGCATTCTGCTACATTCTCAGGTAACATACAGAGGTTGCATAACAAAGATCTGACAGACTGAGTTGTAAACATTTCCATCAAGGTCTATTTTTATCCTTCATATTAGTCTTTCATTTTCCTGACATATTTCATTTGATTTTGGCTCGATTCAGAACATAATTTTAGAAGTGTATTTACATAATTGCGGTATTGATTTTGAGCAGCAGTGTGCCCTGGTGATCGCTCTCACCCGTACAGTGTGTGCAAAGAGAGCAAGAGAGGGAGAAAGCGTGCTGCTGCTCTCATACAGAATGATCACAATAGGACAAGTAAACATGTGAAAACTTATGCACAGTATCAAATACATAAACTATATTATAGGCCTAACTGTAGAGAGCGTATCAATATGAAGTCAAAGATAAATCCTGGACATTTTAGGCAATACTGAAATCCCAGATGGATGCTATAAAAGAGGACATGTCCAGGAAAAAGAAGAGGTATGGTAACCCTAACATATTGGCAAGTAGTGTTGATTAAACTAGTCTTAAATGAATATTCCAGGTTCAATACAAGTTAAAGAGATAGTTCACCCAAAAATGAAAATTCACTCATGATTTACTCACCCTCCTGGCACCCCAGATGTGTATGACTTTCTTTTGTCTACAGAACACAAATTAAGATTTTTTTTCAAGAATTTCTCAGCTCTGTAGGTCTTCACATTGCAACTGAATGGGTGGCAAAATTTTGAAGGTCAATAAAAAAACACATAAAAGGAGCATAAACTTAATAAGACTCCAGTGGTTAAATGCAAGCGTTCAGACACGATATGATAGGTGTGGGTGAGAAACAGATCAATATTCAACATCAAGTAATTTTTTGTTATAAATTCTCTTCCCTGCCCAGTGATATGCATGAAGTTTGTGAATCACCAAAAACACAAGAAGGAGAATGTGAAAATGAAGTGAAGTTTGACTGAGCAGGGAGGAAAATTGATAGTAAAAAAGGACTTAAATATTGATCGTTTCATATCACCAGAAGATCATCTGAAGTATTTTTATTTTGTCCTTATGTGGATTTTGGAGCTTCAAAATGTTGTCACTCATTCACTCATGGCACCTCAAAAAGACCCACATCTGCGCAGAAAAATAAGCCAAGTAATATTTTGATTAAAACTAATGTGTATAATTTTTCCAGCAGATTCCAGAAAGCTCAACCCATCTTCCATTTGATGTACCACCCCAAATTTGTGCAATTGGTTGAGCCAATGTTTCTGTGTTTGGCTGGACCATACCTGCCAACATTCCCAATTTTACCAGGTTTTTCCAGTTTTTTCACTCCTCCTCCCGCTGTGCTCCCGATTTACAATTTCACCCGATAAACTCACGATTTTCCACATCCACACTTTGCTCATGAGAATGTACATCCAGTTAGGGTTGACACCTATCCCGTAAAATATGCCTTTGTCCCGTGTATAAATATGAAAAGATGCATCCCGTATCGAATCCAGGAGGTTGAGCGTATGCGACTGCCAGACCCTGCTACATATTCCTGGACCAGACTTTTTGACATTCACCCTCCTTCACATAGCCAGATTTCACCATGAGGTTGCCAGATTCCCCTTGTGTTTTGGATACTTTCCCCATGTCAATTGTCTGTTGATTATTATTTAAAATAAATGCCTCTCCAAGGTTCTGTCATCAAAACATAATTTAGTTAATAAAATAATCAGTAATTCACTCACCAGGTTTACCTTCATAAGACTTTTGGTTTAACATCATCCGCTAGCCCTGGTTTGGCATTTATGGTCCTCTGCCTCTAGTGGAGACTAGTGCATTAAAACGTGCCCACTCCCTGACAAATTGATGGTGTGAGTGAACTCTTCCCCTAGAACACACATCTTCCGGTTGTGACTTGAAGGAGTAAAAAAACTCTGCTTAAATCATAAATGGGTTGTTTTTTTCATTCACTCTCTTTCTTTTTTTCTCCATAAGCACAAGGCCACCCTACCAAATTGTGCAACATTACAGCACATTAATGAATTCCTGCAAACACAGAAGGGACCCTCTGAAAAGTCCACACATTGTGCTGAAACTGTCGCTTTTTTATTATTATTGAAAAACAGAAGGTTCAATATAAATGTTCAATAAGATGTTCAAAATTAAACAGATCCAACAATGTATGAAAACTATTACAGAGTCATAAAGACAAAAAAAAAAAAAAATAGTAAGAAATATATTTAAACCATCACAGATGTATACATAAAGATAAAGAAATAAAATAATTATATTATTTATGGTTCAGGAAAGTTCTCCGAATATTAGAAAAGATATATACTTAAGTGTATATCCTGAGGGTAAAGGACCATCTGAATACATTTCTTGGTTTTATTCATCTTCATTGTAATATTACTGACCGGTACCACCTCCTCACTATATGCATATTTCACAGTCTGCATATTCCCTACGGGGGGAACCAGAAACTCCACCGGCTGCCATTCCTCACACATACAAACCACGTACCCAAGACCCCCAAAGAAATCACCCTATTTTTCACAATGCAATGTTGGCAGGTATGGACTGGACGGGCTGCTCAAACAAACAGAGGAATATTCTGATAGCACCACAGAGCCACAATGTTACACTTTTAGGTGAAATCAATCTACATATAGTCGTCACTGTATGTTAAACTGGGATATGATAAATTATTTTAACATAGAAAAAAATTACATACATCAGCTTTAAGTAAATGCCATGTCTAGTCTGATCCAGTGTGCTTTACATTTATATTTATATTCATTCATCAGACACAGAATATTGACTGGCACACTGAAGTTTAATACAATAAAAGATAAAGATTAGAGTTTTGTTTTAATCCTGTATTAACTGTTGGTTGCATTCACAAAGGTATACCTAACACTAACACTAACAGTTTAGAAACAGGCACATTAATTTGATCAACTTTGACTCAAGTTCGACTGCAGAATGTGCTCATTTTCATGAGAGATGACTCACATCTCTTGAAATGGAAACATGTATGAAGAGTTGCTGAAGAGGGGCTGATCAAAGCAGAGCACATGGCTCCACCAATGAAGATAAATACACACTTCCTCTCTTCCCTCTCCTCTCGGCTGTTACCCACACCCGTATAACACCAGTGACAGGAAATGACAGACCACATCAAGAGGAAGTCTGCTGCTCTCACAGAAATGGGTACAGCGATGCCTAATCGAGCATTTAAAGAATCATGAAGTGAATTATTTATTTAAGATAACATCTCTGTTTGAAGAACAATTTAGTTAAATGCTAAGACTTGTTTTCAGAGAATATATCTTAAATTAGTTAATTGTTGTTATGCCTTATGTGCCGATGCATTACATTTAAGTGTGTAACCATCTCAAACCTTTGTGCTACAGACATGATACTGTACCTCAAGTTGTGTGGTTTGTTGAGGAATGGTGTACATTTGTAATGGTAGCCAGCTGGCACATGATATCTGTGCAGTATGTGTAAAAACTCACGGAGCGCATGAGCAACTGACGCTAGGGCTGTAGCCTTATGTCACCTCGTTAGCATGCCCCGCCTCCCATGCTGGCTAATGCTGGTTCGAATCCCGCTTGGAGCGTGTCGAGCAGGACCAGTTACAATTTAAATGATTAAGCCTAAAACTTTTTGCCTGATGAATGATTGAGATGGCAGGAAAAAGACATAGCATCATGGTGGTGACTCAGATTTTCATTAGAGAAGGCAAAAATCTAGTTGATTAAATCTTGCTGTTGATTGTTTGTAATATAGCTAGTTTATCTTACGATTTATTAATGAGGTCTGACCGGCCTGGTGACTGTTTACAAGCCTTGCCCAATAGTTACACAGAAACCTAATGAAATGTCAAACTTGTGAATGATTAAACAAATAAATTAAGTTCCTGCAAGCATCTCTATGAATAAAACCAACTTGTAGATCTTAAACTAAATTTGTGTGTCTAATCCATCAATTTAGAGTTCAACATTTTCCAGATATTCTTGACATGAAATCATTCTTGAAATTGTTTATTGAAATTAGAAAGACTTTCAGCTGTATTAATGATGTTGTGTCACCATATTTGGGGGCTATTAATCACTTGCTGACTTAGTTTATATCATGCTTAAGGAGTGACCAGTCTGCTTCAGTAATGTTTTACTAACTGCCAAGCAGGACATGTAAGCAGTGTTCCTCCTTGCTGTGATATGGCAGAGGTAAATCATCATTACATCACTCAGTAAAATAAATGTTTGATTTTTCAGTGGTGCTTCATCCCTAGTCCACTCAGACCATCTACTGAAACTGCTCTGCAAAAATATTCATAAAAAAAAAAAACCTATGAATTCAGTAATTCAGGCAGTTTGCATATACTCTTAAAGGGACAGGAGCAAAAACGGTTTAATTCTAAGGGTCATAGTATGTGTGAAAATGTCATTATTTCACTATCTCTATCATTATTAGTTCAATCAAATTCTACACAAGTTCAGAAAATGGTCACTCAAGAGTCAGTACATCTGCTTGTTGTTTGTATTATTTTTTAATCTGCCTGGGTGATTTTTATTGGCCTGATGTTTATTGCATTTGTCACTGTTATACATCAGCATATAGTATATGTAACTTTAATTTGAGTTGTCAGAAATTGTACCCAGACTCATATGTTGACACACAGCTAAACACGAGGAAACTATCTCCTATTCTGCTCAAATATTATGGGGAACGTCCAGAGAACAAATGTGATTTGACTGACGTAAGTTTTTTGTTTTTAAAATGATTTCTCCTATACCTGCTTAATATGCAGAGACAAGCATTTCATAGGTTTGTTTAATTGAAAACTGTAAACACTGTGTTTCTGTGGCACTATGAGGATTTGTTTTGAGTGACCCATCTCAAGAGAGACAATAACAATTACTCGACCAGTGACATGAGTTGGGGGTGGGACTGTCTCTTTGTTTTTTCAAGGTCAGACGGGGGTCGTTTTCAGAAAGCTTCAGAAAGAAATTTGTATTTTTGGATTCCGTTTGGTGGTGCTAGCACAACAGAAATTGAAAATTTCAACACCAATATACTTAAAGCGAAATCTAAGAACAAACAAGTCATTTAAAAACATTTCATAAAAAAAAAAACAAATCTGGCCAAAACTAAGGCGTTTTTTTTTATTTGTTGCTATGGTTCAACAGCTTCCGAACAAAAAAATTCAGGAAAAGGTCTAGGTTACGGATGTAAGTGTCTAGGTTACGAGACGTGTGTCGAAGAAGTGACACTAGGGGTCTCTCGAGTGCCGAATATACCTCTGATCTGTGAAAAAAGGCCAATGAGAAGTTGGCAGACAGAATTTGCATGTACATTCCCTGACATACGGGTATAAAGGCGGGGAAATGCGTCTGTTTCATTCAGGATTTTTCTGAGGAGCCAGAAATGGTCCGGCCACAACAGTGGCTCGGCTCAGCGACTTCCCTCCATCAGGGAATGGAGGTTACATCCGTAACCTAGATGTTCCCCGTCTGTCGCTCACTTCGATGTTGTGTCAAAGAAGCGACACTAGGGGTCCAATTTATATCACGCCATGCGCTGAGCCGTGTATGTGTACTGCTGACAAAGGAGTTTGCCTGAAGGCTTCCTCGTGACTCTTTGTCTCCTGGAACCTGGTGATAACTACATTCATAGCATCACCAAATAAGCCAGAAGGTGAAACCGGGGCATCGAGAAGGAAAACTTTGTCCTTGTCTCTAATGCCAGACAGGTTGAGCCATAAGTGTCTCTCCGTGCAGACTAAAGCAGACATTGACTGGCCAATGGCTCGAGCCGTTTGCTTGGTCGCTTTAAGAGACGTGGCTCGACGAAGCTCAGAGAAAGCCTCTTCGTTGACCATGGTGCCTGCACTCAGGTCCTTCAACAGATCAGCCTGGTATGCCTGTAACACTGCCATAGTGTGCAGGGCAGCACCAGCCTGAACTGCCGCCTGATAAACCTTCCCCACAAGCGTGGAGGGGGCCTGCACGGCTTTGTGGGGAGACTGGGTCTCTTTAGTGATGATGCCGAGCCAGGTGAGAGATAGCCCGCAAGTGTCTCTTCTACCGGTGGCATCACTGAATACCCCCATGCCTCAGCACCCACGATAGTCGAATATGTCGAGGGCACAAAGACACGGGAAGTATAAGGTTTCCTCCATGAACGAGAGAGCTCGTCATCAGGTCATCAAAGAAAGGAAGACTGATATAGCGTTCCCTTCCATTTTTAATTTTTTTTTGCCACCAGACAGAAATCTGTCTTCTAGTTTGGAGCGTTTGGGGGGGGTCTCTTGTTCATGTGGCCAGTCTAACTGTAGCCTGGCCACAGGCCGAGTAACCACCTCGAGTAATTCCTCATCTGCTTTATTATTGTGCGTGGAATGTTCAGAGGTTCAGCGTCCCTCTCGTGAACTAAAGAGGCATCGAAGCGCGCTTCAGGCTTACAAGAAGGATCAGCTGGATCTGGGGAGAGAGCGAGCGATAGGGACGGACCCGTCTCTCGCTCCTCTGCCAGATCTATGAGAGAGCCCCACAATGAAAGTGTGGGCGTTGGCTCTTGGAAGTAAGCAAGACGAGTGCGAAGCATTTTGACTGTAAACAGATCACAATGCTCGCACTCGCCCTGCCCTAATGCAAGAGCAGCATGCTCTTCCCCCAAACACACAAAACAAAACTGGTGTGTGTCCGTTTCAGCCATAGAGCGTAAACATGGGAACACACACCACTTGCTTTGTTTATCAGTCATTCTTTTTTTTCTTTTTTTTTAAAGAAAAGAGAAAGAAAAAGATTTCTGCGCACTGCCTAACAATTCTAACTCCTAACAGAAGGAAAGTAGAAAGTTCAGACAGTCAAGAAGCACAACACACACAGAATGATCTGAAGACAAAAGATCTGACGATGCACCTGTGATGCATCTATTTATAGCCCAGCTATAGGTGCATCCAATGATGTCATCAGCAGAGGCTATAAATTCTGGTCAATTTCATTGACGTGTTACACACATATTCACAGCTGGTCACACCTAAAGTTGTTCCCAAAGCGCTAAATCAGCGCAGCATCAAAGTGTAGCTTTTTGACAGGGAACAGCTTTTTATACTAAATCTCATGTGAATTCTATTCATATAATGAGGTATGTAGTCATTGAAAACATATTTTAATGTCACACTACTTAATGTTTTAAATGTAGACTTGTGCGTCTCATTGACTTTAAATATGATGTAAAATAACATGAATGGCTGGTTAGCAGAAATGCATCTGTTGGAATGAATCATTCTATCCACATAGAGAAATGTTTCTCTAAATGCTTCCCCCAGTCGTGAGTGTATTGGAGCCTTAAGGCAGGTTTAAAAGGAGAGGAGCAATTTAATGAGCCTCGTTTGGCATCGGATGATGAGGCGCACCTGATCTGAATAGAGCCTTGTCACCTTACCTGCTCCCTAGAACCCTGGTAGGGGTTAGATGTATGGCCAGGGAAGAGAGCATGCATTGCGGCCGATGGGCCAGGAAGCCAGGCTGCCAAAAAGCCTCCACCCTTCGCACCCCAGACAAGGAAGGGAGCATGTGCAACTGCCAGACCCCACTCCTTATTCCTGGACCAGCCTTTTCAACACTCACCTTCCTTCACATTTCACTGTGAGGTTGCTAGATTCCCCTTTTGTTTTGGATACTATCCCCATGTTGGCTTTGTCTGCAAGGTCTGACACCACACTCACTGTGTCTGTCTCTTGCTCACCTTGCCACAGGGCATAGACAACATTTATCAATGTAACCAATAATTTACATTGTTCTGTCTTTAAAACATGATTTAGTTTATTATATTGTTTTGTTCAATAAAATAATCATCTCATCAGTATTTCACTCACCAGGTTTACTTTCATAAGACTTTTGGTTTAACATCATCCGCTAGCCCTGGTTTGGCATTTATGGTCCTCTGCCTTTAGTGGAGATTAGCGCCTTAAAACGGGCCCACTCCCTGGCAAATTGATGGTGTGAGTGACTTGAAGGAGTGAAAAAACTTAAATCAACTTAAATGGGTTGTTTTTGCCCTTCACTCTCTTTCTTTTTTTTCCATAAGCACAAGGCCACCCAACCAAATTGTGCAACATTACAGCACTTTATTGCCAGCCCTTCTAATAAGAACTCAGCCTATTTCAAAGTTCCTTGTTGTATTTTATTTCCATCTCAGAAAATTTAAATGGGCTTGTAAATCTCTCCACCTGCTTGGAAATCTCTTTCATGCATTTTAGTATCTGTGAAGAATCATAAGGGAGATACCTATTAAAAACATAACATTTGGTTATGCTGTGCACTCACTCTGGTCGTTCCAACAGATGCATTTCGACTAACCAGCCAATCATGTTATTTACATCATATTTAAAGCCAATGTCAAATTTATCAGGAACACACCTTCTAATGAAATTGGCTAATATTTGTACCAATACAAGACATATGTAATTCTGTCAGCATAATTCATGTTTAATTGCTTGTCAAATGACATATGACTGATAGCTAAAAGAAACAATAACGCTAATCAGGCTTGAATGTTTCGGGCTAAATATGAATGAATCTCTATGAACAGCATCTGTGACATGCTGTTGATTACCACAGAAAATCATTTTAAATTGTCCCTTACTTTGTAAATGTAAATGGTCTGTACTTATATAGCGCCTTTTTAACTTTAACAATATTTCAAAGCACCCATTCATACACACATTCATACACCAATGGTGGCAGAGCTGCCATGCAAGGCGCTAGCCTGCCACTGGGAGCAACTTGGGTTCAGTGTCTTGCCCAAGGACACTTCAGCATGTGGGCCAGGATTCGAACCACCAATCCTGCGATTAGTGGCCATCACGCTCTTCCAACTGAGCCACAGCCACCCTAAAGGAATAATGTGTACAGTAATGTGCTTACAGTCCATTGGGCAAGGCATTCTGGAGGGTTTAAAACAGAATTGTTAAGGTTGTATTTTTGCTAAAGTATTTATGAATGATGCCATAAATGTTTATTATATAATCTGTAAAGTTGTCTAAATTAGCGGAGGGACAACTTTATTAGGTGGATGAAGTTCTGTTTATGCATTACCAATGTCATTTTTGTTGATGAAGTTGAAAGATTGCATAAATTCGCTCAGCATCTTTAAAGTTTAAAAATTATGGTCATGCTTTCAAAACAAGATGACAGTTTCATATTCGTTCAGTCTCACAATTTCATTAGCCCTGCACTTCTGATGTAAGTTACTATATACACCCAGTTTTTTATTTGTTTTCAGAAACTGAGGTGTGATTAAAAATAATTTTCTGAGGGATTCGAGAGCATATCACAGATGGTGTTAACAGAAATGACTAGGTGTAGTAATGAAATTGAATGGTGCAACCTGACCGGGTTCTTTGAACTTGTAATCTGTTAGCCAATCAGCTCATGGTGCAAGCTGATAGGTCCTTTGGCATGCAAACGGGTAACCAATCAACTTGTGTACTCTCTCTGCCTAACAATAGATTTGCTTAGTTTGAAGGTAAGCTGGCTTCACTGCATGTTGCGATAGAAATAAAAATGTTAGATGCTCAGGTTGTTGCTCGGGCATTCTCTTTTCCATAAACTTGCTAATTAAGGTCTAATTTTGGTCATGACTCATAGAAGCATGCCTTTGTCAAGGTAAAGCCCAAAGTATACTTGTGTCAGACAATACAGGACGAATGACGCAAATCTCGTCAACAGCATAGTGCTTGAGCACTCTACGCATGCAGCCCGATTTTTCTAACCACGCATCTTTGAACACACAGAATGCACATGCACCTGGAATTATTTGCACAAAGGAGTGGATCCATAAGGTGGAAATATTCACATTTGAGCCATTGTGATCACAAAGAAATGCTAGAAGAAGATGTAATCACCAGTAAATAACAAGAGACAAAGGTAAAACAACAAAAGTAGATATGCACATCAAGAGCGCATGTGTGAGGAGTTCAGGAGATACCTGCATTTGTATAACTCGATTATGAGGGAATATAAAGCCATCTTTATGGGTCTAAACTCCTGAAGAATAATGGTCCAGTGTCTCAAAGCAGTCGTAACATGCATGCATCAACCAACTGTGTATACTTTGACTATACTTTGACAGGCTCACGTTTGACTGTGCAGAAGTTGAGCGTTCGCGTCAAAATCGAAGTAGGCCTATACTTTGGGCATAAGCCATAGTCAAATGAGGCACTAGCACACATCTCTATCTCAGGTCATTAGTTTAAATAAATCCACACATAGCTAGGCTAGATCACTTGCTCTAGGCTTTTCAGTTCCAGGTAGTCATTATGAGTCAAGTCACCAGCCGTTAAGCTATTCGGCCAAGCAGGCTCAGGCTTCATTAGCATTGTCAGTCTGCCAAGCAGGCCAAGGCACACCTAACTAGCTTAAACTTGGTGCACATGGGTCTTCGAAGCAGCAGCATTACACAAGTCTTGGCAGTGTAACTGCTTGTTTGTGGGGTTGTGTTTGGTGTTATGCATTCGTGCAGCTTCCATGCTTATAGGGGGTGCCATACAAGCTTACAACGGCATGTTAATTTTTCTCATTTAGCAGCAGTAGCCGCAGCATGTACACATGCTTAACTCAGTATGCCTGTGAATGTCAGGGCTCTTCAGTTACTTTCTTGAAGGGGCCAGATTATCAAAATGAAACATGACGGGGACCAAACATTTTTCAGTACTTTTCTTTGCTAGCAATTTTATCAAATGATATTGCTTCTATTATTGCTCTGCCCATAAGCTGTCCTCTCAAAACATATTTCACATACGAACACTAAGTGTAGACTATTGTATACTGATGTTTATAGCTAAATGTTAATATACTGTATACACACATGACTAGTAATGTCTTACTGTGTACTGTGATATGAATTTGTACTAACCCTTTTTTTTCTTTACATGCGCAGACAGTCAGTGGTCCCTCCTTATGTAACACAACTCTTGAACCTGTACCTGTGATTTCTACCCTGACTGAACTGAAGTCTGCCCTCAGGAAAACAGGATACGTGAAGGAAACACCAGAGCTCAAGCAGTCAACCACAAACATATGTATGGCCAAATCCTCCTGAGAGGCTCAGTTCAAGGAATTCAAGAAAACTATGCAACAGAACTGTTTAAAGTTGATTGGAGTAAAGCATCTTTAAATTCTGTTTCCAATCATTTACCTATGTAAACAATGTCAATATAGCTTGGCATGATAAAATGACTTGTACACATGCAATATATATACGGACAATGGAGACTACTGCAAAAATATATATTTTTTATGATAATTTTTATCTTGTTTTCTTGTCAAATATCTATACATCCCAAATAAGATACATTTCAGATCAATCTAGCTGTGATTTTGTCCAAAGTAGGTTTAAAGTTCCTCAGCTAATATCAGTCTGTGCCAGCTGAAATTCAAACCAGTGGCCGAAGCTTAAAGTGTTTTTGAATGTATGGGCAAATGTTAACTCAAAAAATAAATAAACAAGATACATTTTATTTCCTGGATTCCATGTTGAACCATGACCTGTTTCACTGAGGCTGCTCACACAACACACTATTATATAGTAGCGTCACAGGAAAAGGTAAAAACAATTGAATTGATGTGAAAATATTTGGTGGGGTATGGAGCTTGTCTGTAACTCTGCAGAATGAGGTCAATATCAGGTTACCGGCACGTTTGATAGCATCTAGAAAAGTGTTAACACACGCGATTAATTAATCTAATTAATTGATTAGAGCATTTAACGTTAAAAAAGCATTAACCAGCAAAAACACTGGAGGGACTAGGGCGGAACCTTTGCGATGTGTCTGCCTGGAGTCATTACACTGACGCACACACCACAACACACACAACAGTGATGGGAAAGGACCTCTTATCACTAGTTGTATGTACAAAACAAGCCCAGATGGAACTAGTGACAGAAAGCAAGTACTTTGCAGCCTCTGTAAGGCACAAACTATTTACCACAGAAACACAGTATGAGACGTTGTCTGTAGCGCTTTTCATGTGGAATTCAAAGTGGGGCTTGCCGTTGGCAATGACACCCTGATTATTCGAATCATAAATAAAGCTTCAAGATTGCAGATACAAAGTGGATAGCCACAGTCTGCCAGCTGATTAAAAGTGTTGAGAATTAAAGTAAAATGTAATTTTTTTATTGAAATTACTTCTTGTGGTATAGTCTTATCAAACCTGACATTTGACAATTATTCATTTTCTTCAAATTTTTGAAATTCTTCAAAACTGTTAGCCCTTACCCCACACTATAGCATACACCTTTCCTTACCATGTAAAATTACCACACTGGTGGAGGCCAGAGCTCAACCAGAAGCCACTGCAGGCCTGATTTGTTTTGGCTGGGCTCAGCACTGACATGCCTGGGAAGGGCAAGGAAAGGAAATGGGTGGACCAGCAACTTTCAGCTCCCCCAGAGAAAGCCTGAGAGAAGCCAACAAGAGAGAGAGAGAGTGTTTTCTCTGCACTCTGTGCATGTAAGACAGAGCCTGGGCCATCTGGATCTAATAGGCAGGCCCAGGCTGCTGCCGACAAACTCTGCCTGGATTGCCAGCCCTGCTCAAGGAGTGCTGTATCAAATGCGGTCGCCCTCGACCAGGGACGAATAGGGAACATGCCATGGATGTCAGCTCCACAGTCCCAAAGCAATTTGTACTTTCAACATTGATGACACCAACATCAAGCCCTTAAGCGCACACTTGGGTCTTGTGGTGGGCATGTGGCCTGATTACTGTAATGATTTGTAGTTACCAAAGGTGGGCAGTATAGCACAATTTCAATCAGCTATAGAAGCATGTAGGTTGATGGGTTTAAGTTGTTTGACAAGTGTTACATTTTGATGAAGGAAGTTCTTCAAAAAATTAATTAACCACAAACTATTTATTGTTTTGCTTTGTATTTGCCAGTATTTGCAGATATTACACATCATCTTTTACAATCTTGAAAATGGCACCAGCCTATTTCCACATCAAACATTTCTTTCAATGTATAGAAAGCTAGCAGCAGACTGACTACTCTAAGTGGCCCTGTTTACATGTACTGAAGAAAAAAGTTAATTCCAGGGTTTATGCCATATAACTTATGCCATTAAAGGGTTTAAAACACCTAGGTTTCTCCTGGAGAATGCAGCTTATGTAATGCAGGTTCATTACTACCAGTGAAGAGCAGATGTACACAAAAATGTAACTTCTCTGCAACTCTGGTTTAAACAGCCAACATGGCATCCAGGAAAGACTTGTCTATTTCTGTTCTCCATTGCTTGGCTTTATTTCTTAATATTTCATTGTTGCTGCTGTGTTTGCTTTATCAAAATGTAATTGCGTCTACTGTCAAATTATGCTGCAATCCCTTAAAAAATGTTTTTAGTTCAGGCAAACTTGCCATAAATGTTTGCCAGAACTCAACATTTTTGTGGATAAATCTGACCAAGCCACGTGTATATAGTGTAAAGAGAAATCTGCTTTCAAAGTGCACGTAAACATTGAAAAACATCACGCAAAAGTTGAAAGCTATTTAAAAGTAGCTATTTAAAATAAATTATTATGCAAGCAAAATGTTCTTTATAAAACAGACATTTACAACTAAATTCTCTCTGGAAAAAAACCTGTTCTGAGTTGTTGCAAAATTACTGTAAACCTACACCTTTAAGCTCATATTCTATAATTGTAACGAGGTCAGCCGTATTGATTTTTTTACAACCGAAATGATACAGATTATTTGTTTTGTTTACATGGCCAATAGGGCTACAATGGTTCCCAAAATTCAAAATGTGAGGTCACGGTTCAGTGTGGTTTCGTTGTAGCAGGGATATCAAGGATTTTTTTTGCAAGAGGAGCAAGTAGGGAGAATCTTTCCTCATTTTGTTTCAACCACTCAAGTGGCTTGACCTTCCTGTTAATCATTGGTTCAAAAAGGTACTGCTGAAGCTCTGCTTCAAGGCTAGATTTGAATCCCTTAGCAACTTCAGAGCAAGCACCAAGTACAGTGTTATACATTTGATCAATGATCATCAGTGAAACGGCATGTTAGACTCCACAGGGATTCAGTTGCACCAGTCAAACAAATCTGTGATTTTTCCATGCTTTGCCAGGCTGGAGCAGCATTGAAACTTCTCAACTATCTTGCTATAAATACTGGGGAACACCTATGTGTGGTAGAGTGTTTCACTCTTTAGTGAATATTTTGATTCTGCAGTAGCCATGTATCTCTGGAAGCCTTTATTTTGAACCTTGTGAAAGTCTGATTATATCAGCTTCTGCTTGCAACTTTTTTCAGATAACATAAAATCTTCAAAAACCTCCTATTACCAGAACAAGATCAACAGCACCACAGACACTCGCAGCTTGTTTAGAACATTCAACACACTTCTCTGCCCTCCCCCTCCACCACCTGACGTATCACTGACAGCAGATATCTTCGCCACATTTTTTACTAATAAGGTTACAACCATCAGCAATACATTGTCAGCACCACACCCTGTTAAACACCTGTCTCCTGTATGCAACTCTTCTGTCTTTATGTTCTCTCCTCTGACTGAGGTCTCTAAACTCCTCCTCTCCAACCACCCCACCACCTGCACTCCATTACTTCTCACCTTCTACAGGCCATCTCTCCATCCATCCTACCTGGACTCACACACATAATTAACACGTCTCTACTTACAGGCACTTCTCACTACATTTAAACAGGCTCGACTAACCCCGCTGCTGAAGAAACCCGCACTTATCCCCATACAAATAGAACACTACAGACCAGTCTCTCTCATCCCATTCATGGCAAAAACATTTGAAAGGGCAGTTTTCAATCAAATCTCTTCCTATCTCTCACAGAACAAGCTGCTGGATGACAATCAGTCAGGCTTCAAAAGTGGACAATCCACAAAGACTGCCCTGCTGTCTGACACTTAGTCACTGAGACAGGCGAAAGTTGAATCCTGGCCATCCGTGCTGATTCTGCTGGACCACTCTGCAGTCTTTGACACAGTCAACCATCTGATCCTACTTTCCACCCTCTCCTACTCTCCACCCTCTTCCTGTGACGCTGGGCATCCGAGGAACTGTGCTTGACTGGTTTAACTCCAATCTCTCAGGTAGGTCTTTCAAGGAAGCCTGGAGAGGTGAAGAGAAGTGGCCCAAGTACTGATCCCTGAGGTACCCCAGTAAGTAACTGATGTGGCTTGGATACCTCATTCAAGCCACATCTGTTACTTACTGGGGTACCTCAGGGATCAGTACTTGGGCCACTTCTCTTCTCTATATTCACAACATCACTGGGACCCATAATTCAGTCACATGGTTTCTCTTACCACTGCTACGCTGATGACATGCAACTCTACTTGTCTTTCCAGACCAATGACACAACAGTGACTCCTCGAATCACTGACTGTCTGGCAGATATCACGGCATGGATGAAGGAACACCCCCTGCAACTTAACCCAGCCAAGACCGAACTCCTTGTCTTTCCAGCCAACCCTGTTGTTGAACACAACATCTCCGTGCAGCTGTGCACTACTACGGAGCAGTATATATCCCTGGATGCCTGAATGTGGGAGTGGACTTATTGTCCAGATAAAAAAATACAGATGGGAGAATGAAAACTCCACCCCAAGGTAGTGAAACAAATCTAGCTTTTACTTTTTTTTTTTTTAATCAAGATTTTTACGAAGCAGAAGTAGACCTCTTCGCCTCCTAACAGACTGTGCAATGTCCCGTCTTGCCTCCTACTGATGACACTGCATTGGCCGAACAGAGTATGGTTCTCGGAGAAAATAGCTCTCCTCGACGGTCCGCCTTGGGCGATACTGGTAAGGAGGGACCTCCTGTCGCAAGCGCAGGGGAAAAAATTGCATCACCGGCCTGAGTTGTGGAAACTTCATGTTTAGCCCCTAAAGGGTACCAACTGAGGTACACTGGGTTTTAACCTGAAGTTATTGAGTCCATTCTGAGTGCTAGGGCTCCTTATACTAGAAGAACTTATGCCAATAAATGGGGTGTCTTTGAAAGGTTGTGTACTGCACGTAATGCAGATCTGATTAACTGCCAGTTTGCTTCAGCTCTGCACTTTCTGCAGGAAAAATTACCAGCAGGCACATGCCCCGCCACTCTCAGGGTTTATGTAATGAATAGTGTGTGTGACCCTATCGGCTTGCCTCGCCTTGATCAACAGAGTGCCACTAGGGAAACATGCTTTGCCTACTCGCTTTGGTCATGGAGCTAGGCGACTGAGGCCTCCCGTTAGGACCAGGATCCCTTCATGGGACTTAGCTATAGTCCTTGAGGTTCTGGTTGAGACCACTTTTGAACCTCTAGAGTCGGTCTGACAAGCTCCTGAATCTAAAGATGTTTTTTTTTCTTATGGCTAGTACTTCTTTTAAAAGAATTAGGTATTTGCAGACTCTGTCCTTCTTGCCATCCTGCTTAGACTTTGCCCCAGGAATGCTGAAAGAAATATTGCATCCTTCATCCTGACTACCTGCCTAAGGTTCCTTTTTGACCGTAAATCCGGTCATTCTTGAAGCCTTCTGTCCTCCTCCATTTATGATGCCGGATCAGTAGAAATTTCTCAGACTGTGTACAGTCCGTGCTCTTCAGGCTTACGTCCACCACACTAGTCAGTGTCGTAAGTCAGGACAACTATTCATCTACCATGGGGGTTGTAACAAGGGGACGGCCGCCACAAAACAGACAATATCACACTGGGTGAGTGATGCTATTGCCCTGGCCTATGAGGTGTGCGGTCAAGCTTCACCAGCAGGCATCAGGACTCGTTTTACAAGAGGGGTCACTTCTTCTAAAGCTTTGACTGGGGGTGTCCCTCTACAGCATTTTTTTTATGTGGCAGGGTGGTCCTCTCCACGCACATTCATAAGATGATCACAAGTTCATGTCTGAGACTGCACGCGCTCTTGTGAGCACACACAACACAACCGTTAGGGGTCCAGACACCCACAGTGCGGCAGCGTGGGGTATTCTCGTTCCCAAAGCACTGAATCAGTGCAGCATTAAGTGCAGCTTTTGATACAGGAATGTCTCAGGTTACTTTGCTGTAACCCTTGTTCCCTGAAAAAGCGGAACGAGATGCTGCGCTTCATTGCTGCACTGAGGTTGTCCCAGGTCTGCTCTTCAGACAAAAGACCTGATGATGCACCTGTGGCACATCTATTTATAGCCCTGCTACTGGCGCATTCTGACGATGTCACCAACAGAGGCTATAAATTCAAGTCAATTTTATTGAGGTGTTGCACACATATTCACAGCTGGTCACTCCTAAAAGACGTTCCTCAAAGCACTGAATCAGCGCAGCATCTCATTCCGCTTTTTCAGGGAACAAGGGTTACAACAAAGTAACCCAAGACATTTCTTAGTGTTAAGCTTAAACTAGCTTAAACCATCAAGCATTTATGGGCACATCTCACTTGAGTGTGAATGGTTGTTACGTTGAATAAAGTTTATTAATTCAAGCAATACATTGCAAAAGCAATTACTTTACCTGTGAACACCATTGGTTCACCACTACTAGTGAAGAGCTGCAAACTTCTTGCAAACAATTGCGTCAAATTGCAAGCTCATTTGCATGTGGACATTTTGCAGCAAATTTGCAGCAAGTTTGTCAGAACTTTAGATTTTTTGTAAGGGATAATGACAATATACTTTCATCTACAACATGTTAAATGTCATTGTGGAAAAATAGGATGGAACATGTGTCTTTGTTGTTGTTCTGACTACACACATCAAAATGGAGGAGTCACATTTCATAAGATATTTTGCTGTCTGTGTGTATTGATGGCATTGCAACCTACCCTTTACATTTTTAGTATACAGTTCAGTGTGGCAAACACACAGCTGTGCCTAAAAATGGGTAAAACTGCAAGAATGTAGAAGTCTCATCTAATAAAGTCAGCTAACAGCCAGCGCAGAATGGACACAGCACAAGACTTCTGCCAGCAGGCCTGCAATTAGCTCACCATGACACTTTGTTGGTAATGTCTGTTTTCACTTCCTGGATGTTATTTATGGCTTGCCAGCAGTTCAGAGCTGAATGCTGTTGCTTATATGTTCAAATCCATCCCTTTCCGTATGAAGACCAGGGTAGGGTGGCACCAGCTGTGCGTAAGGTCTCATGTAAGTTGAGGGCTTAGTCACTACTAGTTAGTTTGTATCTAAGTCAGTGCTTCATTTGGTTGCACCACCTGTTCTTAAGGCAATACTTAACTAGTAGGTCGTAAGTTCTCCGTGAAGTAATGCGTAGTCGCATAATTTGAGTTTACATGTATTGTTCCAATTAACAGCCTTCAAATTTGACACAGAAGTGTTAAAAATCTAGAAAAATTAATTTTAGTCAGTATCTAAAATGAAGGCTGGAAAAATAGACATTTATTAAATTCAAAATCTTATATACTGTATTTCATATATGTTGAAACTTAACACTGTACACTTTTAGATCGGTTTCATGCTGAAGAAGTAAGTTTTTTACATAATGTTTTCTCCTGTAAATGTAAACGAGTGTAAGTGTCAACATCATACTGTATGTCGAAATGATAGATGCCTGTCATGCAAAACATAAGCTCATTTATGTCATTAAGTGAGTTTTTCACTCCATCCATTACTCCTGGTCGGAGGCTTCCGTAAATATTTAGTTTATATGTAGTGTTACGTTCTACCTAAGTTTAGTGGTGCAATGCTCACATATTTAGTAGTGCATAAATTGGGACATGTATAATCCTTTCACTACTTAATGTTTTGTTAAAAAGAATAATGAAGAATTCCTTTTTGCATATTGTCAGAATTACGGAGTACATTTGCATGCCAGATTTGCTTCAGTCTTTTATTGTCACCACCACATATCACAGCACACATGAACATGACAATATAATTGCTAAAATACCTCACAGGCATTACACCTGTAAACAAAATGTGGAATAATACGCTGGCCCAGTGCATATGTCAATTAGGCCCTGTACTGGGGTAGGTGCTCCACAAGCGATGGTTACCCTCTTGGCAACCCAGTGTGATGTATTTTCTGCAAAAAGGTTTCCCCATTAGTAAACCATGTCTTCATTGGGCAGAGGCCTCTCTGCCCACGGTCACCGTGTTTGTAGGAACTCCTCCCCCTTCAGGTAGAATCTAACATGAGACCCATCCACTTGATGTGCTTCCGACTGCACTCAGGAAGACCATGTGACATATTCCCTCTCTAAAGCCCCCCCCTCTCCGGGCAGGGTGTGGTCTCCGCGGTGTCCTCTTATTTGGCCCCCAGCTGAACGATTTCATTATTTTGGGTAGAAAAATGGGAAGGGGCCACGTTTGGGTCAGCCGGTCATTATTTTTTGGGCAGTCGACTTGTCCCCGAGGTGTAGGAGACCGTTTGACACTTACAAGTGCATTGGGGGAGGTTACGTGACGGCTTGGTGCGCTGACTACAAGGTACACAGAGCTCTACCCATCTCACATCGCCAGTCCACGTAACAGTTCAGCAGTTGGGGCATTTTCCATAGGGACCCCTAGTGTCACTTAATAGACACAACGTTGAGTAAGTGACAGAAGGGGAACGTCTCGGTTACTGTCGTAACCTCCGTTCCCTGATGGAGGAAACGAGACATGTGTCCCTCATGCCAAAACACCGAACTACCCTCTGAATTGTCCGGGACCTTGTCTCGGCACATCAGTGCGAAACCTGAATTAGTGTATGCATTCCAGCTCCTTATATACCCGTATGTCCTGGGGAGAGGAATGCAAATCACTTCATCGACACAATGTCTCGTTCCCTCCATCAGGGAACGGAGGTTAAGACAGTAACCGAGACGATATCTATTATTCACTAATAATCATATTTGTGCTTTGCAATTATATCATGCTTTGTAAGCAAATAGAACTTTCGCAAAATGCATTTCATTTTGAATTTATATAATGTTCCTTTTTATTAGTCAGGACTCAGTAAATGCAATAATTTACATTGACAACAGAGATTGGAATGGTTAGTTGGGAGCACACCTAAACTAAGTTAACCCTGATAACCCAGTTAAATGATTGATGGTTAACCAAGACAAATGACACAATAGTAATTTAACTATGATTAATCACTATCCCGGGAGTGTATAGACATTATTACTAGTTATGAGCGGAGGTTCATCTGATGACATGTTTCTGGCAAACAAAAGAGTGAGATTATTATCAGAGAAAACCTCCCTAAACTCAGCAACATGTCTTAATTCATGCATAGGCATTTTTATTGTGGACTCATTTTATGACTGTTATAGAAGGGATAGTTTGTACTGTACTTTTAACAGCATTATATTCCAAGTGGCACGAAGAATCTTTAAGACTGAAAAAGGTTATGCCAGATTAAGCTATAGTGCTGATTTGAAAAACAACAACAAAAAATCAATGGGAGCATGCCCCATACCCCCTTAGAAAATAAAGGTAATATTTGACTCAATGGGTGAATGATGAAATTCTAGAAATGTCTGAATTTGCATTTCTTTAGAAACAACATGTTCTTTTACTTTTTATTGTTTTTGAACTTTCTTATTATGCATTCATACCATAACATAAACACTGTACCATACCATACCATACCATAAATATTGTACCATACCATACCATAACATAAACACTGTACCATACCATACCATACCATAAATATTGTACCATACCATACCATACCATAAACACTGTACCATACCATACCATACCATAAATATTGTACCATACCATAACATAAACACTGTACCATACCATACCATACCATAAATATTGTACCATACCATGCCATGGTAATATACAAAATTAGAATTTTCTTTGGTAACAACACATTTTGTATATTTTTTATTTATTTATTATTTATTTTTTTGATAAGTCTCTGCTATTTTGGCCTCAGCCCCTGACATTATAAAATTCTAGAAATGCCTTTAATCGTGCATGTAAATGCGCTCATTATAGATAAAGAAGCACTATGTCAAGTGGTGATATTTGACTCAAATCCAAAGAGACAGTGTTTTAGAGATTTAATGTCATTGTTTTCACTATTGCTGCATGCTCATCTCCCATTTGTGAATATAATGCAGTTGTAGACACTGGGACAGTTTCATCTCTTTGCTTTTTTGCATTCTGTAGCGACTCGTGTGTGGACGCTTCAATCATCATACTCAAACCACGAGGATATAACCCCACATTTACAATTTTTAAATGGATCTTATATCATACATGGAGATTATATAAAGTAAGTACATGAAAGCAGTGTGATAATTATCAGCATAATACTGCTGAATCTTTACTCTTAATATATATATATATATTGTTTTTTTCTAATGCTCTTTTATGTGTAAAGGCATTCTTTTTTTTATTATATTCTCACATTCCTCTAATATTTTTTTTTACTTGTACACTATGAAGTGGGTTCTGCTTAGATACATCCTGTTTAATATAATAAAACAATATGACATTGTTTTTCTGTACATCATTATCGCTGAGTAATGATTTTAAGGTGAGTTATGTCTGTTTAGATTAGGTATTTGAGATGAATGGTACATAAAATAGACAATAATAATTCAGCGCTGTGGGCAAACTGCAGTGGAAGTTGTTTTATGCTGCTAAACAAAGTTAATAAACTGCAGTGGAAGTGTGATAAAGGACTATATACACTCTGTTTATTAATATTTTCGAAACAAAGCATTGCACAGTATAAAGACAGAAATGCACTAAAGTAGCCCCAATTCAAGTAACATTAAACGATTCCAAAATCTAAGTGGGAGGTTGACAAATGGAAATAACTAGTCCTCATTGGTTGCGTATTTATTGCAATGGGCATTAAATCTTTAAACCCTCATCTTTCACAATATTTTTTGTGGCTATCCACTTTGCTACAGCAATCGTGAAGCCTCATTTATCTGATCTGTACCGCTTTGAACACAACATGAAAAGCGATTGCAAAAGATATCTTTGTTTTGTTTTTAGTGCTGACAATGTCCACGTAATCGTACTTCATTCGAATAGTTTGGTAAGACAGAAGCGCAACACAATGCCACAGAAATGCCGATGCTCCACTCCAGCAGATCATGTGAATGCAGCTTTTTTACAAGTCCCACATTGGTTTATTTTATTCAAACCAGTGTTTAGAACTCACACAGAGCTGAACGAAATGTCTGAATTTAATGTGAAAACTGTAAACGCATCAACACATACAATAATATAAAATGTGTAACTTTAATTATTCTTTAACACGTTAAACATTTTAAATGATCAAAATGCATTAACACTTTAATTCCAACAGCTCTTGTTAAAATACTTTTTGCCTTTTTTAGCTGTATGTGGATAGACTGTATGTTAGCCATTTATTGGTTGATTTCTGCCCCCAAAAAAACTGTGGCTTTGTGGTGCACAGTGTGAGGCAGCAACATTGGCTTAACCAATGGGTTGAGTTTGGGGCAGGACCACCCATTTGTCTAACCAGCATCTTATGGGGGTAGGGTTTAAATTATTTTTGCAATTCCTTTGGTGATGTTACTGGCACAGAAATTACACATTTCGTCTTCAGTCTTGTATAGTTCCTAGGACAGCTGATTATAAGGGCAACTGAATTTATAAACTTCAAGTGATGATCTCTTGAAACTTTAAATTATCAGAGAAGTACAATATCTACACAGTCTCTCTTTTAAAGAAGGAAAAAGGTTGGATGTCTTTGAGGGATAGTATTCAGTTCCACACAAAATCCAGGCAGACAGCACAAAAATCTAACCAAATGCCTGCATGCCTGTGTTTAAGGACACTGACGAGAGTCTGCAAATGTTTAAATGCATTAATTAAAGCATTACTCAAATAGATGAAATTGTGGTTATTGAATACGTCATATTATAGAATTTGATAGGAGAGTTGGATCTGATTATCCTTCCACACTAATCTCGCCATCTGACCAACAGACTTGCATGAAAATGCTGGTGGCCGCCCACAGCAGAAATATTCTTTGCATGTTTTAGATAACTTGTCATTTGCAATGAAGGTCTGGAATTTCTACTGTACAATCTGTGCATATCTGCTCTGGGAACCGTAAGAAAGTGGAACAACTATTACAGTTATCAATACATTTTTCTCATAGAAAAAGAGTTGCATGTGAGCAAGCACTTTTCTACTTAAAAAAGAGTTAAAATGGGTTCATGGACATGGACTTTTGCATGCACTGGCACGCACATGTCTAAAGACATTAAAAAACACGGCAAATGGCCTTAGAGGCATAGCATCATTTAGCAAATATATCTTTGGAGTTTGACATTTGTAAACACTGGGAGCAAAACAGATCTTTTGTCTAAACATCTGCATAGTGTTACTGATATTGAATAATGCTATCCACGAATAACCTATTCAGTTAAAAATGTGCCTTGTCTGTGGCAGTTTGTCAGCATTTAAGTATTTGAATTGTTGTGACCATGTTGGGCAAGCTACTCCAAAAATGTAGCTAGCTAAGCTACTTTTATATATGGTTACCATACTGTATATTCTTACGTTTTATTGGCATGGTGTTTCAAGGTAATTAAAAAAATATCATGGTTCTGCAATATGTGATTGCCATACCACTGTATTTACATGGTGCTCCCAGGGATTGGTACAGTATGTAAAAAAAAAAAAAAAAAATGCTATGGTACTTTTTTGTATTTTGATACAATTTTGGTAGGAACATCTTCTCTTACAAAAATTTTGTATAAAAAAGTTCTGACAAACTTGCTCCAAACTCGCTGCTTATTTGCCACTCATTATTTTGACATGCATATGATCTTTGTGGTAAACAAGTACATTGTCGCCAAAGGTTTTCTGCAGGTTCAACACTACTGAAGAAGAGCTGCAAACATCTAATTGCTGTTTAAAAAAAAAATTATACATTTAATAAAAATTTATTTTATTAAAAATAACGTGTTAGAAAAATTAACGCAATTAATCACAATGCCCCCGGATTGTAATAAGGAAGATTCCTGAGAAATGCAAGCTTGCAGTGCAGTACCACCTGTTTACTCCAGATGGCAGTAATTGAAATTTCAGCTGTGTGGCAATGCGCAGTTTATACAGTGTAGAAAACAACCAGAGCACAAAACAGACATTCATTACGTTCTTGCATTCAAAACATTTGATGGAGCGCAAATTCAAACTAAGAGATCTCAAGATGTGTTCTAAGTATTAAACATCTAGGTTACATATGTAAGAGACCTACATATTATTTTTATGACACAACATACCCAAGACACTACACAAGAATGTCTGAAGCAGGTGTAAATTGGCGGGTCCTTAAACAAGCCCTCATAATAAATCTCGAACTGATTGACAAATTCACTTGTGAAAGGGATTGCTGTGAACTGTGTGTCAATGATTGACTTATAATCAATAATATGGTAGTAAACAATACATTGTATTCTAAAACTACTTTTTGTATTGTCTTATCAATGATTAACTCTTCTGACACAATAATGTAATGCATTTTAATTTATTTAATATATATATATATATATATATATATATATATATATATATATATATATATATATATATATATATATATATATATCCCGCGACCCTGTACACAGGATAAGCGGTTGATGATGGATGGATGGATATATATATATATATATATATATATATATATATATATATATATATATATATATACATCATTTTTTAATATTTAAAGATAACTATGTATAATTATTTCATCATTATATCTTAAATTATTGTTATATGAGGGGCTTTCTTAGCAAATATTTGTATATGCGATTAAACGCGATTAATCGCGAATAATTAATCGGGACATCATGTAATTCATTCGATTAAAAAAAATATCGTTTGACAGCCCTCTTTTTTTTTAATGAATAAAGAAAATACAAAAACTGTGTCTTCGTGCTTATGAAATATGGTAATGAAATAAGGTACAATGTAATACAGTAGAGGGCAATGTTAAAAGAAAACACAAAAAGAGCATTAGCATACCCATCCGCTTCATGCTTATGTCATTCACAGCATTTTATGAGTTTAACACTTTCTTAAATCACTCAAAGCATTTTATGTATGTCTAACCAGGCTTTAAGGACATATATAACAGTTTAAATAGTACAGTTCTCAAATTTTCACATATAACACGTATTACACTTATTTGGAAAACACTATGGGCTATAAATCATTAAATATCATATGATTAATTATACATTTACATAACCAGTTCTGTGCACAAACGTGGTCCAACTCCATACATCCTTCAAAATTATACATAAAAAAACATTAAATTTTAACATTTCACTCTTGTGAACACATATTTAATGCAATTTACAATATTTTGTGTAGAATTTCATAATTACACAAAGAATTATCAACCGATGAACAAAACCGGGAGCTCTCTTGCACAACGCATGCTCTCACGTTCTAATCAGCTCTCCTGTGTGTAACAAAAGAGAGTAGTGGAAATGGAGTGTTGCAAAACTCTTAAAAGGGCCACATCCAATTTAAATTACATAAAATTTTGGCTAAATTTTTAAAACTAATTCAGAGGCTACTTGTATGCTAAAAACAACAACAACAACAAAAAATATTTGGCTGAACTTGATTCCGTCATGAACAGTGGTTCCTTATGTTTTCAATTACAATGTAACTGTCCTTAACCTATGCTCAAGCTCCTCTCTTCACCATGGTAACCCCCCAAACTACAACATAACAGAAATGAATCTAAATCACAAAATAACAAAACAATCAATAAGTCATTTTTATTCACCTTGCACAAAGACACATAAAATAACAATTATACAAATGCAAATGGATTAAGAAAGCTGACAAGACACTTTTTTAGTTTAATCAGCTAATTTAAAGTTCTCTTGGTTACATGAATTTGTTTAGTAATATGAACATTTTAGGACTGAGTAAAACTGATGATAGTGAAAGTTTATTTTATTGAGTGTAGAGCTTTTTTTTAGTTTGGTTTTGTGAAGTTGCTTTTTTCATAGTGTCATTTAACTTACCTGGGTAAACATGATCAGTTTTGTGTACCATGTAAATGGAATAAAGGAAAATTATATTTGTGTCGCTTTTGAAAGTCTCATATAAAATGTTTAATAAGTGTATTTTCAAAAAAAGTTGTAAAATTAACTAAATGTACAGACAACATACTAAACTAGTATTGTTTTGTACATTTATTTGGCATGTACTGAACATTTTAACAGATGCTTGAGACTAAATAAAAACTTCTCTAACTTTCTCTTCTCAAATTTTCAACTTAATACCCCCATTTTAACACACACCCCACTACGAAAGAAATCATTATCATAATAGCTTCATCGTGATTGTGTTAATTTCACTATCACATTTAAGGTGGGTGGGATCATTTGCTGGCCAACAGATCGTCATTAGAGGACACAGTGGTGGTATGGTAGGATGATAAAACTTCAAACAAATGTTGCACATCCTGTCATGGTTCATGATTCATCATGTCTCCGCAGACCCCTGAGGCAACGTGTTTAGAAGACGAGCCACCAGCGATAAGATGTCGCCCAGATAGTCCCAAACAATGGAATGTTAATCCTTACAAAATTGTTGCCACTGTGTAAATATTTATCATGGCAAATTTGCAGTTGTTTTGAAAAAGACACCGTTGCTCCTTTTCCCAGGCTTCCCAGTATATTTCACAAGCTTTTGGTAAATAAATAAAGTTCTGATCTGAATAACAGAAATTGCAAAGAATGCAATGTTATAAATTTGGAGCAAGCTTAGAGAGGATGGTGATAACACATTACAGATTTACAGGTGAATCAACATATTTTAAGAATTAAGAAAATAATGGTGTGCAAAATGGTTTAATCAAGTACTTGCAATTAGATCAGTTAGATCGCAATTAGACTGATTAGAACAGGAAACGGCAGTGAACTGTTCATAATTTATTGATCCCCCTAATTCTTCTTTTTTTTTTTAAATCTTTTAAACTTTTTATTCTAAATCTGCCTACCACTGATATACTTTACATTAGACCATGCCTTCTCGTGACATTTATGTTTATGCAAGTTACTAAACGCTGTTTATACACACAATAGCTTATAAATCAAAATAATTCACACCATTTTGGCCAAAAAGTAGCAAGTAAAGCACAAAAAAAAAATTATACAATTCTCATATTTTTATTAAGTAAAGTTTGTATTTAAGCAACATTATGTCAAAATAGTCTAGATTACCCTACTCAAATGCATCAAATAAACAAAAGTTAGGTCAGAGGTAATGCAAAAATAATTTGTTTTTAATTTTTCACCATTCTGATGGTTGATGTGAACATTAACTGAAGGTCCTGACCCATATCTGCATGATTTTCTGCATTGCACTGCTGCCACACAATTGGCTGATTAGATAATCGTATGACTAATTATGTGTATATATGTACATAATAAAGTGGTCGGTGATTGTATATATATATATATTATTCAGTGAGATACAACAGTAAATAATGAGTACAATTTCTGTCTGTTTCTCACTCAAAGCTATCATATGGCTTCTGATGACTTGGAATATAGAGCATCAGTCATTTAAAAAATGTTATGGTAATTTTATGGTATTTTGTTTAATAATTTCTGGAATTTAACTGCCCCTTTGCAGTCCCCCTTCACTTTCATTGTATGGAAATTAACATTCTGCAGCATTAACGTTCTTCAAAATATTTCCATTTGTGTTACATGGAAAAAGAATGTCACATGGGTTTGGAACAACACGATGGGGAGTAAATGAAAACAGAAGTTTAATTTTTGCTTGAAATATTCCTTTAAATAAATATTGCTCTTCCGTTTAACAGGTAAAACTAAAATCTTTGAAAGCAAGCTGAAATGTTTCATGTAATATAGTAAAACACAGAAGATGTCAAAGAAATATTATAGTGCATAAAAGAATGCTTTTCAATAATTAGTAAATGTCCTAAATAAGATTCCTGCCCTGAAATCAAACATTTTCAAGGGATGCCAAAACACAACTCCAAACCTGCCAACCAACCCAAAATAACCAATCAATAATTCTCAAAGTAAATACACAAACAACTGAACTGCCGACTTGTTTGTGTTACCCGCATGTTGCGGTTTGAGTCACTCGTACCTTTCCCTGCCCATCGTTCACCCAGTGCCTCCTGGTCACAACCTTCAATGCACATGTCAATTGACTCAATAAATAAACAAAAACAAACAGGCTGAGAGGTGTGGAAAGGTGAAAGGACCTACTCCGAGCTCTCCTGATGAAAGTCAGTCATGAGAGCATTGGGTTTGCCAACAGACAGAGAAGGGAGTCTTTCTGTTTGGACGCTCTGTAAGTGTGGGGGAAAGACTGAGGTGGAGAGGGTCGCGCCCAATAAAACAGGTGACTCATGGGCCTCCGTGGTTCACTGTCGGGTCAGCGCAGGGACTTGGCTGCTGTGATGGCTATTGGATTTGGAGCTGAGGTAAGAGAGATGTGTGTGGTTCGCTTGTCCAATGGGGCGGCAGTGTAATTATAGTGGTGCTCAGCGTGAGGAAGTTCCCGTGTCTAACGAGTGATATCTAATGTATGTTGTCTGTACAAGAGTGCCAGTGCCTTTACTGAATGTACTGAATACATATGAGTGAAGTTTCAAAGGCTACGTTCACTCTGCAACAGAATGTGCTTGTCAGCCCTGCTCTGGATTGCAACATTTTGCAGCCTGATCTCATGAAAATTACGCATCTGTTGTAACATTTTTGCAAAATAAAAATATATGGTTCATTGCACCTATTGCAGCAGTTCCAAGGTAAAAATATCCAACTGTGTGGCACTAAAAACTAGTAATGTGTTCTCCCAAACAGATGAGGTTTTTAAGGTAAATGCTTGATCAATTTTCAAATCAACAAAACCTACCTCCTCTCCCTAAACCTTAAACCTAAACCGATAGTGTCATATAAGCAAATTTGATATGAAAACACAATTGCTGAAGCAACCAAATCATTTTGTGGGACTTCTCGTGTACTCTTCAGGACTCATACCCCAGTCATTTGCGTCGCAACTTTAACACTCTATCAGTTGAGCTACCATGCAACTAGATTGTGCATGAAAAAGCTTGTAATTGTAGTTGGTTATGTAATGCAATCATTACACAATCCCCAAAGTATGAGCAATAGTAGTATAATAGTAGTACAAATTTGTTTTCAGAAATTGCTCACATTTTAAATATTTATGACTTTCAATAGCATCTACAAACCATGTAAGCATAAAAGAGGTCTGTCTTTTCTCACCAGAACAGAAGAAAGCATTTTTCCATGAGCCTTTAAACAGAACATGCGAGGGCTAGAACCGAGTCGTGGATCTAATTAGATGGGATTTTTTATGTAGATTATCAGACATTGCAGACTTAGACACAGCAGACACAAGGGAGAGTAAGAGACAAATACATCAGACAAAAATCGTACAGTGGAATTTCTCAACCAGCTGTTTTTGTTTTAAAAGAAATTTATAAAAGCCCTTATTTTAGAATTCAAGGTTTGACCTATGGTCCATGTCTCCCCATTCCTCACCCCTCCAATCTCGTTTAAAGCTTTAATCAAATGCACATCTGGATTGTATTGCAAGGCTGCAGAGAGCGGCTTGATTGCTGTTTAGCAGACCACGCAATGATGTCACATCACATTAATGACAATGTTGCCCAAAGCAACCGCATTTACCGACCACTGATCACGATAGTGCTGAAATAATCAATCTAACTCGACAACAACCCATGCGTTTGCAGGAATGATCCAATGTGAGTCATCACATGATGTTTGGGTTTATTTTTGAATAATGCTCAACAGCAGTGAACTATAAATATTCTATATGATACATTATTGAATCAATTTATTTGTATAGCGCCTTACACAACACACATCGTTTCAAAGCAGCTTTACAGAAGTTCAGCATTAACAGACAATAAAAATGTAATGTCTATAAAGTCGATAAATCATCATCCTTGTGCAGGGCTCGAAACTGCGACTAAAAATGGTCGCATTTGTGACCAAATAAATTTATTTGTGAGTGTAATTTCTGTCAAGGTCGCCATTGGCGACAGTAAAAGTTTACTCCCTTTGATTTTAAAATTTGCATTACATTTCCCGAGATACATTACAAAAGTTTATATCAAAGAAATAGCGGGGAAAACGGAGTTCATTGCAGGAACTAACCATTTCAAAAAAGAGACTGTTAGAAAACACGGTGACAGTAACAAGCATAAAAAATGCACGTGATCACAAAATTGCGAAGAATGCTCCACAGACTACACTGTTAGCGAGCTGCGGGACGAAAAGGAATGGAAGGAGTTAAAAATGAAAAAAATTTGGCACCTGTTTTTCCCCCTATAGGAGCCAATCGCTCCTTAATTGATTTTTTTTGTTTTGTTTGGAGCCCTGTTGTGGAATTAGATAAGATATGATTCTTTATCGTGTTTAAAAATAATCAAATAATAATTGTATTAATAACCCCAGTGAGCAAGCCGAAGGCGACTGTGGCAAGGAACACAAAACTCCAAAAGATGATGGTTAATGGAGAAAAATAACCTTGGGAGAAACCAGACTCACTGTGGGGGCCAGTTCCCCTCTGGCTAACATCATGAATAATGTAAATAAGAATTATTTATAGTTAAAAAACATGATTTAAAAAAAATTATTAAACTTATTAAGTGCTAAGGGTCAGTATTTAGACAGTGATTGTGTTTGAACTGCAAGATTAGTGGCCAGTGTCTTTGAAGTCCATCCTTGATTAAATTCCAGAAGTTCACTTAGATGCAATTGTCCTTGTTTGGCTGATGAAGGCTTTTGTTGGCAATAGTTAGTCTATGTATCCCATTTCAAGATCGTAGTCCATGGTGATGGGACATCTGAAGTCTCCGTGAGAGGCTGGATACAAACTGGAGCTGACGAACGCTATTTACCTCGGGACTGGCGTCCCGAGATAACAGCAGAAAAGCAGATGGGAAATAATTAGCATAGCTGATGTTCATAATATTAATGCATTATAACTGATTCAGCAGTAGTATAAAAAGTAAGCATTATGTGAATGCTTGGTTAAAGAGATGCGTCTTTAATCTAGTTTTAAACTGGGACAGCGAGTCTGAGCCTCGAACAATATCAGGAAGGCTATTCCAGAGTTTAGGAGCTAAATGTGAGAACGCCCTCCCTCCATTAGTGGACTTAGATATCCTAGGTATGACCAGAATCCTCGAATTTAGTAATCTTAAAGAGCGCGATGGATTGTATGGCGATAGAAGATCCGTTAAATACACCGGAGATAAACCATTTAGGGCTTTATAGGTCAGTAGTAATACTTTGTAATTGATACGGAACTTAATAGGTAGCCAGTGTAGAGATGATAAAATCGGTGTTATATGATCATATTTTCTTGACCTAGTAAGAACTCTAGCGGCTGCATTTTGGACTAACTGTAGCTTGTTTATTGAGGATGCAGGGCAACCAGCTAATAAAGCATTACAGTAATCTAGTCTCGAGGTCATGAATGCATGAACTAACTTTTCTGCATCAGAAACAGATAGCATGTTACGTAGCTTAGCAATGTTTCTAAGATGGAAAAAGGCTGTTTTCGTAACAGATGAAATATGATTTTCGAAAGTCAAGTTGCGGTCTAGTATAACACCCAGGTCTTTTACTGTAGTGGATAATGTAACAGGACATCCTTCTAAATTAAAGTTGTATTGTAAGGGATTTTGTGGGTAGTTTTTTGGACCAATAAGTAATACCTCCGTTTTATCGGAATTTAATAACAGGAAATTACACGTCATCCAGCATTTTATATCTTTAAGACACTCTGTCAAGTTAGATAAGTTAGTGTTTTCATCTGGTCGTGATGAGATATATAATTGAGTGTCATCAGCATAACAGTGGAAATTAATTCCATGTTTTCTTATAATTTTACCAAGTGGCAGCATATATATTGAGAATAATAGAGGGCCTAACACAGATCCTTGTGGCACTCCATAGTCTACTGACGTTATTTTTGATTTTTCCCCATTTAAACAGACAAAATGGTAACGGTCTGATAAGTACGATCTAAACCAGCTTAATGCCTGTCCCTGAACACCAGTGTAGTTTTGTAGTCGATCCAAGAGTATTTTATGATCTATAGTGTCGAACTGCTTCCTGCCTTAGTCCAGGACGCGGAACACTCGACCCCCCCCGCCCCCCCCAACAGGAAGTGTCAAAATGAATACCCATCTCAGAGAGCATGCCAGTGTGGAAACTTCTGCCAGGTATCTCTATATGGGTCCTAAGAACAGTAGAAAAAGGCTACAGAATTCAATTCGCTCGCCGCCCTCCGGGTTTCAATGGTGTGGATGCCACTACCGTAAAACCGGAGCAGGCATATCTACTGTGGAAGATCTGCAAAATCTCTTGGACAAAGGGGCCAGAGAAAGAGTCAGGTTATTACAGCAATACTACCTGGTTCCCAAGAAGGGTGGGGGGTTGCGTTCAATCTTAGATATTCGAGGCTTGAATCGCTCAGTCAGAGTGTTCAAGTTCAAGATGCTAACTATCAATATGGTCATGTCACAAATACAACATCATGATTGGCTGGTCACGATCGATCTCATGGACGCGTATTTTCATATAGAAAGTCTGCCACAACACAGCAAGAGGTTCGCTTTCGGGGGCGAAGCTTTCCAATATCGGGTTCTTCCATTTGGCCTAGCCCTATCACCCCGCAATTCACGAAATGTATGGATGCAGCACTGGCTCCTTTACGACTCTGGGGCATCTGCATTCTGAATTACATGGACGACTGGCTGATAATAGCACAGTCTCAAGAACTGTCAGTTCAGCACAGAGATATCGTCTTGGCTCATCTGATTTCTCTGGGTCTGAGACTCAACGTCAAAAGAGCGTTCTTTCTCCCACTCAGAAAATGACCTATCTGGGGATCATGTAGAATTCGATCACGATGAGGGCACAATTGTTTCCCGCTCTAATCGAGTTCATTCAGAACACCCTGAGCAAGGTCAGGCTATGCCAAGGTTGCACTGTTTGTCAGTATCAATGACTACTAGGTCTCAGGGCAACTGCGTCCACGGTGATCCCTTTGGGCCTTCTGCACATGAGACTGTTTTAGTTGTGGCTAAAAGCCAGGGGATTTCATCCAAGGGCCAATCCCCTAGGCTGATAAGTGTTACGCGCTGCGTGCGACGTACCCTTTCTATGTGGTTCAGACCCCGGTTCTTCACTTTGGGTCCCACTTCTTCTTGCCGTCTTGCCATCGCAGGTTGCTAACGACAGATGCCTCCCTGACGGGCTTGGTAGTGGTCTTAAGTGGTCATCCAGCTAAAGGGGAATGGGGGGGTTATCAGCTCGATTGTCACATTAACTGGCTCGACTCGATGGCCGTATTTCTGGCCCTGAAATACTTCCTCCAGAGGCTGCCATGTCTTGGTGTGGGTGGACAAGACAGCGGTAGTCTCTTACATAAACCATCACGGAGATCTACGTTAATGCCAGCTGAACAGACTGGCACGGCAGATTCTTCTTTGGGCCCAGGGCAAGCTATGATCCTGTTAATCAGAGCAGCTTGTATCCCTGGATGCCTGAATGAGAGCAGATTTACTGTCCAGACAGAAAATACAGACGAGGGAGTGGAAACTCAACCCCAAGCTAGGGGAACAAATTTGGGTGAGATTTTACAGGGCAGAAGTGGACCTCTTCGCCTCTTCTCAGACAGTGCAATGTCCCCTATACTTCTCTCTGAGTCACCCAGACCCCTGGGTTTGGACGCAATGGCACATACATGGCCCAGAATGCATCTGTATGCGTTTCCCTCTGTTTCTCTGTTCCCGGGAGTCTTGGCCAGAATTCGCCAGTAAGGGTCTTGCCTCTTACTGACAGCGCCACGCTGGCCGAACAGGGTATGGTTCTCAGTGATAATATCTCTCCTCGACGACTCGCCTTGGGTGATTCCGGACAGGAAGGACCTCCTTTCTCAGGCACAGGGGACAATAGTTCATCCCCAGCCTGAATTGTGGAACCTTTCATGTTTGGCCCCTGAAGGGTACCAACTGATGGACACAGGGTTTTCACCTGAGGTTATCGAGACCATTTTAAGACCTAGGGCTCCCTCTACTTGGAAAAAATATGGGTGAGATTTTACAGGGCAGAAGATGACCTCTTCGCCTCAACAAACAGCGCAATGTCCCCTCTACTTCTCTATGAGTCACCCAGCCCCCCCTGGGGCCGGACGCGATGGTGCATACATGGCCCAGAATGCGCCTGTATGCGTTTCCCTCTACTAGAAGTTACGCCAATAAATGGGGTGTCCTTGAAAGATGGTGCAGTGCACATAATGCAGATCCAGTTAACTGCCAGATTGCTTCAGTTCTGGACTTTCTGCAGGAAAAACTGTCAGCAGGCATATGCCCCACTACTCTCAGGTAGAGGCATCCTCCACTCACTCGCTTCATTCGTGGAGCCATGTGACTGTGGCCTCCTGCTAGGACCAGGACCCCTTCATGGGACTTAGCAATAGTCCTTGAGGGTCTGGTTGAGACCCCCTTTGAACCTCTAAAGTCATGTCTGACAGACTTCTGACTCTCAAGATGGTTTTTCCTTATGGCGATTACCTCTCTAAAGAGAATTGGGGACCTACAGGCTCTGTCTGTCTTGCCAGCCTGTTTAGAGTTGCCCCAGGAATGACCAAAGCAATTTTGCACCCTCATCCTGACTACCTGCCTAAGGTGCCTTTTTCGACCTTACATCCGGTCACTCTCGAAGCCTTCTGCTCCCCGCCGTTTACAACGCCGGAGCAGGAAAGACTTCACAGACTTTGTCTAGTCTGTGCCTTTCAGACTTATGTCCACAGCACTAGCCAGTGGCGTAAGTCAGGGCAACAGTTAGTTTGCCATGGGGGTCACAATAGTGGGGCTGCCGCCACCAAGCAGACTATGAAAGAAAATTGGGGAGGGACGCTATTGCAATAGCCTACGAGGCGCGTGGTCAAGCTTCAGCAGTAGGCATCAGGGCTCACTCTAACAGAGGGGTCACCTCCTCTGAAGCCTTGGCTAGAGGTGTACCTCTGCAGCATGTTTGTGATGCGGCAGGCTGATCCTCTCCACACACATTCATTATATTCTACAGTTTGGATGTTCACACCACTCCGGGCACTTATGTCCTTGAGTCGACATCTCAAGCCCATGTCTCTCACGCTCTTGTGAGCACACTACACAACCGTAGGGGGTCCAGACAGCCACAGTGCGGTGGCATGGGTATTCTCATTCCCAAAGCGCTTTTCTCAGCGCAGCATCATAAGTGTAGCTTTTTGAAAGGGAACATCTCGGGTTACTTAAGTGTAACCCTTGTTCCCTGATAAAAGCGGAACGAGATGCTGTGCTTCACTGACACACTGGGATGCCCCAGGACTGCTCTTCAGACAAAATACCTGATGATGCTCCTGTGACGCATCTACTTATAGCCCTGCCCCAGGTGCATCCGATGCAAACACCGGCAGAGGCTAAAAATTCAGGTCAATGTTCATTGAAGTGTTGCACACATATTCACAGCTGGTCACACCTAAATTTGTTCCCAAAGCGCTTTTCTCAGTGCAGCATCTCGTTCCGCTTTCATCAGAGAACATACACATACAGTTCTACTTTTATTTCTTTAGTTATTTCAAAGAGGGAGGGTTGTAGATCTTTCAAAATGGACTATTAAAGGGTCCCATATTTGGTAAACTTTTCAGGTTGATCCTCTAATAGAGTATTTTATTTTTTCAGTATTTAGAAACATCATTAATCACTGAACCATTGAAATGCTTGTCTGAACTGGGTCCATAGCTAGAGAGTAGAGCTTACTATTGGACATGAAGTGAAGTGCGATGGTGAGAAAGGTAATTTTGTTGTAATCAAAGAGATCATAACTTAAATGATTTAGCCTCTGCCACACACCATTCCATATTTGGAACTTGGAACCAATATGACATTTTTTGCAAATTTGCTGCCCAGTAATAATTTATTAAATTGGGAATTGCTAATCCCCCATTTCTTCTTTGTGTCTCAAGAAGCTCTTTACGTATCCTTGGCCATTTACCCTCCCATAAAAAGGATATTAGCAACTTTTTAGTTGAATGGAAAAAGGACTTTGGCAGAAAGATTGTGAGACTATAGATAAATACTATAATCTGGGCAGCACATTCATTTTAACACAATTAATTTTACTCACCAGAGAAAGATGTATAACACTCCAGTGGTGGAGATCAGATTACAGTTTTTTAAACATAGGATATAATTGGCTTTGAACAGACCAGAGTATGATTGGGTGATATTCATTCTTAAGTATTTAAATCCTGATTTTGATATGCAAAAGGGCAAGTCTGTGTCCATGTTCTGATCTGCCTTATGATTAACAGGGAAATGTATACTTTTTGAGAAATTACATTTATAATGTAAAAAACTCCCATAATTGACCAGTCTTTTTACATCTTTAGAGACACATGTTAATGGATCAGATTAATATAATAAAAGATCATCGGCATATAAAGACACTTTTTACTCAACACCCATTCTACTAAAACAGCTGATAGTCTGTGATAATCTAAGCATTGATGACAAGGGCTCTATAGCCAAGATAAATAACAGAGGGCTCAGGGGACAGCCTTGCTGTGTACCCCTGGACAAAGTGAAGTACTGTAAACAGAACTTATTTGTGACTAGAGGGGAATTCAAAAGCAAATCCAGAAAATAATGTTTGGGCCAAATCCAAATTTACCTTATATCACATATAAATAATACCACTCAGTCTTGTTGAAATTATTCTCTGCATCTAGAGAAATATTTACTTCAGGAATATCTTCCGATGCGGCAGCATGTACGAATTAAGAAGTTTACGAATATTTATAGTATAATGATGCCCCTTAACAAATCCTGTCAGGTTGCTTGAGAAAATAACGAATTATGTTTTCTACTCTGGAAGCCAATATTTTAGATACAATTTTAACATCTACATTTAATAAATAAATAGGCCTATATGAACTACTATATAGTGCATCTTTACCTGGCTCTCTCAGTTTTTTATATAAATAGTAAATCATATTGTGTTTTAAGGCTCAATTTCTCTTTGTATAACTGTGGTGTTGGAGTTGTGGCATAATGGTGATCAATTTTCTGAGTCAATACGTTTTTCCTGCATCTGTTTATATACTTTATTGCATAAGGCTGAATATTATATAAATTCTCCCCTGTTTACAACCTTGAATGTCAACCACAATAATGAAAGTTATATCAAATCTGTTTTATTCATTAAAAGAATGCTATCAAGGGCCTGGATAGCTCAGCAGGTATTGATGTTGACTACCAACCCTGGTGTCGCAAGTTCGAGTCACTCCAGCCAGGTCTCTTAAGCAACCAAATTGGCCCGGTTGCTAGGGAGAGTAGAGTGACATGAGTTAACCTCCTCATGGTCGTGATTTGTGGTTCTCGCCAGGCAACAGTTTGTGATGGTACTAAAATATTAACATCCTGTTCCTTTAAAATAAAATTAATAACGATAACTCTAATATCGTTCCATTACTTTAATAGTGCCATCGTATTCTTTTAAAAACGGAAATGAAGCAGCATATCCGGGAGGTAATTGGAAGAGGAAGAGTATAAAAATGACTGCGTGTTAGAGGAAATGACTGAGTAATTGCGAAGATACGGAGAAACCAGGAAGTCTGAATGCGGCTTCCCAAGGACTGCTGTCTCGCTGCTGGAGGTTCGGTGAAACTTTTGCACCTCATAGTCACTCCTGGCAGAGAGTTTTTTATGCATACGGTGATGGGAATTACTACTTTCAAGTTCCGTTCATTGCCTTTTCTTTACTAGAATAGTAAGAGCTCTGCTCACCTCTCAAGTCGACACTCTTTGAAGTTTGCTTCTGGTCACCTGTACGCCCGCAAGCCATGCACACAAATTACACGGTTTTGGATGAATCTGCTGAGTATTGCTACTACTGCGGACTCCAAAAGCAGACTTACTTACGAACTGATTACTGAGTTTTGCTTATGAGTAATTATTTATTTTTGTTCAATGCAATTTCAACTGCAACCCTGGTGGTGAAATGTGTTCCTTTTATTAGAAAATAATTTAATTAATTGACAATAGGTCATTCAAAAATTTGTGTTTGATGAATAATATATGACATAAAAAATATATTATAGTAGCAGTATTTAGTATCTTATTTTTTTCTTTTCTTTTCTTTCTTTTTTGTAACTGGTGGCATTTTTTCATTGAGTTATCTGGGTTAAAACTGTATTGGCAGACCTAACCTGTCTGCCTGGCACCCGAAATAAATTTGGAATTTTAATTTTGAGTCACAGTCTGGAGTCGGCCACCATTACAGCATTGGCAGACAAACAGGCACTTGAACATTTACATTTGAAGATTGTTTGTGATTTAAATTAAACGGGGACAATGAATCTACCAAGAATGTTAAAATTTAAAAACTGTGAAACAAATCGGAACCAAGCTGGAAGTAAGAACTTGTGAATGTGTTTTAGAAATTCGTTACATGTATTATGTTATTTTCTTGAGGGAGAGTCATTTGGGCTTTTTGATTTTGGAATTTAAGTGTGGGGAAATCTATTAATTGACAAAACATGTGGATTTTGAACTTCAAGAAATCTGTGTAAATCTTTTTTGTTTGTTTGATTCACCATTCATGTTCATTGCAATGAATATAAAAATGTGTTAACTTATTATGTGATAATGAATAAGGTGGAATGCCACTGAATTATAGTAGCAATTACTGCAGTTGGTGAGCAGGGTCTAAGGATTAATTACCATGTGCTTCTGCTGTTCATTTTTGTTTTTTTATTTAAACTGATTGACTTGTGGGTTATAGTGAACAATTGTTTTGAGGTGTGAATTGGGAAATTTATTTGTGAATTGAAAGGCATTGTAATTTGTTTAAATGCGCTGACTGCCTCATAATACTGATTTTCTACACTTTAATTTGGAATTTAACGAAAAATCCATTTCTTTTACATTCTCAACTGTGGCAAATCAACATTCCCAACAATCGACCTTTGTGGATATAGAGGCTCTGGATGTGGCCACTCCTATTTGGTCACCTGTGCACTGCCAAGCTCCTCAAGTATCCTGTATCCCTACCTTCTGCCACACGCCCACACAGTTCAGCCACAAGGCACAACCAGAAACTCATGTGCAGTTTGCATCCCCACCATTAGGTGGTAGCACTCCAGCACTCCAGATCCTTCACAAGAGAACAGAGACATCAATAATCCATGCAATTATGCACTCCATCACCTGGAATATCCCCAGCTACTACCTCACCTACTTCTCCATACTCAGGGACACAGTATGACCTGCCTGGATTTCTTTCAACACCTGGAAGAGAGATTGGTCAACTCACTGCACAAGTGCAAGGTAACTTGGACAACTTGCATGATTTCATGACCATACAAGAGAGGGCAGTGATTGAACTTACCAAGGAGCTGAAATCTTATTCCTCCAGCCATGAGAGGGAGATCGCTAAACTTGCTGTAAAGATGGAGGAAATTATGCAACAAATTTTCACCACCTTATCTACAAATAAGCAACAAGCAGAAACTGAGGCAGATCAAACAATTAAAGCCATGAAACTAATGATGACTGAGCAACTCCGAAAGGTAGAGGATACCTTAGTGTCATAAGTGCACTTCATGGTGCAACAGTTGCAGTTGGAGGTTCAACAGGACATCCAAGCAGTTTAACGGCATTCTCAGAGGGCTTATGATGAACTGTTGAAAGAAAGTAGTCAACAAAAAAATTGGTAAATTGTCCACAAACATGAAAGAATTGCAAACTGAAATGGAAGCCAAGTTTGACATTCAAGAAAAAGGAACAGCTAACCTGAAAGGGAAAAGTGTACCCCTTCATAACACATTACCACCCTTATCAGTAACCTCTCCAGCCCCTGCTGCTGTGGTTAAAAGTGACCACATCAAACTAACATTTCCCAAATTTAGAAGACCATCGGATGACCAGATCTGTTGCTGTACATAAAACGTTGTCAAGACTTCCTTGATGTACACCCACTACCTGATACAGACATTTTGGCATCCTTCAGGACAGTTTTATCTGGCACTGCCCATGACTGGTGGGAAGTAGCACGATCATCTGTGAAAAGCTGGAGTGAGTTCCAGTCTGCATTTCTCTCCGCTTTTCTTGCTGAGTACTATAAAGATGAGTTGGCCGAGCGTGTGCGCAAGAGGATTCAAGGAGGAAGGGAGTCCATTAGAGTTTTTGCTTTTAGTTACAGAGCCCTCTGTAAAAGATGGAAACCAAGCTTATCTAAAAAAGACATAGTTAAGAGGATTCTTAAAAATATAAAACCTTACCTCACCAATCACCTTCGTAGCTATGTAAACACTGTGGATGTGCTGGTTCGACTTGGACATCAGCTAGAGAAAGACCATGAACAACATAAGCAATGTGATGGCAAAGTTGTGCCTAAAACCGGTGCTGTACCAACCAGAGTGGCTACATCCACCCAACCTACTGTACGATGTTGGCAATGTAGAGGACTTCACATCCCGGGTAGCTGTCCTCACTTCACCTCTTCAGCCCAATCAACCCAGTCTTCAAGCCACCAGCCACACTCTAATAAATGGAACATCCATTCCCACAAGCCTGGTCAGCCTCACAGCAATTCAGTGTTTTCTGTAACTACAAGGGATTCACCCCCAGGTAAACTCATCACCACCATTGCACCGGAAAGCCCAGCTACTCCTAGAAACCCTGTCAGTGTACCTCAACAGTTAATTGTGCCTCTCAGTATTGGCTCATGGCAGGGGAAAGCCATTGTGGACACTGTATCAAGTTCCACCCTCATCCAAAAGATGCTCTGGAAGAACCTTGCACAATTAGCCCATGACCTTCTCCATCCCAGGACACTCGGACCTTTGTATCTAGATAACGGTAAAGCAGAAGTTCCACTCGTGTGGCTGAATGTCTCAGTTAACATCCATGACAAAAAGTTCAAGTTACCAGCTGCAGTTCTATCATCCAAAGCTCTGGCATATGCAGCAGTCCTGTGCCTGGATTTTACCTTCTTTAGTGGCTTGCAGATAAATGTAATTGACAGAAAGTATACCTTCAAGTCGGACCCTGATGTGGATTACCCATTCCCACCAGGCAGTGCGAGTGTACCTGAGAACAGACTCCACTTGGGAAAAGGAAAACACAAAGAGAATGCAAGCCAAAGTCTCTCTCTCTCTTGAGTTCAATTCCTACCCCTCAACCCAACTTTATGTCTAGCTCAGATGACATGGACATTCAAAACCTCATTGACAGTGCTGTGAATGAAGCCCATTTATCTGCTGATGGAAAACACCAGCTACGTCAGGTTTCGGAGGCCGCCACACAGGTGTGTGCACCCCGACCAGGTCACACTGATGTTCTTCAACACTGTATTTATACCACCCATCAAGTATCATTAAAACAGCGACCCTATCACATGTCCCCTTCCAAATAAGATGTGGTTAAAAAAAGAAACTAGAAAAGAAGTGGGCCTCACCTGTCATCCTTGTTCCAATAAAAAATGTGAGCCTCCGGTTTTGTGTAGATTATCGCAAGGTCAATGCTATTACAGAGAGTGATGCTTACCAACTGCCAAACATCGCAGAAATCTTGGAATCTCTCTCTGGAGAAGCTATCTTTTACCATTGACCTGAATATTGGATGACCATGCAGGTGACCATGGACCCTGAAAGTACAGCAAAGATGGCATTTATTACACCATATGGATTATTTCAGTTCAATGTTATGCCATTTGGATAAAAAAAAAATGTCCCAGCTACCTTCCAAAGATTAATGGAAACAGTTTTGGGTGAACTACGTGGTAAAAATTGTTTTGTGTATATGGACTACATTATTATCCACTCACCATCCATTGAACAGCACTTTCTTGACCTCCAGAGTGTTCTCCACAAGTTACAAAATGCTGGTCTGATGATTAATCTTAATAAAGGCACATTTTTATTACAGGAAATAGCATTCCTAGGCCATGATGCCATGATCTGCTGATCCCAGGAAAGTGGAGGCTATTCGTTCTTACCCAGTCCCCAGAAAACTCAAGGAGGTCCAGTGCTTTCTTGGTTTAGCCGGATGGTACCACCGGTTTGTCACAAATTTCTCGCAGATCGCTGAACCCCTTAATGCCTTGAGTTTTCCAGTGGACCCCTCAATGTCAACAGGCTTTTGAACAGCTGAGGTAAGCTTGATGTCACCTCCCATTTTGGGGCATCCCGACTTACAACACTCCTTCATTGTCTACACACATGCTAGTGAGACCAGTCTGGGTGCTGTGTTGACACAGAGGGACCATGGGAAAGAGGGAGTCATAACTTATGCTAGCCAGACATTGAACAAAGCTTAAATTAATTACTCAGCAACTGAAAAAGAATGCTTGGCAGTGGTTTGGGCTCTGGAGAAATGGCAGTATTACCTGGAACTTACCACTCTGCACTACAATGGGTTATGGGTTCTACCAAGACCTCAAGTCATCTGATCAGATGGGCCTCACGACTGCAAAAATTTGACTTAATTGTCGAATACCGAAAAGGACAACTAAATGTGGCACCAGACACCCTCTCACAAATCCCCATCAGTGGTGGTTGCAATTAGTATACACTCTAAAAAATGTTGGGTTGTTTTTTTCAACCCAAACACTGGGTTAAGCCGTTTGGGTCATTTAATTGGGTTATTTTCTCAGTGTTGGGTAGTTTTATGTCTAACCCAGTCGTTGGGTCATTTTCACTGACAGTTGAAACAGTGCACCCCTCCCCCATCCCGACGTATCAGCCCAACTCCTGTCTCAAATCAACTCAATGCTTTAGTTATCTGACGCGCGGGCTTTTGATCGCCTCAGGAGGGAGAACAATATGTTGATTTATTTGGAGAAACAAGGTTTGTATAGATGATTTTTTATCTATAAAACTATTACATTACACTAGCAAATGCAAAAGTATTCAAAATAGGACAGTTCACATGACATTAACTGTTATTAAATGTAATGCTTGCTTCTTCAGCTTTGGTTTGCTGTAATGCTCACTGGATCGTTATTACGTTTGCTATTCTGTTTTTTTTTCTTCTTCTTTTTGAATGATTCAAACGTCTCATTTAGTCAAATTTCGACGTTTTAGTCTGAAATATGTGACCTAGGTAACTGAGTCATTAAGCTCAAACTCGATTAATACCTGACGCGAGCGTCGCGTCAAAAGCAAACACTTATTTATATATATATATATATATATATATATATATATATATATATATATATATATATATATATATATATATATATATATACACACTCACCTAAAGGATTATTAGGAACACCATACTAATACTGTGTTTGACCCCCTTTCACCTTCAGAACTGCCTTAATTCTACGTGGCATTGATTCAACAAGGTGCTGAGAGCATTCTTTAGAAATGTTGGCCCATAATGATAGGATAGCATCTTGCAGTTGATGGAGATTTGTGGGATGCACATCCAGGGCACGAAGCTCCCGTTCCACCACATCCCAAAGATGCTCTATTGGGTTGAGATCTGGTGACTGTGGGGGCCATTTAAGTACAGTGAACTCATTGTCATGTTCAAGAAACCAATTTGAAATAATTCAAGCTTTGTGACATGGTGCATTATCCTGCTGGAAGTAGCCATCAGAGGATGGGTACATGGTGGCCATAAAGGGATGGACATGGTCAGAAACAATGCTCAGGTAGGCCGTGGCATTTAAACGATGCCCAATTGGCACTAAGGGGCCTAAAGTGGGCCAAGAAAACATCCCCCACACCATTACACCACCAACACCAGCCTGCACAGTGGTAACAAGGCATGATGGATCCATGTTCTCATTCTGTTTACGCCAAATTCTGACTCTACCATCTGAATGTCTCAACAGAAATCGAGACTCATCAGACCAGGCAACATTTTTGCAGTCTTCAACTGTCCAATTTTGGTGAGCTCTTGCAAATTGTAGCCTCTTTTTCCTATTTGTAGTGGAGATGAGTGGTACCCGGTGGGGTCTTCTGCTGTTGTAGCCCATCCGCCTCAAGGTTGTGCGTGTTGTGGCTTCACAAATGCTTTGCTGCATACCACGGTTGTAACGAGTGGTTATTTCAGTCAAAGTTGCTCTTCTATCAGCTTGAATCAGTCGGCCCATTCTCCTCTGACCTCTAGCATCAACAAGGCATTTTCACCCACAGGACTGCCGCATACTGGATGTTTTTCCCTTTTCACACCATTCTTTGTAAACCCTAGAAATGGTTGTGCGTGAAAATCCCAGTAACTGAGCAGATTGTGAAATACTCAGACCGGCCCGTCTGGCACCAACAACCATGCCACGCTCAAAATTGCTTAAATCATCTTTCTTTCCCATTCTGACATTCAGTTTGGGGTTCAGGAGATTGTCTTGACCAGGACCACACCCCTAAATGCATTGAAGCAACTGCCATGTGATTGGTTGATTAGATAATTGCATTAATGAGAAATTGAACAGGTGTTCCTAATAATCCTTTAGGTGAGTGTATATATATATACATACACACACACACACACACGCTCCTGCTCTTCAATATTGTTCGTACCGCTGTCAGTCCCAGTATCCAATCGGCGCTACGGATGCTTTCAGTGGCCTGCCACCACTGAAAGCATCCGTTGTGCCGAAATTAAAAAACTACTCTTCTACTGGTGTGTTTTTAGCGGAGGTGAGCGGGTGTTTTCAATTAATTCCTATGGAAGTCGAGCGGCGGTTGGATACTGGGACTGACAGCGGTACGAACAATCATGAAGAGCAGGAGCATGTGTGTGTGTGTGTGTGTGTGTGGTCAGGTGGTGCAGGGAGCAGGAAAACTGGGGTTACTGCATGGTAGGGGGAAGTGGCAGGGTCTGAAATGACAGAGGGAGTTAATGGCATGAAGAGACTGGGTATAGAATGATGGACAAGGTGATGCAAAAAAAGACTGTTTATGCATATTAAAGTAGAAGGTAATTTGAGTCAGCTGATGATTGATTTTGTATAATCAATCATGTATAGTGTGTAGTATGTTCTCATGCATTCTATGATTTTATTTTGTTTTTAACAGATTGGGACCAACATGGTTGAATACTTTGGGGAGGCTGAGATTGCTAAACCCTTCCCCTTTGTCCTTGGCCTCAGAGACAACAGTCAGTGCCATCAAGCCTTTGTTGTTGTTGGCAGACAGGCACTACAGCAAAACACTCTCCTTGGTGCTGTGGACATTTGCTTTAAACTTTTTTATGTTTTGGACATTCATTTCCCAAAGCAGTGCGCACCAGTGTGGGAGTTTCTGCAGACCGTTGTCTACAAACTCCCAGGAACAGAATCGCCTTCAATAAGACTGCTGCGTGGTTATTTGTCTTGCTAAGCAGTACCACAACATTTGTTAGCTGATAATGCGTTTTTTTATGCTCTTTCCACTGTGTTCTTGTGCCACTCTTGTTAACCTTATGTTGTAATGTTTATGTACTTTTGAAACAAAACCATTTATGAAATTTTAAGGATTTGTGAACAGAAATTGAAATTGTATGAATTTAAATTGTTTATGTTTTATTGTTAATTGAGAATGAAAATATACTTATGCTTTCTCAATGAAGTATGCTTTCTATTTTTTGTCTGTATATAGTTACTCTCTGTAGGAATGCAATGAACACCCGATATAAATTCACAAAAACTGCAGAAAATACTGATATGGTCCTTTCAAACCGTTTATAAACAGCTTGAAACACATTACCTACACATTGGGTTGTTGTAACCCAGCAAAAAAATTATCACTACCGATAAGATGGGTTAAACAATCAACCCATAGAGTTGGGTTGGTTGTACAACCCAACATGTTAGGTTAAAATAACCACGGTTGGGTTTGTCCATATTTGACCCAGCCATGGGTTGCAAAACAACCCAAATAGGGTTCTTTTCAACCCAACATTTTTTAGTGTGTACCAGCCAACTGGTGCCAGAAGATTTCCTAATCATTCTGGACAAGATCTGGGAGGAACAGCATAAAGATTCAGTAATCATAAAAAAATGTTTATTTGAAAGAAAAATATAAGGTACTGGAAGACAAGCTTTACCGTAAAACGTACCAAGCTGACAATGAGCGGTTGTACCGTGTTTGTGTTCCTAGCAGCCTCATCACACACATTTTTCACCATTATCATGCCAGCCTATTAAGTGGACATGGAGGAATCTATAAAACCTATAAAAGAATTCAAGAAGTGGCTTTCTGGCCAGGAATGTGGACTGATGTCAAGCAGTGGGTAAAGAGATGTGTGAAATGTCAAAAACTTAAGAATGATAACAGAAAACCTGCTGGAAAAATGCAACACACTACCGTTACGCACCCCAATGAAATGCTGGGTGTAGACATAATGGCTCCCTTACCACGTAGCTCCAATCGAAATGTGTACCTCTTAGTGTTCATTGATTACTTTACTCGCTGGGTGGAGATGTTCCCCATGCATAATGCTACTGCCCAAACCATTGCTACAATCTTCCGGAAGGAGATTCTGACTAGATGGGGTGTTCCTGATTTCCTGCTGTCTGATAGAGGTACACAATTTGTTTCATCTGTATTTAAGGAAGTCTGTGAAAAAATGGAATGTAACACCTAAACTAAATACTGCTTACCATCCCCAGACCAATATAACTGAGAGAGTAAACTGCACACTTCTGAACTCAGGTAAATACCTGGAGTGGTGGTGGTGTAGTGGTCTAAAGCACATAACTGGTAAACTGGTAATCAGGAGTTCACTGGTTCAATCCCCACAGCCACCACCATTGTGTCCTTGAGCATGGCACTTAACTCCAGGTTGCTCCGGGGGGATTGTCCCTGTAATAAGGGCTCTGTAAGTCGCTTTGGTTAAAAGCGTCTGCCAAAATGCATAAATGTAAATACTGATCCCATTCAGGTATGCGGTGATCATTGCTGATCACCTGAGTTCAGATTTGCCCTAAATTCTCCATTGGAAAAATATCACTCCTGATATATCTGTGTCTGACGCTGTTCACAATTTAAAACAACTTCAGTCCAAAGCTGAGGAAAACAGTGAAAAACTCATGTGAGACAATAAAGAAAGTATAACAAACATAGACACAAACTCTAATTTAACGAAAATACCGAATGTGGATAAGGAACTTCCCCCAATCTAGTGCAAAAACTAAATTGACTGCTAAATTGGCAGAAAAATTGAGAGGTCCTTACTGTGTGATAAAACAGTTGGGTCCCCTTAATTATCATGTGGCACTGGAGATTACAGGAGAAGATGTCCGCACGATGCATGTGTGTAAAATGAATCCATGCTACCCAACAGTGGAAAAATTGGAATCAGTGTTTGTTTCAAAAAGGTAATGGGCAGGTTAGTGGGGTCTTGTGATTTTTCTAGCCTTTTTCCTCACTCTGGAAATGTACAGTTCTGAAGAGACTATTAACCCAAAAGATATCATAGTAAGCCATGTGAAGGCATACAATAATAATTTTTTTGTGAGAAACAACCTGAAATGAGAGAAGCTCCTTCGAAGTGGTTTGTGTGTTCATGTGTTCCTTTTGTTCTCTTTTTTAAGCTTTGTAAAACATTATAGGAGTGCCTTATAAACACGTGATCTATACGCTCCCTTACTTTGCCCAACATGTAGCATAATAACAGCTAGTATAAATTGTGTTCAATCATGACAACCCTTGCCAAAAAATTTAAACTAGCCTCAAATTTGCTGCTTGTTATTTTCACATGTAAATGAGCTTGTGATTTGCAGCAAATGTTTGCCAGAAGTGTGAAGCTCTTCGCATGTAGTGGTGAACCTCTGGCAAACCTTTGGCAACAATGGGCAATTTGTCGCAAGTTTGCTGCAAAGCTTTTTTGCATGTGAAAATGATCTGTGGCGAATTAGAAGCAAGTTTTGGAAAGATTTAGCATGTTAATGTGTGTGCAACATTTGTTTAGTCTTGGCAGACTAGATTTGCTACGCTGCTGCTGCTGGATAAATGATGATGAGCTGTGCCTGGTTTCCTCCAGACATTACACTTGCAATTCATGCCAAAAAGTTTAATCATTGTTTCATCAGACTAGAGAATTTTGTTTCTTATGGTCTGAGAGTCCTTCAAGTGCCTTTTGGCAAACTCCAGGTGGGCTGTCATGTGCCTTTTACTGAGGAGTGGCTTCTGTCTGGTCATTCTACCATAGAGGCCTGATTGGTGGAGTGCAGCAGAGATGGTTGTTCTTCTGGAAGGTTCTCCTCTCTCCACAGAGAAACCCTGGAGCTCTGTCAGAGTGACCATCGGGTTCTTGGTCATCTCCCTGACAAAGGCCCTTCTCCCCTGATTGCTCAGTTTGGCCAGGCGTCCAGCTCTAGGAAGAGTCCTGGTGGTTCCAAACTTCTTCCATTTATGTATGACAGAGGCCACTGTGCTCATTGGGACCTTCAATGCTGCGGAAATTTATCTGTACCCTTCCCCAGATCTGTGCCTCGATACAATCCTGTCTCGGAGGTCTACAGACAATTCCTTGGACTTCATGGCTTGGTTTGTGCTCTGACATGCACTGTTAACTGTGGGACCTTATATAGACAGGTGTGTGCCTTTCCAAATCATGTCCAATCAACTGAATTTACCACAGGTGGATTCCAATGAAGTTGTAGAAACATCTCAAGGATGATCAGTGGGAACAGGATGCACCTGAGCTCAATTTTGAGTGTCATGTCAAATGCTGTGAATACTTATGTACATGTGATTTTTAAAATTTTTAATTTTTTAATAAATTTGCAAAGATTTAAAAAAAAAACTGTTATCATTATGGGGTATTGTTTGTAGAATTCTGAGGAAACTAATGAATTTAATCAATTTTGGAACAAGGCTGTAACATAACAAAATGTGGAAAAAGTGAAGCGCTGTGAATACTTTCCGGATGCACTTGTACATACTCTGTTAGTATTTGGACAAGCTGCTGTTTCTGAACAGTTAGGCAAAATTAGATGCCGCATCGAGAATGTATGACAACCCTAGTGAAAAAGAAATTTAACAAATTAGATTTAAAACATATTTATTTCATGATAAGTATACTAAAAATACATTAACATATCTATGTACTAATATGTACTACATATTAGTACACATTAGTACATTGTATGTAATACAAAATGTGCACAATGTACATTCCTTAAAACAGAAGTGATACTAAATTGACGTGCAGTCACCGCACCAGAACCAGGCTGGTTGTGACATCATCAATACAACATTAAGTAGTCAGTATGCAGAGTGGGTTGTACACCCAATTTATACCAGACCAGCTTCCAAAATCTTCAAAACTACTGTGGTTATAGTTATTTATCTACATAAATATTAGTCAAAAACTGTCCCCTTACAGAGTTTGAATGTTGTCTGATGCTGCTTGTCTGCTCAATCTTGTTTTAGTTTGAATTAAGACAAATTTCCCTCTTGAAAGAAGAATAAACACAAATCTAACAGAGAACGTAAAACTGTTAATTTGCTCGTTCTTTACATTGTGCAATCAGCATATAGTTAATTACAACTATCACACAAGTCATATAATGTAAATTATAACTATCTACATAACAATCCAATGTGTTAAAACTACATAGGATTATAGTCCTTTCAAGGAATAAATTGTAACAACTGTTGATGTTTCAAATTGGGGACTTACTATTGGCTGTTGTGTTTGCATAATTAATGAGGTCGGTCTGTGTAGGTTTTGGGGATGGTTTGGGGTTTTATTAACTAACATTTAAAAGTAATTGGGGTTGTAGTTATGTTTCAAATTCAGCTTAATGTTAAATATGTAATTTTAGTTCATGAAAATTGGTTATTTTTGTAGTTACTCTTGGTGAGATTTGTGTTGCTTTGAGATAAGTATGATCCTGTGTGAAATAATGAATTTTAAAAGCATTTCTACAATATTTTCAATGATGATAAACAGTGGTTTAAGATGCTCTGTACTTGGTCCCCCAATTGTTTTCCCAGTAATACCCATGCAGTACTACTTTTAATGGAAGAACTAGAAGTACGTATATTAATGACAGCCAAAATTCAGTTGTGGTGTAGAGATGCCACTTAGTTTGTTTGCGATCCGTTACCAAGTTCTTTTAGGCCAGTATCGCCGATATCGATACCAATACTGATACCTCTAATACATTTTATTTTTAAGCATTCTTTGGATAAAATTAGTAACTTACTTAATTACTTAAATTTTATATTTATGGGCCTAAACTAGAAAAAAATTAGGCTGATTTGTTTACCTGTAAAACCACAAATTTAACCATATACATTATTAAATGGCTTCTAAAACCAAGCTACAATAGGGATACTGCTGTAATGGTGTAACAAAACCATGATTAATTGTATAAAAACATTGTTTATTGCCAAAAAAAAAAAAAAAAACACGTTTACTACAGTCGTGGTTACCAGTCATGTTTAAATATTGTATGTTTAATACAATATTACTACAGTAATATTACTACAGTAAATCAATGATAAGTTTTCATAAGGGTATCATTTATTAACAAGGATTAAAGATGCCCACTCAGGAAAATCAATGTTTTAACACTTCTGAATTTAAATAAACCTGTAAAAATGCTCACACAAGCCCATTATAATAATACATGTCATGTCTAGGTTTGTCATTACTTAGTTTGAAAAACTCCAGATGCTGTTTTTCTGTCATTACCTCAGGAAAGAACGGCTCCCTCTTTGAACGAGCTCTGTGACTGAAAGGGTGAACGCTGTCTGTCGGCTGGTGTATTTTAGCATTTCTGTGCATCAAGATATCATATAATCATATAATTATTATTTTCCACTTTGAAGCTTATGAGATGCATTAATATTCATGTAATCTAAATAAAAAGATCACTAGTTAAAAAAAAAATGTAAGAATCAATATTTTTATGTGAGGATCAATATTCTTGATACAACATAAGTATCAGAAGTGTCAATACTTTCATTAAGTTGCAATTGTTATGTCACCAAAATACATTATAAGTTTACGCTGCAGTTCTGTGTATTTAAAAAATGAAATACAAGTGTAGATATTTAAAGTGTACTAAAGTATACTTGAAATAGTTCCATATTAGCACAGCCAAGTATACTTACATCTTTAGTTGCACCACAGCACTGCTTTCGACAAACTAAAGTGCATTGAGTACAAAATTAGTTGTTCCAATTTAGCAGACTTTAAGTATACCAATTTATAGCCTCCCAGGAATAAACTTTAGTATACTGAAGCACCCACAAAAAGTGTTGTTCCAAAGAGCCATTTTCACCGAGTGTATGCTAGCCAAGTGTGCCTTGGCCACTGGCCAGATGGTATAATCCTAATAAACTTAATTTCTATGTATGCATCATCCTGCATAATCCAAGAAGAATATCTTAAATGGCAATTGACCCAACTCATAATGTGTATCTGAACCAGGAAAGCCCAGATACTGTATTATTCAACTACACCAGTAAGTATTATTTGCAGTCATTTCTGAGGTTAAATACAAATGTGGCAGCTCAGTTTCAATGCATTCCACGTTACATCCAGACCAGTAAGGTATGAGATATAGTAATCTTGACAGGATATAACTAAAGCTTGAACAAGCAGCTGGGGGAGAATGTGTGAAGGAAGAGACTGATATTCCTCATGTTGTGGTGTTTGAAGGACCACAAGTTTGAGGTAGTGTGATTCATGAAGTGCAACTGGTCATCACAGATTTTTGACCTTTAGCTCAGATGGAGAGAGTTTGAATGGAGGAGGTCTGAGCCTAGTGGAAGAGAAGTACAGTCAAGAGTGAGTGTGAGGTGATGAATTCAAGTTGATCTGTAGGAGAGGCACCATGAGACATCAATGAGGTGAAGACAGACTAGTGTCCAGTACTAAATAAGATTACTGAAGGAGGGATCATACATTTCAGATGTCTATTTCCTTGTGCGCAACAGTTTAGGAATAAGGCTTTCTCTCCGTGGGTTTAATAATTCATGTCATGTAGTACCATATGAATGATGTAAATCTTTAAAAGCATATTTCATTTTAAAAAAGTATGTACACTGCCTGGCCAAAAAAAAAAAGTCACTGTTTGGATTCATGATCTGGGGTTGCTTAAGTTGGTCAAGTCTAGGCTCAGCAACGTTATGCAGCAATAAAATTAAGTCAGCCGACTACCTGAATGTACTGAATTGTTAGGTTATCCCGTCAATGGATTTTTTCTTGCCTGACGGTATTCGGATATTCCAGGACGACAATACCAAGATTCATTGGGCTAAAATTGTGAAAGAGTGGTTCAGGGAGCATGAGGAATAATTTTTACACATGAATTAGCCTCCACAGAGTCCTGACCTCAACCCCATAGAAAGTCTTTGGGATGTGCTGGAGAAGACTTAACGGGTGTGTGATTGCACACCCATAGTGTTTTAACTCTCCCGTTATCAATACAATACCTCGGCCAAAAAATAATGCAACTCTGGATGGAAATAAATATTGTGACGTTGCATAAGGTTGTCGAAACAATGCCACAACGAATGCAAGCCATAATCAAAGCTAAAGGCGGTTCAACTAATTATTAGTGTGTGCAACTTTTTTTTGGCCAGGCAGTGTATATAAATGTATACATGACTTTTAGAAATATGATCTGATCAAGCTCAGGCACTTAACAATACCTTGGTTCTCTTCATTGTCACCAAAGGTTTGCTGCAGGTTAACCACAGTGAAGAGCTGCAAAATTATGGCAAATATTTGTGGCCAGTCACAAGTTCATTTCCAATAATGAAGTTGGAAATTTGAGTCAAGTGTGCAGCAAATTTTGCGGCAAGTTTGTCTGAACTTTAGATTTTTTTTGTAAAGGTTTGCGTCAAATAGTTTTTTCTTTCCCTTGTGGCGTGACTGGGAAGTGTGCAAACATGAATTAGAGGTTGCATTTCCCCCTCTCATATTAACTTTTAATTCTACTGATGATTAGATTTAGGTTTGGGGGTTGGGTTGGTTGGGGTTTTGTTTTAGAATACATCATAAATTACATTCTGTACAGCTGAAAACAACTCACTTCACAACTTGCTTTTGCCACCCCTCCTTGGACATTTCACCTGAAAAATGGAGCTTGTAGATGCCCATATGGCCTCAAGATGGCACCAAGTATGGCTGCTGTGTTGCGAGCTCCAACACAACACTGCAGTTTATTGTTTGTTTTGTTTACAGTTTTTGTTATTTTGTCTTATTGTATATGACAGACAAACGCTTTTGGACATTGGTTCTGCAATTACACACCGAAAACCGGACTTCAAATTCCTCAATTCCAAACTGCGTCGTGCAAATAGTCCCCTATACTCTGTATGGGAGTATAAGTGAGCAGGAAACCGTGCATCCTGAGGCCGCGTTCATTGTTACCTGGGACTTTAACAAAGCCAATTTTTAAACAATCGCACCAAAATACCACACGAGGGGACCGGGTTTTGGACCATTGCTATTCTCCTTTCCGGGATGGCTACAAATCCCTCCCCCACCCACCATTTAGCAAATCAGACCACTCTTCTGTTCTGTTTCTACAGGCAGAAACAGGAAGCACCCACCCTCAGAATGATCCAGTGCTGGTCAGACCAATCAGACTCTATGCTACAAGTTTTGATCACGCGGACTGGGAGATGTTCCGGTCGCCTCTGATGACGACATCGAGGTACAAAATTGAAGGACAGCTCAACACCACCGACTAGAAGTATGTGGCAGGGAATTAACGTCATCACGAACTACAAAGGGAATAAAAACTCCGCCATGAACACCGCTGCCTCTCTCCTGGATGAGCTTAATATATTTTATACTTGTTTTGAGGAAAATAACACCACCCTCGTGGAGAGAGCACTCGCGGCCGGCACTACAGAGGATGGTTCACTCTCCGTCTCTGTTGCAGATGTAACGCGATTATTCTGACGGGTGAACATCCGTTAAGCCGCGGGTCCATCAGAGTGCACGCATCATCAGAGTGCACGCGAACCAACTGGCTGGTGTTTTTACGGACATTTTCAAATTGTCCCTCTCCTTGTCTGTAGTCCCCATATGCTTCAAAACGTCCACCATTGTGCCTGTACAAAAGCAATCAAAAATCACTTGTTTAAATGACTGGCGTCCTGTTGCCCCATCATCAGCAAATGCTTTGAGAGATCACATCTGCTCTGTTCTGCCCACCTCTTTGGACCCACTGCAGTTTGTCTACCGCAACAACCGCTCCACTGATGATGCCATTGCATCTAAAATACACACTGCTTTCTCCCACCTGGAAAAATGAACACATATGTGAGAATGCTTTTTGTAGACTACAGCTCAGCATTCAACACCATAGTGCCCTCCAAGCTTGATTTGAAAGTCCGGGCTCTGGGCTTAAACAGCTTGCTGTGCAGCTTAATCCTGAACTACCTGTCAGGCAGACGTCAGGTGGTTAGAATGGGCAACAACATCTCCTCATCACTGACCCTCAACACTGGACCCTCAACACTCAGCCCACTCCTGTATTCCCTATACACGCATGACTGTGTGGCAATACATAGCTCCAATGCCATCATTAAGTTTGCTGATGATACGATGGTGGTAGGTCTGATAACTGACAATGACGAAACATAGAGGAGGTGCACACTCTGACAAGCTGGTGTCAGGAGCACAACCTGTCCCTCAATGTCAGAAGACCAAGGAGCTTGTAATGGACTTCAGGAGGAAAGACAGAGTACACAGCCCCATCACCATTAATGGAGCACCGGTGGAGAGAGTCAGCAGCTTCAAGTTCCTCTGTGTCTACATCACTGAGGAACTCACATGTTCCATCCACACTGAGCCCATTGTGAAGAAGGCTCACCAGCTCCTCTTCTTCCTGAGACGGAAGATTGGAATGAAAGAGGAAGTTTGGAATGAACCACCACATCCTCATATGGTTCTACACCAGCACTTTAAAGAGCATCTTGACTGGGTGCATCACCGCCTGGTACGGCAATAGCACCGCCCACAACTGCAAAGACATGCAAAGGGTGGTGCGAACTGCCAGACACATCATCGGAGGTGAGCTTCCCTCCCTCCAGGACATAACAGGCGGTGTGTGAAAAAAGCTTGGAGGATCATCAGAGACTCCAGCCACCCGAGTCATGGGCTGCTCTCACTGCTACCATCAGGCAGGCAGTATCGCAGCATCAGGACCCGCACCAGCCGACTACATGAGAGCTTCTACCCCCAAGCAATCAGACTTTTGAACTCTTGATCTCTCACGATCAATATACATCAGAACTGCACTTTATTAATCTTATATCTCACTCTGGACTATCATAATTATATTCTCCACAATACTGTATATATATTTTTTATATACTCTTTATTTTTCATTTTTATTGCGTGTATTGTTTACTGTACATTGTATATTATTATGTGTACATTTGATATGTAAATTGCTCGGAACTGCACACAAGACTTTCACCTACTGTTCCACTTGTGTATATGGTCGTGTGACAATAAATTGATTTGATTTTGATGTGATGCCCAATAACTGTTACCATTTTGGACACTAGGAGCGGTGTTTCGCATTTTGGTAAGCACAGACCAGTTTTAGTGAAAGAAAGGTCAACCTACTGTTTCCAATTTCACTGTGAGTTCAGTCTGCAATATGGTGCATGTAGAAAAGGAAGTCCTGCCTTACAGGTAAAAGAGCCAATCGCCTTTTAGATAGAGACATCACCTGTCTCATCAGCTGCCTCTGCGACTTTCTTGAAGACACAAGGGGACAGGGAAAGGCCAAAGGGGAGGACCTTGTACTGATACGCCTGGTCGTCGAAGGCAAATCATAGGAAGGATCTGTGTCGAAGTAGAACCGAGACGTTAAAGTACGCGTTCTTCAGTAAATGGCCACTATGTCAAAATGTATGTACTACTAAATATTTGAGCGTTGCACCATTAAACTTAGGTAGAACGTAACGCTATATATAAACTAAATATTTACGGAAGCATCTGACCAGGAGTAACTGATGGAATTAAAAAGCAGACTGATATTTTATGACATTAGTGAGCTCATGTTTTGCATGACAGGCTTCAATCCTTGTTGACATGTTCACCCGTTTACATTTACGAGAGAGAGAAAAAAAACTTTTTTTTTATGGCTCTTCGGCATGAAACTGATGTAACGGTGCAGTTTTCAGGGTGCGTCGCCCGATGTCAAGTTTCAACACATTCAAAATAAATATATGATATTAAAATAAATAAATGTCTATTTTTCCAGCTTGTTGAATTTGTATTTATTTATCACCCCTCATTTATTTTAGATACAGTTCCTATATATTGTTATTTACACAGGGCAAATATACTGTTTATCAAATCTACTTTTATTACGTATCGTATTTTAATGAGGATATAATTTAATACAGCTGACAGTTACGTGAGCAAACGAGGTTTCAACATGAACAGTAACAAGATCAAATGGAAATTCACAGCCTTTTAATACTTCTGGGTAAAATTTGAAGGCTGTTTATTGGATCAATACATGTAAACGTCATATTATGTAACTACACATTACTTTACGGAGAGCTTACGACCTACTAGTTAAGTCTTGCCTTAAGAATAGGTGGTGCAACCAAATTAAGCACTGACTTAGTTACTAACCCCTTAGTGTGAACTTTACGTCCTAACTTACATGAGAACTTGCGCACAGCTGGTGCAACCCTACTCTGGTCTCCATCATGTGAAAAAGACCAACAATTGCTAGCATGTTAGCAAAAACCCTGTAGCATTTTATCATTGTTCCTTTTGTTAATGTGATGTAAATGTGATATGCTTATGACTTACAATCTCCAAAACAAGTGGTATGTGTCAAAATTTTAGTTCCTTACAAAATCTTGACAAAAAAAAAACCTTACCATGTGAAAATGATCAGTGGTGAATTTGCAGCAAGTTTGCGTCAAATTTGCCATGAACTCTAGATTCTGGCAGCTCTTGTCATGTAATGTTTTTTTTTATTATTTATTTTTTATTTTAATAAGTAAATGAGAGTATTCAACTGAAGTGTTTTGCTGATTATGCTCCTTATCCCGATGCAGCGCGGGGGTCTTTCAAAAGAGGAAACTGTTTATCTGACCCCAGACAGCACAACTGCTCTGGAGAGACTCAAACCCTGTCTCTTATCGCCTCTGTGTTTTAGAGCTTATTTGATGTTGGTTGGTTAGTGCACTGTCTATTGTCAGCCAATGAATCCGCTGGATTCAAATGTCCACTAACCCCAAATCGCTTATCAGAGACTTGCCACTCTTAATAACAGATCAACATCATGGCTGTTTTTCGCAATCCAAGTTCAGTGGAAATCATCCCAACTTCTGGAATTTATGCTAAAAGGCATGCACTTTATATACCTTGAGGAATCAAATTGAAACTTCTTATCATGGTATGTTTGAATTATGTTTGTTGAAAATATTTTTAGCAGTAAGCAGAATAGTTAATGCAATCTTACACTGTTACCTCTTCCTGCCTCCTCCTCCACGTGACGTGTGACCTTACCAACAAGCTACGTCATCGTCTATGAGCGTGCGTCACAGAGATGTACGGAAGCGAACATTTGTAGTTAAAAAGTATATAAGTATTGTTATGTTTCTAAAAATAATAAATCGTTTGGGTTCAGAAGAACTTTATTTGTCGGCTGGAGTCTTGGATGGATTATTTTGATGCACCCTAAATATGCATTTTGGGCCGTCAAAAAATTTAGTACATTCACCTGCATTGTTTAGAGGAGGAGGCCTGAAATGAAGTCCTAAAATTCTTAAATTCTTTTTTGATGAAGAAAGAATCTCAGATACAAATTAGATGGCCTGAAGTTGAGTAAATTATCAGTAAATTTTCATTTTTTGGTGAACTATTCCTTTAATAGTGTTTAATCATTTGGCATTCATTTGGCAATCATTTTGTGACAGTACAGATTCTTTGGTTTCAATCTGTTCTGAACAAATTCATTGAGTGCCAAACATTCTCTTACAGATGACATTGGGATGTTGTGCAGATCATGCAATTGTTTGAAGAGCCTTTCTGATAAAATAAATGATGCCAGCTCCCAAATATTTCCTGCCAATGTGATTCTACAAAATATGGATGAAAGTTTACAGGCCTAACGTGCAATTGCTTTAAACAGATCCAGTGCCACAAGTGCATGCTATCTGTTTCATCTTCACCTGAAGGAATCAACTGTAAGTAAGAACAGATGTGGAGTAATTTCAGAAAGAGCTGCATGAGCCTCTGGCCAAATGGGCTCCGCAATCCCTTCTCTTTGAACATTTTCAGGATTATCAGTCACATCCATTGTAACATTGAACTTTATTTAATGTTCAAAATTCGAAGATGGATTTATGTATACTGAAACAATGAGTCACGGTGAGGGAAAGATATTCCAAACAGCAAATCTATAAAACCCAACTAACTTAGTTTTCCTTGAAATGTGATTGTGCTTACTTTAATTTGTCGCAAGTTTGCCGCAAATCTCATTTGCTTGTGAAAAATATCTGTAGCGAATTTGCGGCACGTTTGCAAGGGCTTGTTTATAAGTAAATACATATTAAATATATATTTAAAAAAAACAATCTGGTGATCCTATCGAGCAGTAAGACGTATCAAAATAGAGGCCTTGATGGATGAGTTTAAAAATGTGACCTCCAAACCTCCATTTGTGGCATACTATTCACCAAATTTGGAATTCGTTGACAGTCATTGCCAGAATTGTTACCATTAAAAGCATTAATAATTTCTGGTGCAGTTATTAAAATTAGCATATATATAATTATAATATACGAAGAGATAATCCTTCTGGCACTCAACAAATTTTTGATGTTATTGACGTAACAAATGTATTAGTTTATTTAGTTCAAATTCAGGAATTAATTTGGAGTTTAAAAGGCATTCTCAATTTAACACTGTTAACAAAGTTTGAATATGCCAGCGATCTTTGGGAAGAAACTAAATGTTGTTGAAAGGGTGTGTCATTAACTTCGAAGAGAGGAAACAATGACTGACCTCATAACAGTGATCAGAGACATACGATTCTGAGAGAAATGGATAGCACAAGTTTAACCCAAATATGCATAAACACTGTAAATGTAGCCACCCATCAGGTCATGCATTTTGTAATTTAATCTACTGTCTGTTTTATAAAGCAAAGTTCATATTCCATAATGTGACATACACCCTAAGGCCAAATAGAAAGCAAATCATTCCAGTTTGGAAATAAGAACATAGCTGACATCACAACTCCTATCAGATAAGTGTTTGTGAGACAGAGTGCAGAGAAGCACAAGATCAATTGAAGACAACATTCCTGGAGAACCTGAGACAAAGAAACTGGCTAAAGAAACATTGTAGCTTTTATCAAGATAAATCAAACCATTTCTGAGTGTAATATTTGTAAGATTTACCATCAATGTTACTCACAACTGAAAATCACTCCTGGAGATCTTTGACATTTTAAAATAATTGTTATATACCATGTTCATGGCGTCACAGTCTGACAGATTACAGTGAGAGCACTGAGTTTAAACAGATGATCACTATAGTGAAATGGCAGGGGATAGGAGTGGTGGTGCTTTGTGTTCTTCAAGAACTGAACGCCTGTTAGGCCCCACCCATTGTGACATCAAATGCGAACCCTGACAATCTGAGGTCAAGGACTTGGTTTTGATGTCCTTTGAAGTACATAAAAAATAACATTAAACAAAAATGCATTTCTTAGTGTTCTTTGTGGTATTCACAGCTGTGATGGTGCCCTCCCCTAAGGGGAAGTCAAAACAGCCATCATATGAAGGAAAAACACAAAACATTTCCACTCTGTTATTAATCACATGCTTTATAGACCATTAAGAAATAATAACAAATATTTTTTGAATTTCAACGTGTAATGCCATAAGGCCATTGTAAGAATTGGTTAACTCCAAGTCATGCATGCCAATACTCTGATAGCTCCCAAAAATCAGCTTATTTAAAAACCAGACAAATCAAGAAATCATCTCGGTTACTGATGTAACCTCCATTCCCTGATGGAAGGAACGAGACGTTGTGTCAATGAGTTGACACTAGGGGTCGCTCCTGAGGAGCCCAGACATCTCTGATCTTGAGAAAAGGCCAATGGAAATTGGCGTGTGGAATTTGCATGCCACTCCCCCGGACATAAAGGTTTAGTAGGAGTGACGCTGCAAACACACATCAGGTATCGCACTGAGGAGCCGAGCCAAAGACCCAGCCATTTCAGCGGTTGGTTCAGTGTTGTGGCAGGAGGGACACAACGTCTTGTTCCTTCCATCAGGGAATGGAGGTTACATAAGTAACCAGTAAGATGGGGGTATCAAGGAAACGCACCTTGTCAGCCTCTAACGACTCGACCAGATTGAGCCACCTGCAGGAGTGCCATGGTATGCAAGGTGGAGGCGGCGTGTCCAGCGGCGCTGTAGGCCTTAGCCATCAGGGATCAGAATACAGGCCCGGGACAGGAGCCTCGGAAGGTTCTGCCAGGTGGAGGTGCTTTGCGGGCATAAGTACACCGTGACTGCTTGGTTCACCTGGGGAATCACCGAGTAGCCCCTTGCCACCCCACCATCGAGGATAGTGAGAGCGGAGGAGCTCACAGATCGTGTGCGGGCAGTGAAAGGTGCTTACCACGAGCGCGTGAGCTCATCATGCACCTCCGGGAAGAAAGGAACGGGGGTGGAGTGGGGGGGGGGGGGGGGGGGGGGTCTGAGGATTCTACTCCAGCCCGACACTCCCTGCGCAGGCAAGCATGGCCGTCAGCTCCGCATCAGCTCCGCGTCAGCCTGTGACTGAGCCGCCGCACCCGAGGGTGGGAGTCCAGCCGAGTCCTCAGCGTCAGACATGACGAACCCACTCTCCGATGCCGCGATCGAAAGCTTATTGTCATCAGACAGCCCGAACGAGATTGCGGGTCCGCCGTCAAACGAACTGGAAACCTTGCCCCAGCGCTCAGTTGGAGCATACGTGTGTGAAGCGGAGTGGGAGGTCCATGGGGGAATACCCGGCGGAGAGGCTCCCACTGAGGTCCCCATATCGCCCCCAGTGCTAACCGACCCCGCCTCATAACCGTAGGTAGAATGATCAACGAGGGATCTTACGAAGGTGAGCCACAAAAACAACGTAACCATGGTTATGTCCTCGCAGTGAGGACATGAACCATCCACGAACACTGACTCCGCATGGGTGGCACCCAGGCATGAATGGCAGAGATCGTGGTTATCAGACGGGGAGAGACATCGACCGCAACCAGGAAATAAACACAAATGGAATGACATCTTGAAAAAGACGCTTTCCGTTTGCACCACTCTTTTAGATAAATATTACTCTTTTTAGTGTGTTTTATTTATATATATATATATATATATATATATATATATATATATATATATATATAAAACACACTAAAATGAGTAATATTTCTATAAAAGAGTGGTGCAAATATACATATATATATATATATTTATATATATATATATACACTACCGTTCAAAAGTTTGGGGTCACCCAAACAATTTTGTGTTTTCCTGAAAAGTCACACTTATTCACCACCATACGTTGTGAAATGAATAGAAAATAGAGTCAAGACATTGACAAGGTTAGAAATAATGATTTGTATTTGAAATAAGATTTTTTTTACATCAAACTTTGCTTTCGTCAAAGAATCCTCCATTTGCAGCAATTACAGCATTGCAGACCTTTGGCATTCTAGCTGTTAATTTGTTGAGGTAATCTGGAGAAATTGCACCCCACGCTTCCAGAAGCAGCTCCCACAAGTTGGATTGGTTGGATGGGCACTTCTTGCGTACCATACGGTCAAGCTGCTCCCACAACAGCTCAATGGGGTTCAGATCTGGTGACTGCGCTGGCCACTCCATTACCGATAGAATACCAGCTGCCTGCTTCTGCTCTAAATAGTTCTTGCACAATTTGGAGGTGTGTTTAGGGTCATTGTCCTGTTGTAGGATGAAATTGGCTCCAATCAAGCGCTGTCCACTGGGTATGGCATGGCGTTGCAAAATGGAGTGATAGCCTTCCTTATTCAGAATCCCTTTTACCCTGTACAAATCTCCCACCTTACCAGCACCAAAGCAACCCCAGACCATTATATTACCTCCACCATGCTTAACAGATGGCGTCAGGCATTCTTCCAGCATCTTTTCATTTGTTCTGCGTCTCACAAACGTTCTTCTTTGTGATCCAAACACCTCAAACTTGGATTCATCTGTCCACAACACTTTTTTCCAGTCTTCCTCTGTCCAATGTCTGTGTTCTTTTGCCCATCTTAATCTTTTTCTTTTATTGGCCAGTCTCAGATATGGCTTTTTCTTTGCCACTCTGCCCTGAAGCCCAGAATCCCGCAGCCGCCTCTTCACTGTACATGTTGACACTGGTGTTTTGCGGGTACTATTTAATGAAGATGCCAGTTGGGGACCTGTGAGGCATCTGTTTCTCAAACTAGAGACTCTAATGTACTTATCTTCTTGCTCAGTTGTGCAACGCGGCCTCCCACTTCTTTTTCTACTCTGGTTAGAGCCTGTTTGTGCTGTCCTCTGAAGGGAGTAGTACACACCGTTGTAGGAAATCTTCAATTTCTTAGCAATGTCTCGCATGGAATAGCCTTCATTTCTAAGGACAAGAATAGACTGTCGAGTTTCAGATGACAGTTCTCTTTTTCTGGCCATTTTGAGCGTTTAATTGACCCCACAAATGTGATGCTCCAGAAACTCAATCTGCTCAAAGGAAGGTCAGTTTTGTAGCTTCTGTAACGACCTAAACTGTTTTCAGATGTGTGAACATGATTGCACAAGGGTTTTCTAATCATCAATTAGCCTTCTGAGCCAATGAGCAAACACATTGTACCATTAGAACACTGGAGTGATAGTTGCTGGAAATGGGCCTCTATACACCTATGTACATATTGCACCAAAAACCAGACATTTGCAGCTAGAATAGTCATTTACCACATTAGCAATGTATAGAGTGTATTTCTTCAAAGTTAAGACTAGTTTAAAGTTGTCTTCATTGAAAAGTACAGTGCTTTTCCTTCAAAAATATGGACATTTCAATGTGACCCCAAACTTTTGAACGGTAGTGTATATACGTGTATATATATAAACTAGGTTATTCACTCCGTGAAATTTTCTGCTGCTGAAGTGCCCAGGGGTATGTGCTCAGCACAACATAGTGTGCGAGGGGGAGAACCGCTGGAAAGCGCCATAGATCCAACAGTGTGTAGAGAGGCGGCAGAGGAATTCACCTCTGTGACTTGCTCGCTTGGCTTCGAAGAAGATATCTGATGTGTGTTTGCAGCGTCAATCCTTTTATACCCGTATGTCCAGGGGAGTGGCATGCAAATGCCACACGCCAATTTCCATTGGCCTTTTCTCATGATCAGAGATGTCTGGGCTCCGCAGGAGCGACCCCTAGTGTCAACTCATCGACACAACGTTGAGTGTGTGACAGATAGGGAACTACATTTAAATGAGATTTTAAAAAATCTATTCATTTTCTGCTTGTAAAGAGGCATGTGTACAACACCATCGCACATTGGATTAGCCAGAAAGAATGCCGGTAAAGGTGTTTACATGCTATGCAAAATTGGGGTAACAAGGAAAAATCTTTGAAGGTAAATTAGTAGAACTCGAGAGGTTGCATATTTGGATTAGAGAACTGGTACAATAAATATTTGTACTCGTAAGTTAAAATTTACCCTCACAGCACCGATATGAAAACTTGTAAAATTTTGAAGTTGAATGTTGCAATCTGCGCTCACAGACAATGATTGTGTTTTGAATTCACAATTACTTTTTCACATGATTTTTTTTATTTGTATTTTTTATTTTTTTTTGCAGTACAACAACAAATCAGCACTTACAACCTCTCAAATCTGGCACTGTAACCTTAAATCTTCACTCCTTGACTTTTGTGACAAACCTGTATCAAAACTCACTTATGCACTTGTAAAATCCTGATGCGAGGGAGCAAGACAGGTGTTCGGTGGGGGAGGGGGCAATGAAGTCATTTTCTTGGTTGATGCCTAGCCAATGAAATGGGACATTTATTACACGATGACATCACTCCACAGTGCCAGCCCGTGCCTTTTTGTTAGGGTAAAGCAAAACCGGTGTCGTGAGAAATCGAGTCCCCCCTGAAAATCAGGACTCCCTATGACTTCACAGCAATTTAATTGGCTGTGGGACCTATTAATGGGTACTACATTCACTGCCTGAGTAGAAATCCTTTAAAATCGTTTTATGATGTATATCGATATAACTTTTTAAATACGACAATTGACTTTTATAAATGACCATAAGTTACACATAATAGTATATATCTGAAGTTATAGATTGTGAAATTAAAGATGTGCTAGTCTAGTTAGACTAGACTTCAATGACATGCTATCACGATAACATAATTGATCATATAGTTGCCCTCATGGGACTCGATTTACTGGGCAGACTCAATTTATCAGGACACCAGTGTGGATCGCGTTAACTGTGGATGTACACGTGCACGTGAATCATTTAATTAGCCTTTTCAGCAGATTTATTCAATGTGAATTGATAAAGAGCAAGTGCAAGTTTTGCACATTATTAAAACAACGTTGGTATCATTATTAACCCGCTTTGTTTCATTTATGTCAATTCTAATGAATTTGGTTTGAATGGGATCTGGCCATTACACTTGTCAGAGCAGTAAATCGCAAGTGGAGTTATTTTATTTGCAACATTAAAGCATCATGGGCTGTTATATGTCAACAATATACTTTCAATTGCCTTTATTTCTTTATAAAGACTTGATTAACCTGAAAATCTTTTAGAGCTGGGATACTGGTCCAGTGGTTATGCTTACTGGCAGAAAATTCAGTGCCCCAGATTCAAATCCAGGTCAGACAGAATGCATTTTTAGATTTGAAACCACACATACACAGACAAATTAAAAAAATTTTTAAATAAATAAATCAAAATTGTAACTGAATCTGACAGCCAGCAATTACAGTATAATCTACTGAATTTTCTGAGAATGCTTGCATTACTGAGAACCAAAATGAACTACATGTTCCATACATATTATTGGTCAAAAGCAATTTAAGATTGAAAATCTTAAGATTTTACAATTCAAACAGAATTATCAAGTTTCTGAAGAAATTTCCCATGCTTTCTCTGAGTTTATTCTCATTTATTCAATTTCAATTTGGCGTTATGTATGTGCTCTGAAAGATCATCTTTTGGCAGTGTCATGGGTAGTTATTAACATACAACATTGTCATGCACATAACAGGGGATTTGATCCCAGGTTAATATGGATGGTTAGCGGATATGCGATCACTAGACCAACGAAAAGAGAACAATCGTTTTATCAAGGTATTATTTTTCATAAATATAGTTTTGCAAATAAAATTATTCCACTTGTGATTTACTGCTCTGGCAAGAGTAATCGCCAGTTCCCATTCAATCCAATGTCCCATGTTAACATATGTAACCATGTTACCCTGTGAAGCCATTAAAATTGCACTTAAACTGTGTCAAATTCATTAGAACTGAGTGGTTGACCTCTCACACCCAGGCCGTGCCCGTCCCCTTGCAGGTTCAAGCACACTCGAGGAGAAGTATGGCATCCTCGAGGGCACTGGCCAAAGGCACCTCCCTAGCAGACATATGCAGAGCAGCAGGTTGGGCAACACCCAATACCTTTACAAGATTTTACAATCTCAGGGTTGAGTTGGTTTCATCAGTGTTCTCTCAGTTCCGAGCCGGTAGAACTCGATAATGCGGTAACAACTGACCGGGTGTACCGCTTGCACCTAGCGCCTTTTCCCTCCACTGAGGTAATATAGTGCACTCTTATCCCAGGAGATCCCACTAACTGGATGACTCCTCCTGAGCCCTCTGGTTCGCGAATTCAGTGGAGAAATTCCCCGACCAGACCCACTACGAGTACTCAAACTGCTCTGTACTGAAAAAGGTGCTCCACAGGTCAGGCCCCCATGTGGACTTGTCCTCCTGTGTGTATTTTTCACGGTACAGTCCCCTTTCGAGTGGACCCGCGTCTCCCTTGGGCAGTCCCCGCTGCCCCCTGGTCGCCATGTTTGTATCCACTCCTCCCTCCCAATAAGATAGGATCTACCACTGTGCCATTTTCCACATGCAACCTGAAATCCCATGTGATGTATTTCACCACTCTTTACCTCCCCCAGCCTGGGCAGGTGTGCCAAGAAAGAATAGGAATTGTGAAAGAACGCCTTCCCCGATGCGTGTGATTTCATTAAGATGGCCCCAGCCGCTTTAGCTTTATGCGAGAAACATAGAGAGAGAAAAGGCACGGCTTGCTCCCATGTTTGGCACATTGTCTTGTTCCCCCCATATCGTGGTGTAGGGAACCAGAAGGTTATGACGATTTGATGGGGTGTTGGGGAAGTTTACGTGCAGTCTGACATGGCCTGTCACTTTGGCACGCAACTGCCTGCCCACACCTGCGTCAGCAGCGCACATACACGGTACAGAATGGTGTGATTAAAAATGGACCCCTAGTGTTGCTTCTTTGACACAACGATGAAGTGAGCGACAGATGGGGAACGTCTAAGTTACTATTGTAACCTTCATTCCCTGATGGAGGGAATGAGACCATGTGTCCTCCCGGCCACATCGCCAAACCTCATTCTCGGCTCCTCAGGCAAAATCCTGAATGGACAGACGCATTTCCCTCCCTTTATACCCGTATGTCCGGGGGCAGGACATACAAATTCTGTCTGCCAATTTCTCATTGGCCTTTTCTCAAGTTCAGAGATGCGTGAGAGGTTTTCACATCTGTGCTGTAAGAGTAAGTTTCAACTTACGAGTACAAATATTCAGGTAAACAGGGTTGAAGAGCAAGGAAGAGAACTTCTGGAGATCACAGGGGATAGGGACTGGCCTCTGTAGGCCAGGCTGAACCTCCTGGGTAGCTCGGTCCTAGCTGGCATGGAGAAAGAGTACCTGCTGGAAGTTTGAGAAATTTGCAATAATGAGATAGTATGAACTGCTGTTTTATTTGAAGTGTGTTAGGGTATACATTATTTAGAAATTGAGGGCTGCCATCGTTGAGGTATTGAATGACTTCTGATTCAGAACACGTGAAAAATGGCATGTGAGTCGTATAGTAAGCTTTAACTCAGTGGAAACTCATGCAGACATTTTGAGGTAGAGTTCTGATACAGAGCTCTGTACCACTGCCTGCTAATTTTGTAAGAGCTAGTTTAAATGGAAACCACCAAGACAAAATATTTTTTTCTGGACTATTCACACCACGACTGTCAAGCTAACAAAAAGGACAAAAAAAACACCATAAAAGGACTTAAATGCTTACTCGTGCACTGTGTTATAGCTTGATAACTGCACTGTCTTCAGAACTCCCAACAGAAACAGTTACCACTTTAAACATACCAGATTACTGTTACATGTCAAAGGGATTGACAGTTTATTTTCAAGTCCATTTCCTCCAATCACTTTGCATGCTTGCGAGTTGGTACAGGTAATACTGTACGTAGAGTGTTATTTGTTTATTTAAAAAAATGTGGATATTAAAGTTACATTACATTTAGTATATCTGATGGACTGCATTTGTCATCAGCCATCATTGCCAAGAAAACAGCAATCAAGCAATGTGTGATGAGCCTTTGGAAGATTACACAATGAGGTGCTATACACCCATCCAGTAGGAACTATTCAACTATTTTGCTCTATTTGCGTCACATTCACCAGAGAGTTGTGCTCCTTGACAGCTTTACAATGTGTTAACCTACTGTCTGGAAAACCTTAAAACTGTGACATAACAAATATGTGATTTTAAATAACAATCCATTTATCAAATATATTGATATACTGTATATTTATTGAGACTTTCTGAAGGTAATAGTCAAGTCAAGTCAATTTTATTTGTATAGCGCCTTTCACAACACACATCGTTTCAAAACAGCTTTACAGAAGTTCAGCATTAACAGACGATAAAAATGTAATGTCTATAAAGTCGATAAATCATCATCCTTGTGCAGGGCTCCAAACTGCGACTAAAAATGGTTGCATTTATGACCAAATAAATTTATTTGTGAGTGTAATTTCTGTCAAGGTCGCCATTGGCGACAGTAAAAATTTACTCCCTTTGATTTTAAAATTTGCATTACATTTCCCGAGATACATTACAAAAGTTTATATCAAAAGAAATAGCGGGGAAAACGGAGTTCATTGCAGGAACTAACCATTTCAAAAAAAAAAAAAAAAGAGACTGTGAGAAAACACGGTGACAGTAACGAGCATAAAAAATGCACGTGATCACATAATTGCGAAGAATGCTCCACAGACTACACTGTTAGCACGTGCAGTTTTTCTTGCATGCGAGCTGCGGGACGAAAAGGAATGGAAGGAGTTAAAAATGAAAATATTTGGCACCTGTTTTTCCCCCTATAGGAGCCAATGGCTCCTTAATTTATTTTTTTGTTTGGAGCCTTGTTGTGGAATTAGATAAGATATGATTCTTTATAGTGTTTAAAAATAATTAAATAATAATTGTATTAACCCCAGTGAGCAAGCCGAAGGCGACTGTGGCAAGGAACACAAAACTCCATAAGATGATGGTTAATGGAGAAAAATAACCTTGGGAGAAACCAGACTCACTGTGGGGGGCCAGTTCCCCTCTGGCTAACATCATGAATAATGTAAATAAGAATTATTTATAGTTAAAAAACATGATTTAAAAAATTATTAAACTTATTAAGTGCTAAGGGTCAGTATATAGACAGTGATTGTGTTTGAACTGCAAGATTAGTGACCAGTGTCTTTGAAGTCCATCCTTGATTAAATTCCAGAAGTTCACTTAGATGCAATTGTCCTTGTTTGGCTGATGAAGGCTTTTGTTGGCAATAATTAGTCTATGTATCCCATTTCAAGATCGTAGTCCATGGTGATGGGGCATCTGAAGTCTCCGTGAGAGGCTGGATACAAACTGGAGCTGACGAACGCTATTTACCTCGGGACTGGCGTCCCGAGATAACAGCAGAAAAGCAGATGGGAAATAATTAGCATAGCTGATGTTCATAATATTAATGCATTATAACTGATTCAGCAGTATTATAAAAAGTAAGCATTATGTGAATGCTTGGTTAAAGAGATGTGTCTTTAATCTAGTTTTAAACTGGGACAGCGAGTCTGAGCCTCGAACAATATCAGGAAGGCTATTCCAGAGTTTAGGAGCTAAATGTGAGAACGCCCTCCCTCCATTAGTGGACTTAGATATCCTAGGTATGACCAGAAGCCTCGAATTTAGTGATCTTAAAGAGCGCGATGGATTGTATGGCGATAGAAGATCCGTCAAATACACCGGAGCTAAACCATTTAGGGCTTTATAGGTCAGTAGTAATACTTTGTAATTGATTCAGTACTTAATTCGTAGCCAGTGTAGAGATGTTAAAATCGGTGTTATATGATCATATTTTCTTGACCTAGTAAGAACTCTAGTGGCTGCATTTTGGACTAACTGTAGCTTGTTTGTTGAGGATGCAGGGCAACCAGCTAATAAAGCATTACAATAATCTAGTCTCGAGGTCATGAATGCATGAACTAACTTTTCTGCATCAGAAACAGATAGCATGTTACGTAGCTTAGCAATGTTTCTAAGGTGGAAAAAGGCTGTTCTCGTAACAGATGAAATATGATTTTCGAAAGTCAAGTTGCGGTCTAGTATAACACCCAGGTCTTTTACTGTAATGGATAATGTAACAGGACATTCTTCTAAATTAAAGTTGTATTGTAAGGGATTTTGTGGGTAGTTTTTTGGACCAATAAGTAATACCTCCGTTTTATCGGAATTTAATAACAGGAAATTACGCGTCATCCAGCATTTTATATCTTTAAGACACTCTGTCAAGTTAGATAAGTTAGTGTTTTCATCTGGTCGTGATGAGATATATAATTGAGTGTCATCAGCATAACAGTGGAAATTAATTCCATGTTTTCTTATAATTTTACCAAGTGGCAGCATATATATTGAGAATAATAGAGGGCCTAACACAGATCCTTGTGGCACTCCATAGTCTACTGACGTTATCTTCGATTTTTCCCCATTTAAACAGACAAAATGGTAACGGTCTGATAAGTACGATCTAAACCAGCTTAATGCCTGTCCCTGAACACCTGTGTAGTTTTGTAGTCGATCCAAGAGTATTTTATGATCTATAGTGTCGAATGCAGCGCTAAGATCGAGTAGAACTAATATTGAGATGCAGCCTTGGTCAGAAGCTAAAAGTAAATCATTTGTAATTTTAACTAGCGCAGTTTCTGTGCTATGATGCGGTCTGAATCCTGACTGAAATTTTTCATAGATATCATTTTCTTGCAAGAAAGAGCACAATTGAGCGGACACAACTTTTTCTAATATTTTAGACATAAATGGAAGATTTGAGATGGGTCTGTAATTTGCTAGGTTATTTGGATCTAATTGTGGTTTCTTAATGAGAGGTTTTATAACTGCCAGCTTAAATATTCTTGGAACATGACCTAAAAATAAAGACGAGTTAATAATATTGAGAAGAGGCTCTTCCACTACAGGTAACACTTCTTTCAGTAGTTTAGTGGGTACTGGATCTAGTAAACATGTTGTTGGTTTAGATGCAATGATAAGTTTATTTAGCTCTTCCTGTCCTATAGTTGTAAAGCGGTGTAGTTGTTCTTGAGGGGCGATAATTGAGGGTGAGTCATAAGACACCATAAAAGATTGTACATTAACAGTTGTGTTTACAATTGTGTTTCTGATGTTTTCTATTTTCTCAGTGAAGAAATTCATAAAATCATTACTACTAAACTGTAACGGAATATTTTGCTCAGGTGATCTCTGTTTATTTGTTAGTCTAGCCACGGTGTTAAATAAGAACCTTGGATTATTTTGGTTATTTTCTATTAGTATGCGGAGGTGCTCAGCTGTTTTTAGAGCCTTTTTGTAACGTGACATACTGTCTTTCCATGCGATTCTAAAGACCTCTAAATTAGTTTGTTTCCATTTACGCTCCAAGTTACGAGTTTCTCTCTTGATAGCATGCGTAGCACTGTTGTACCACGGTGCTCTAATTTTTTCTCTAAACTTTTTTAATCTAATTGGTGCAACAATTTCTAATGTACCAGAGAAAATGGTGCTCAAACTGCTAGTCATTTCCTCTAGTTCATCTGTTTGTTTGGGTTCACTGAGCAGATGAGATAGATCAGGTAGGCTATTTGAGAATCTATATATTGTGGTTGGAAGGATTGTTCTACTTGGTCGATAACGTGGCTCAATATGACAGATTTCAGTGGTACGTAGTATGCAAGTTACCATGTAATGATCAGTGACATCATCATTTTGCGGTATAATATCTATATCGGTTGGATTGGTTCCATATGATATAATTAAATCTAGCGTATGATTTAGGCGATGAGTGGGACCACTGACATTTGCGTGACCCCGAAGGAGTTTAACAAATCTGTAAACGCAGCCCCTAACGCATCATTTGTGTTATCTACGTGTATGTTAAAGTCTCCAACAATTATTGCTTTATCGACATTGACCAATAGATCTGATAGAAAGTCTGCAAACTCTTTTAGGAAATCAGCGTAAGGCCCTGGAGGTCTATATACGGTAGCCAAGGCTAGAGATAATAGGGATTTTTTTCTTACATCTGAGAGTGTAACATTTAGCACAAGTAATTCAAACGAATTAAACCTGTGACCTATTTTCTGAGTAACATTAAGAATATCTCTATAAATTGTTGCAACACCGCCGCCACGACCAATCAGACGGGGCTCATGCTTATAACAGTATCCTGGCGGAGTAGACTCATTTAGACCGAAATAATCATTTGGTTTAAGCCAGGTTTCAGTAAGGCAAAATACATCAAAACTATTATCTGAGACCATTTCATTTACAATACCAAAAGGCAGGAAAAGAACAGTGCTAATTGTTAACGTAAACTTTAAAGTTTTAGGATTTAGGTTTGCTGAAGTAAATGCTGTATTGGAGCCACATTGTTGCAAAGATACTTTGCACATGTATTATTGGGGGGGGGGGGGGGGGGGGGGGGGGGGGGTTTAAATATATGCAAAGAAGGCAAGGCAAATAGATGTCAAAAAGAAGACAAATTCGTAATGAAAATATAACAGTTTTCAAGACTCCATTTTGAATGCTGATGATCTATGTTAGGAAATGGGACAATTTCATACCTTAATCTTATGTTTATGAAATGTAAAAAGTTTAGAACAACCCCTATCAGAATGTTTGATGAATATCAAAACGTTCTGCCTTATATACGCACTGAAATATGCAGTATATGCTTCAATGTAAAGTTATAACTAAGTTAAAAGTACTTGCACTGTTTGTGTGTGTGTACGTTGTCTAACTTCTCCAAGGACTACTGATGAAGAGTCTTCCAGTGAAGACTAACCCAGAGTTTCATTGCACAGTGCTAAAATGTATGGCTGAATTCTATCAGCAGTCTACTGTAATTCTTGAATACAACAGTCTGTTGTAAACAATGTTGCATTCTGCGAGATAAAGAGCAGGCTCTTTGTTAAGTGGCTAGTAGCTAGTATTTGCCAAGCATTTTGGGTAGTTGAACATTAAAAACCCTAGTGCCATATTGGTGAAAGCTAGTGACATTTTGAACCATATATTTTAAAACCCAAAGTGTAGTATAGATCTGTGGCTGATTGTCAGTGTTCAAGCTGTTGATACATAAAAACAATACTAGATCCAACCCTGACACCCTCATTCTTCACTTGTATAAATGCAATTAAAAAGTACAATTAAACCTTTAAAAAATATGGTATAAATGCATAATAACTGTATTGCATTGCATTGTGGGATCCTAAAATTGTGAGATACAGATCAGGTCTTGCGCTTGAATAAGTACTATATGTTTGGGTTGCATCAGGGTTTTATGGGGACATGTACAGAAGTTTTCATTCAGAATTAATAGAGTTCAGAGCACTATTTAGAGTTTTAAATAGTTGTTTTATTTAAAGTCACTATTATTGTGATTGGCAATGAACCTTAATGTTCTTCCAACCAGTGTAAATGTGTTGTAGTTCAATACAATCATTTGCACTGTGTTGCTTGGAAGGGAAAAAAGCTAAACTTAAAGTCAGACTGTTAGTTTGATCATAACTTGCAAATGCCACAAAATGAGGTAATAGCATTATGTCATTATACAATACAGAAGTAATTGAATTATACACATTCAAAGTGAGTTCTGCAATACAGATTTTTGTACTGCGTGTCTATTATTAATGGTGAATATGTGAATTGACATCTAGACACATACAGATATCAACACAGCATACAAAACTCAACAATGATGACAATCAACAATGATGCTTTTAGATTAAAAGTAAAACCTAAACCTTAAAAAACAAGTTACTTAAACTGAAACAAAAACAACAGCAAAATAACCATTAAACAGAAAAGAAATGCATGTAATTTCTTCATATCGCAGTGCATGATAGGAACTGCAGCGACGACATAGTACTGTACATTTACATTTTACATTTATGCATTTGGCAGACGCTTTTATCCAAAGCGACTTACAGTGCACTTATTACAGGGACAATCCCCCCGGAGCAACCTGGAGTTAAGTGCCTTGCTCAAGGGCACAATGGTGGTGGCCGTGAGGTTCGAACCAGCGACCCTAGGACTGTACTGTAATTACTGTCGCTGTCAGTGTTTGATGAATACAGTAAAAAGCTGCATTTGAGCTGTATATTTGCCGTAAATGGCTGGTGATTCACTGTAAATCTAAGAAGAAATTTAGAATTTTTTTATATCGCATGTGAAGTACATATATCTGCGTGCATTATTGTTTACACCCCACACTTATTTCGTGACTGTCTCTAAAATTTCCACCAAGTACAAGCCACAGTCTTAAATCACTGGGTTTGTTGGTTGCAAGATTGATTTTTTTTTTTTTTTCACGTGTAGTGGAACTCATAAATATAGTGGAAATCAAATCCAGAATATTTATGTTACATAAATATCAATTTAAGTGGAATGAAAAATTTGTGGTAAAGTGTTTGAGATAGTACAGTTGCTCAAATTGATATTTCCCACTAAAAAAATGAGTAGAACCCATTCACTTAATTGCAAATGTATGCTAATAAAAATGTATCAAAATAAAGTTAGTCAAACAGTTAGTTTTGTGGCTTTATTTACAGAAATCCAAGTAGACAGATAATTTGAGGCTAACCGAGGATCTCAATAAGTCTTGGAAATAAAATACCACAAAAAAAATCCAAAAACAGGGTGGAGTTTGTGCCATTATACACATTTTAGGACACATGTTTTAATAATTATCGTTTTTAGGAAACCATGATTTCAGTCATGATTTCAGGATTTCAGCAGGGTTCTCTTATTGGTGAGCAACACTGCCCCCAAACCCCCACCACATTCAATGAGTTGTTTTTGGAAATGCAGGAGAACACGCGGATGTCTCTGGCAGACGGAAAAGTGCAGCTCTCTCACATCAATCTCAAGTGTAACGTGGTAGGTAAAGCAAGGCCAAATCCACCAGTTTGCACTCTGTCAAAGATGCATCTGCCAAGATGTCTGTTTAACTCGTTTAATGACTCTGCCATTAAAGTATTGTACAAGCACACTAATGTACATTCTACTGTGAACTGATGGGGTTTAGTCCTCAATCTAAAGTCCTATGGATCTAAAACTTTTGTAATGGACTGAATTGCTAGTTATTCTTTTTTCTTTTTTAATATTATTATTATTACTTATCAGTCAAATGTTGATTGAGAGAATATCCAGTGTGTGCAGAGTTGTAATCTAGTACATGATCACACAGGACCTGTAGCTTCTGAAAGTTCATCAACCCCATTCAGGTAAATTACTAATAAGCGACATCCCCATCAGACATATTTGCATCAATTCAAGGTAGATCCCATTTCCTTGTAACTCTACTGATCACATGAGCAATCTAAGAGACATGGGTTCTAGAGGTTTAGGGTTGGGACATAGAGTAAATTATAAATGCATTTCTTCCAGAAAGACTCAGAGAATTGAATGATTTCAGCGTTCAGATTCTCGCACAAACTGTCAGATCCTTCTGGAAGGCGATGATGGCTTGGGAGAGGAGCTTACCCAAAAAGGAAATGAATACCTCATATAAAACGTATACCCCCCAAAAGAGAATATAATCAATTAATTAAGCTCAGAACAACAAACCAGGTCTTCAGAAGGCAAATGACAAATCTGAAAGAAGGAGAAATAATTAGGAAATGATACAAATACCGCTGTCCATGTGAAATGATGGCATTGCGTTGCGATGTGTCTGTGAGAGCAGACTGCCTATGTGAAAAGAGTCGAGCAGCGGCCATCCAATTTAAATCACACCGTATGCATTTTCATTCATGAAGTTCACATTTTAGTAATATTGGCTTTACAGACTTATAATTTTGGTGCGATTTAAAATATTGTTTTATCCTTGTGTTTCTTGGATAATCAGTCTAAAATATTTTTTTTCTATTATTCAGATGAATAAGTTATTCGGCTGTGTGCACATCCCCATTATATATATAATGGAATTTCAGTTCCGACTAGTGTTTAGACTAGAGGATTCGTAAAGACTTTTCTGTTTGATAAGTTGTAAAATGAAAGGTTTTATGTTTTAGATGCTGGCAATATGTTGATGTTTAAGTGAGTGTATCCAAACATACAAAAGCGTATGTGTATAGTACATGCACAAAAAACTATGAATATTATTAATGACATTACCCATTGCTCTGTTAAACCCAATCAACATAGGATTAAGAAGTTGTATTTAAAATGTCATATTTACCCTTATTGTAATTAAAATGTCATAGATGGTGTAATTTATGTTAAGCCTATTATCAGTATTTTAGAAACCACCTCATTGCTGTTCCATTTGCATGTCAACCAAAGTATCACAAGATGACGTAAATTTAAAAGTTGAAAAGCGCACCATTGAGTCACCAAACTCTAGTTTAAGAGGGTGATCGCTCAGGGAACAACAATTACAGCCCCATCAGTAGATATATCAGCACTTGTGTGCCACTTTCCCACAGCCTGTCCTCGTCATTCTGGGATGACCCGGCAGATACTATCAGCCTGCAAATGTTTACTAATAATATCCAAAAAACCTTAATGATATTTCCCAGACTCTTTCATTAGGCAAATTGTTTTGAACGGAACATTGAGGGAACACCTGGAACATTATATCCACATGCCAAGGTCAAAGCAATGTTGATTGTGTTGTTTCCATGAAGTAAGGATAAATGTAATAGATGTGGGTCCCTTTGAGCATTATCTCCCAGAGCTGATATAAGAGGAGCTAATCCAAACAATGAACGCCCTGTAATTGAGAATAATTGTTCATTGAGTACCACCCACCCACCACCCAACCGCACAAGGCAATGTCTGGCAATATTATTGTTACAATAAATTAGCTTTATGATCAAGTCGGCATTCATAACTGGGAACCCCTCATTTCTGAACAATTATATCCCTAAATGCGACACTGAAACGTAACAAAATTGACATATTGACAGGATCTACGGCACAGTATAGCTGTGGACGGAGAGCATTTCAAAAACGAAAATGCTCTTTTCAAAAAAATCTGGATTATTGTGGGCGTAGCCTGAAAAAAATAATCGAAAACTTTCAATTCGATCAAACACTCAGGGTTGGGAGGGTTACTTTTTAAATGTAATCTGTTACAGATACAGATTACTTATTTAAAAGCTATTCAGTAACTTAACCCAGTTACCTCAATAATACCATAATTTAATCAGATTACTTTGTTACTTTTTGATTACCTCAAGATTGCATATGTCAATACAATCAAGAGAAAAGCAATTATTCTAAAAGACTATTAATCATGCTTCTGAATGCAAACAAACTGTATTTGAATAATGTTATGAGTGATGAAGCTATTATTATAAACAGTATAAGAATCAAACATGAAAAACAGGGACACTGTCTCCTTAATAGAAAAACAGAATTTGTTCAAATGTAGAACAGCTTCGCATTTTTATTTTCTCATCAAGAAAATACAGTTAGAACAGATGCACTGAATTATGTCTCGGTTAACATTAAACAACATGTTAAACAACAGGATATTCCTCAGATTCAAAAGCACTACAAAGTTGAATTCTGACATGTATTGCAGTTAGAGTGTGAACTAATTGGCATTGACCATTCATTAACTTCTGACTGCTATAGGTAGATCATAGGCATCTTCTATATCATTATTATTATTATTATTATTATTATTATTATTAATGCCTCCAGTGTATTTCCTCTGCTTGCTCATGATCCACAGTCAAACATCACCAGCTAATATTTATGGGTGATTCTATGTTTATGTTTAAAGAGGATTTTAAAGACAAAAAAAAAAAACAAAAAAAAATATTATTTTTTTTTTTTATATGTTTTAAAGAGTAGATACATATTGATTTAGATCTTTTTATTTAGTCTTCACTTACTCATTCTCACTTTCTCAGATTTTTAAAATCTTACATTTGCCAGTATTTCTCCCTCAACCAATCTTAATGATTCATTTATAATAATTAGCAACATCAGATAAATGATCCATTGCACTTTCCCCTAAGAACTTATTAGCATTTTCAATTCATTTGGTATTCATGTGTACAATTTTTTATTTTTTTTAAAAAAGGAAAAGAAATGCTGTCCCAATTACAGTTGTCATTACTACATGAACGCATTTCAAAGAGAACAATTTTAGAGTTTCAACTGCAGTTAAGATGGAAATGAGAAGTCACACTAAAGTTTCGACAGTAGGTGTTCCGTGTACTGGAATACAGGCCGTTCGCCGGGGTGATCGAGTGGTCGTTTCTCCGCTTCTATTCCTGCTCCTGCAAAAACAATCGAAAGACGTTCTGACGGCGAATTTAGGGAACACTTATGACTAATTTTAGCCATCCTAGCTAACATGATTTTTGTATGGGTCTTACCTTTAAATGCTTCTTTAAATTATGTATTGGGTCCTTGGAAAACACTGCATCTTCACAGATGGAAGGTATAAATTGCACTGAACTGTAATGTTGTTTCCCTTTTCTCCATTGAAGTGACAAGAATGTTGGAATTTCCACAAAAATTATAATATTTCTCCAGAGGCCATTGCGATGAAACAGCCTTTTTAATGGTTTGACCCTTGTTTGCAGAGCAGCGTTGATGTGAGACAGGTGTTATATGCGCATGCAACAGTAAGTGGCACCAGATTCATGTGTCACGAGAGAAAACCAGAAGAGATTTTGAGCATGCAACTGATCATATCTGTACCACTCTAAAGCAAGCAGCGGTCTTTTTTTTTTAGGTCAGGAGGAACTTTTGTTTATTTTTTTATATATTGAAATTTGTAATCCTGCTAGTAATCCCAATTGTTACCAAATGTAACTGTAATCTGAATACGTTGAGTTTTTAATTTAACTGTAACAGATTACAGTTAAATTAAAAACTCAACGTATTCAGATTACAGTTAAATTAAACTGTAACAGATTACAGTAAAAAAAATTGTATCCTGATTACATAACGCCGTAACAAGCCTTCTGTTACTTCCCAAGCCTGCAAACACTTTTTTTTATATATATTTTAAGAGTTTCAGGCCCTATTTGCACCCTATTCGTGGATAGTGCCAATCAACGTTTCATCAACAAAACTGAGAAATGTATTAATCACTTAATTGCTGAGTAATTCAACAAAACTATAATCTGCTAAATTATCTTTACTGCTTTGGGTCTCTTGCTCTCAGTTAAGGCAGATGGGAGATAGTTTTGCTGGCAGATGGGGAAGTTTTCGGGGTTTTGTGGGGTGCACCAGATTATATATTTCTCCTTTTCCTGTATAAATTTCAAATTTGCTTGGAAAAATCTTTCTTGTGGTTTGGATTTCCATTGTGCAGACAACGCAAGGCTCTCTGGGATGGGATTTTGGAACCAGGCAAGCACCCTTTGCCTAAGTGCATGTTTGAGTGCCTGTTTGACAGAGATGGTCACTGCCTGATGTCATATCCATATAAATCCAGTGGCCTGTCCGTTCCCTTGTTTTATCATGTTGCTTTTTTCCTCTTTAGCCACTAAAGAAAACCATTGAAAAGCTGCCTGTGTAGATATCCCAGCTCTCCGCATATGAAAACAATGGGCTTGCCTCCAACATACACAGTGGCCAGTCATCACTTGAAACATAGAGCATTTAGTGCAGATTAGACATCAGACCAATATGGATGCAATAAGATTGAAAAAGGGAGGTTCCCTGGCACTTTTGCATTTACTAAGTGGTTGTTTTGATGTCAAAATCCTTCTGTCTCCTGAAAAAACTTGCTTTGGAAATGAGAAGTCGAGGGGTCGTCTGCAGTGGCATTTCCCACAAGCAGTGCGTTTGCCATGAAGGAAATGATACTGCCGTGCAAGGAAGAAACTTTCATAGCATATCAATTTCAATAAAATCAATCATATTTTGACAGATCATCTGTACTGCAGTGGCTTGAGTGATTCTCATGGCTTTTTCTTTAATTCTCTTCTAGTATTATTATAAATGCTCTGGCATTGATCTTCAATTAAAGAGTGGCCCCAAAAGGTATAACCAGAATATGAACCTCAATAAAAAAAAAGATGGGCATGTAAACTTGATCAGGATTTGGTAACATTTTACATTAATCTTTCATTGGTGAATGGTTTATTAAAGGTTATAAATTATTGTTATGCAGTTCTAGCATGCCAAATATTGAGCCAGTCATCTCATGTGTTATACATGCTTTATAACACTTATTTAACTTAAGTAACATTTGAAAATGTACCCTATTGTAAAGTGGACACATACTGTATAAAGAAAGAGTTGCCAACAATAGAAACCTGTACATACTGTAGCATGCAGTATGGTTTAATGGTTTTCAAGCTTAATTATATGATATATGCTGTGAATGAGCATGAAGACTTGAAAAGTGTTTTTGCTGAGGTCTTTGGGTTACTAAGACTAGGTAAATTGGGAATGCACTTGGAGTAGCACCATTCTTTTACACTAACATGACAAGTAATTAACAGCACAAGTGTCAAGACATTTCCATAATTAACAAAAAGCAGACTCTGGAAAAATTACATAATCATAATCTTTTTTTATCCCCTTTTTCTTCCAATTTTGAATGCCCAATTCCCACTACTCAGTTGGTCCTCATGGTGGCGCGGTTACTCACCTCAATCCAGGTGGCGGAGGTAAGTCTCATTCTTCTGAGACAGTCAATCCAAGCATTTTATCACATGGCTCGCTGTGCTTGACACCGTGGAGACTCACAGCACGTGCGGGCTCATGCTACTCTCCGCGATCCACCCACAACTTACCACATGCCCCATTGAGAGCGAGAACCCCTAACTGCGACCACAAGGAGGTTACCCCATGTGACTCTACCCTCCCTAGCAACTGGGTCAATTTGGTTGCTTAGGAGACCTGGCAGGAGTCACTCAGCACGCCCTGGATGCAAACTTGCGACTCCAGGGGTGGTAGTCAGCGTCAGTACTCACTGAGCTACCCAGGCCCCATAATCATTACTTTTTATCTATTTTACATCGCATTTATCTGCATTGTGACTTATCATGAATAATAATGAAGGCATTATATATGTTTTTGATTAATATCAGTATGAATAAATGTATTTATTAAGCATTTATAACAGGTATAACTGCAGAGAATGGATTTATAATGTGTTTGTAAATGACTTATTAGTCATTATTGAACCCCTTTATAAACAAAGTGAACATTAATGTGAAGTGTTACAGAAACTTTCAGAATCTTTCTATCATTTTGTTAAATGTCTTTCTTTTTTCTCTTTATTTTTAACAGTGGCTTATAACAACTTTTTATATTAGGTCAAAGAGATCATTTTGGAACGCTTTCATTTTTTTTTCAGAGGGAAACAAAATAATTAATTCTCAATTTTCAGATGTCAATGGTGTATAAAAAAAAAAAGACATTTCAGTTCATGCAGTTCGTTCAGTAATGCTTACATCTAGACATGTGGAAAAAAGATACATAAGGCGGGTGTATAGGATGGTAGCTCTCTGACAAATGTTTAGTGGCGACACCTCCCTTAGTGTAATGGAGACAGAGTGCAGAGTCCCGGTGCCAAACACAATAAAATGCATGACATGGGAACATCTCAACTGTCTGCTTCTCCAATACCGGACACCGTGAGTCAAGTCTGGGGCGGGTGGTCTGGAGCACTCTGCACTGAGTTTTAGTGTACTTGGGTGTATGTGTACAACAGGGGAAAATGCGCAAGGGGGTTCCTCTGGGCTTCTCTGCCCTGTATCATGAGTCTTGCTTCTAGGAAAATCACATATACATGACTGGAAAACCATGATCCCATGTCACTTCCCCAAACTACTGACATTCTCTCTAGCCGCCACCCAAAACGGAACAGGGAAAAGTGTTTCCAAAAGCCTGGAAACTTGTCTGAATAAGTTTATGTTTACTATAATTGTATTTTTCTTTTTGAGACAAGGAGCAACAGTATTGTAACTAAGTAAACCATACTGTGGACAAGCCCAGATTCATCAAGTTTCCATTGAAGTTGTTGTGTTAGTTCTTCTACCATCATTTGTGGGCATCTACAATATGTTCTCTAATCCAAGTCCAACTTTAAATCAATCCCAGATAAGCAAGATGTCTCAACACTGTTGTTATGAAGAACATTTTAAAAGTAAAAATATTTTCACTGTGGCCACAAAGAGATTCGCATACAATACTTTAACTAATTCATGTTCAACTTTCATGTGTTTTCAAACTAGCTCTTGACATTTCATTTAAGTGGATGGTTGACAAATGGACATAGACATTTGACAACTTTTTGCTTTGACTAGTTAATTTCAGTGGCCCTTAATATCAGATCATGAAAAATGTATGCACAATAATTAAAATACAATTTGAAAAATGCTGTAGTAGTTTGAGTTTAGCATGTCACTACAGTTTTAAGATATTTTTACTCTAAACACACTTTAAGAGTGCTAAACGTTGCGATATGTCATATTGGCAAAGTTAGTGGGCATGGCCATGAAGTGCAAGCATGTGCTAAGTCTAGGTGCAAGTGGGTTTGGTGAAATTGCGTACGTAAAGTGCTAATGGGATGAGTCAAGTGCTTCTCCGGTTATTGCATCATCTGCATCCAATTATATAGTCCATTCCCTGTGAAGCACCACTGATATAAACAAAGACAGCACATTCATCAGAAGTTGGTAGTGTGAATGGACTGAAGTAGAAGAATATAAATATGGACTTACATTGTTTGGTGCATAAAATGTGTCCTTGTTGAGTGTCTGGCTTATTTTTAGTGGCACGCTCCTTTTAAATGCGTGGAAAATGTGGTTCTTATCCTATTATCTATAATTTTACATCAACCGTACATTACATTTTGCACACTGATATGGCTGGGAATGAATAGACCCCAGACAAAAATTGGGGTCTCTAGGACAAACTCTATAATGCCACCACCATGTAAAAAATGTACTTTTCTTTTGTGCATTTTCTTTTAAACCTTTTCTGCTAGAAACAAATTTCTTTTTGCATCTGATTGCTCTTTCCCTGATGATTTCAACTGACACAATTACATTAAAACTCTGCCCCATTACAGTGGCCGCCATCTTGGATTATGATGCTTACGGTTGAAACTTTTCACATCCTTCACAATTGATCTGATTTGCCCAAACAATGACTCAAAATAATCTGATAATGTATTATTATTCATATTGATCAAGTGACAAAAAATGGCTAATATTAACAGTGATTGTATCAGCCATCCAGTTTAATGCTGTGGATCCAGGGACATTTTTTTTGTCAAGCTTGAAAAATGTCTTATTTACTTCCAGTTGGGGCTTGATCAGCAACTTTTTGAAGGATCTTCAAGAGATTGCTTGTTTGATTTTGTCACATGACTCAATAATTGGTGTGAAATTTGTATAGACATATTAACATTGTGAGGTAAACAATATGTAAATTAATAAAAAAGTAATTTTGGGATATAGACTCAATCAAGTGATGCAAAGAAATTGCATTTCTATCCAGTGGCAGCCCACATCTCCTAATCCAGTTTTTCTGTTAAATTCATAATGATATGTGCAACATGCAATTTCAACATTTTACTTGAAACTGCTGAAAAACTTAAAGGGATAGTTCACCAAAAATGTAAATCTCTCATTATTTACTCACCCTCATGATATCTCAGGTGTGTATGCCTTCCTTTCTTCACCTAAACACATTTGAAGAAAAATATCTTAGCTCAGTAGGTCCTTATAATGTAAGTGAATGGAGATTTATCTTTTGACGCTCCAAAAATCACAAGCATACAGTATGATGTGATTACGTCACATGAGCATACCACTGCTGACCGGAAGAATGATTTATAGTTTAAAAAGAGTACTTAAATATTTATCTTTTTTTGCACCGAAGGGGATTGTATTGCTTTAGAAGACATTAATTTAACTACTGGAGTCGTATGGATGGAATTTATGCTGACTTTGATTATTGGAGCTTCAAAAGAGAAATCCCCATTCACTTGCATTTTCAGGACCTACTGAGCTGAGATATTTTTCTACTTTTCTTCAAATGTGTTCTGGAGATGAAAGAAAGTCATACACATATGGGATATCATGAGGGTGAGTAAATAATGAGAGAATTTAATTTTTTTGGTTGTGTACAAACTTTGTTGTTTGCTGTACATCCAAATGATGAAAATATATGAAACAATTTTCCTTTGAGGACAGTACAATTAAATGTCATGTCAACTGCCCATGTGAATGTATAAAACTTTCTACACAAATGGTGTAGCAATCCCTTCATGATTTTGTCTCAAATTAACATTCAGGGTTTGTTAGCAAGGCCATGATGTAATGTGGCCTTTTCATGTCTTTGGTCCCAATATAAATTGGCACTATCAGTCATATTGGGGTTGGAGAGAATATTATTTTCTCCACAAATCTTGAAAGAATTGACCTTTTCACGTAAACAATACTGCGACCGCACTGGCTGCAACTCTAGCTGTGCAAGGCAGGATTTGTTGTAGTCTAGACTGTTACACAGAAGGGAACAATTGTTCTGTTAAAAGGGTTTGCATTGAAGATGATGTCCATATGTTTATATTGTGTTTCAGTGTCTCTCAATATGTTATGAACAAATACCTACAAATACTCAGATCATCCTCTGCATTCCATCATCACTGTACAACATTTGCAGGCACACAGAGCAGGAGAAACCAAAATACTAGATCAGCAAGCACTAATGCCCTAGTCTGAGCTGAGCTGCATTGTTTTGCAAGAGCTCTGGCTGTGGAGTAAGGAAAGGAAAGCTGTAGTACTGCCCCATGCTGAGCTCTTATGAGCTTAGAGCTGCTGGTGGCACCTGTCTCCTCTTCAGCGCCAGCTGGGAGCATGTTCTGTTCACCCTGATCTCCAGGATAATTACATCCATAGCAGGCAGGATTTAGACAGGGTCTTCCACCAGGCGCCAAAATGCCCACCATGTCCTGCCAGCTACCACTTTCACCCTCTGCATGTGCTCATATCAGTGCAATGGCTCTTATGAAGTCTGCAACACTAATTTAAGTCTTTTCACTAGGCGAATAGTTCACCTGGAAATTCAAATTCAGTATTTATACCCTACCATTGTGCAAATTTCCAGGGGGATCAGACACATCATGCAAAGCTAATTTGGAAATTCTTGGTGAAATGATGTGAATAATATCCATCCATCCATCCATCGTCAACCGCTTATCCTGTACAGGGTCGCGGGGGGGCTGGAGCCTATCCCAGCTAACTTTGGGCGAAAGGCGGGGTACACCCTGGACAGGTCGCCAGTCCATCGCAGGGCCACACATAGACAAACCACCATTCACACTCACATCCACACCTAGGGCAATTTTTTGGGAGACATCAATTAACCTATCCTGCATGTCTTTGGACGGTGGGAGGAAGCCGGAGTACCCGGAGAGAACCCACGCAGACACGGGGAGAACATGCAAACTCCACACAGAATGGCCGGGGCAACCAGGGTTTATGTGAATAATATGTTCATTATTAATAAATGAGTTAATACTAAGGTGGTTATTGTATATATTAAACACGTATTACAATTTCTTACACATCTATGGTGAAAATCGTTGTACCCCAATTATGGAGTAAATAATGACACATTTTTTATTTTGGGGTGGTCCACTCCTTTAATTATATTTTACATCAATTGACTTTTCTCTTTGTATATAGGTTCAGGTTTGAGTTAAACAGAATACAAATGAAGGTGTAAACTCAGTTTATACTAAAGTGATTAGGATTAATTATCAACACATACACAACCATGACAATATGGAGTTTGGGCAGCAGTCCTGACAACTGTATGGATGATGTCGTCATTTTGTGCTGGGTCGCAGCAAAAGGTCATTGCCCCATAAGGATTTATATTATACAATAAATGAATTAACGTTACACCAACATTACACCAGTCAAGGAATACACATTAAATCAACATTGTTTGTATGAAAATGACATTTTTTTGCCAGATGGATGGTTGAGTAGAAAAAGGAGGAATGCTAATTAATATATTTTTTATTTATTTTATTTTTTTATACTACAACTGTCACTCAGACAAAATATTCTGTATCCCAACATTGTAAAAATGTTAAAATCTGCAAAAAAAATAAATGGAAAGCAAGTTTAATTGCTGCCTAAAGTTGTTCAATAGTGTAATCTGCAGTGATAAGTGTATTGCAATTACAATGTTTGTTTACAGCAATTAAACAATGGCAATTAAAAAAATTTAAAAAAGCTGAAGGCAATCACAATCGTTTTGGTGGTGTAAAAACGCACATTAAATTTAACTTGCTAAAGTCACACAATAGCCCAAGAGCCAGCAAGTTGTTTCCAAGAAATCAGGTACTCTATGATCGGCCACATTATGCTTACTCTACAACAAGCCTGTATTATAAACTGACGTTGTTCTGTGATTTATCAGCCATATCTGCATTTACTCTGTCCCATATCACACAGATATGGATTATCGGTCCACACCCCTCAGTTCAGAGATGTTCGTCATATTGGCAGCACCACAAAGGAGCTTTTGTTTTCTTTTTAACTGAACAATTGGCAGGGGTGCTATTGCCTCTTATTGCACACAGGTAGAATGTTTTGTGTGTGGTCAGTTTGTAAAATTTGCATTTCTCTTAATGTATTACAGCCAGAGCAGCTGAAAACTACTCGCTTTTGACACCCTGAAAATGGAGCTCACTTGTGCCACTTAAATTAGAACTTTGGCCACTGGAAGCAGTTTTTCACATTTTGGTAAGCACAGAACAATTTCAACTAAAGAAAAGTCAACCTACTGTTTCTGATTGCACTGTGAGTTCAGTCTAAATACTCACTTCAAATCAAAATATGCTTAAAACGATTTCTTAAGTCAACGGCTTCCTAAAAACTCATTCAAAGAGGAAAAATGAAAATATATCATCAATCTCTATGCTTGGGTCTCTGAGCTTTAAATTTAATTATTGAAGAAGAAAATCAAGTTGAAACACTGAAAAACTTATACAAGCAAGTAGAAATGACAAAAATTATATTAACAAGTTAAATGGGTTTAATCAAATATGTTAAAAACATTTTACAGTGAATTACAAGGAGCTAAAGATTACTGTAACACAGTTCAATGGAAAGCAGGAGGCGAGAACCGGCTTCCCAATATAAATCAAATTTTAATAATAAACTTAAGCAAAAAAGACAAACACACACACAGGTGTCAGGCAGCTGCCCGTAACACTCTCTCTGTCGCACTGCCATCTCTGGTCGCCTTTATCCCTCTCGGGCTTAATCAACCAAATTGATCAGCCCTCCATCCTGCCACATTAACATTTACTACAATTTTTGTTACAAATCAATTGATAAGAAAATTTTATACACTGTACTTAGTTCTTTGCAGACAGTATATTTGAATTGTACATATAAGGTAACTATAGTTTCCACCATATCTTACCTATATGTATAACTTAGTATTAGCCTTCTGACATCAAAGGGGAAAAAAAAGGAAATTAAATTAATAAAATTATTATTCTTATACAGCAAGTAATTATTAACTGAGATGTTTTGTTGAAACTATGGTTAACACGGTAAAGTTTTGAAAGGATAATGCTGTTATCAAGAGTTAGACCTGTTTGGTACACCTTGGTTTTTTGTATGTACCAGTGTGCCTTGCCTTGGTGAGGCTGCAGCTCAGTAAGTTTATTTTCTTTCCAAAGCTTTGTGTATCCATTTGTGTTTTAGAACAGCAAATGAGCGAAACACTCTAGCCCAGCAAGGCCTTCTCAAATGATAATTCTGGGCCCACTGGACACCTTTCATGTATCCTGCACTTGTTCAAATATCAGGACAAGCTAAGAAAACAAACCTGTCAAAAGCCCTGGACAGGTGCCATAATATACAGCTGAGATAAGTTCCTCTTTCCCTGATGTCATAGGCATTCAGCTGGCATACATAGGTTAACTTCTCCATGACCTTGCCAATATTTCTTCAGCCACACCTATCATTTACAATGGTGCAACTGACAGGTTAAAATCTATTGAAGGAGCATTTAGGTCTTTCTTCAGAGTTAATAAATCCATTAGAGTTGCTTATCACAGCAGCCGCTTTGCTGCCATGCCACCATGAGAGCACATTGTGTTGCCATGGCACAAGGAGGAAATGACCTCATGAGTGATGTTAGCAAATGAACAGCTCATTAACTGTTATTTAGCAGCAAATTAGCAAGAAAGAATGTAGGGAGAAGGAGTTAAAGAAAAGGGTGGCCAGTATTTAAGCGTTAAAATAAACATTTCAAATGTGAACTAATTTCCCTGAGAGAGGCACATCTTGTGCTATTGAAAGCCTAAAATGAGCAGAAAAAAGCCAAAGAGAGCTGTTGATTACTGTGCGACTATATTATGTTTGTATGATGCCACTTAATAAAAAATATGATACATTATTTTTTTCATATTTAGCCTTCTGACGAAATAGTTTGGTAATGTAGTTCAGGCATATTTTAGTCCCTCTAAAATTAAGGAAAGTTTATTATGCTTTTCAAGGCCGTATTTATGCATATGCAAACTAGGCGGTTGCCCAGGAAAAAAGCAGCTAGGGAAACCAAAGCATAAGCTACCCCACCAACACCCGCCCTGTTCCTCACATAATGCTATCTCATGACATCTAAACACTTATAAGCACATGACTTGTAAGGCCTAATATTTTCACAAGTGTGCAGGTACAAATAGTCCTGCAGCGTATTAAAATAAAAATATTTGGCGTATTTGAAGCAGAAGGGCACGAGCGCAGGACTAGGCTTGAGCTCTGAGGTAACTGGGAGTTCTCCCATCCAATGCATGCTCCCACGTTCTAACTAGCATACATGTGTGTAACACAGAGAGTGTTGCAAAACTTTTAAAGGGGCCATTTCCAATTTATGACCTAGCCAAATCACACGAAACCGCTCCACTTGGCTACAAAAAGATAATTGAAATAACTGGCATATGCAATATATAGGTGGAGATAGGGAGGTGAAGGGATGCTGGATGAATCGCTGTTGGAGCAAGGGAAGCAGGCACTTATATATCCTTGAAATATGATTGGCAGGCCTAGATGAACAAGCTCCTCCCAAACTTACATTTGGAACTTCATTAAAAGTCCAATTCTGATCAAATTGTGCAGTAGCTCAACTGAGGAGTTTGGATAGCAGCTGCGATCCAAAGACTGGGGTACGAGTCCTGAAGCACCACAAAATTACATGGTTGCTTCAGCAATTATGTTTTTCATCTCACATTTGCTTTTCATGACACTATGGGTTTTTTTGTTTAAAATTCTATAAACTTGCTTTTAGCACCACACAGTGGACATATTGCAATATTCACAAAATATCGCTGCAGTCACCTAGTTTTCATGAGATCGGGCTGCATTTTTGTGTTTTACAAATGTGTTTTACAAAGCACCCTTTACACTATTATGTCTACCGTTGTGTGGTTCTCTTACATATCATATAAATAGCCTTTCACTGAATCAGATGGTGTGTGTTAAAACCATTTTATCTTCCGTCTAAAAATCAGTTCAGATCTGTGTGCCAGGTCCTTGAATGTGTTTTCCAACATTCAAGCAATTCTTCAGTGCTTTTCATGAAATCTAGTTTTCTCTTGCAGCGACTTCCAGGGAGGTGGACTGCAGTTTAGAGTGCTGAACTACCTGCTAATATTATTTATGGTGGAAACAGGAACATCAAAGTCTCAAGAGATGAGATTCTGGCCTTGAGATAGTTTGGCTACATCCTTGTGTCTGACCTCCATAGATTTCTCTGGATACTTTTCTCAGCTCACTGTGGTACATGAGAATGAATCATTTTCTCGTTCCAGACTGGTTGAATGATATTTTATATTGCACGCACAGTTTTCTGGAAGAATGTATTACTATCAGAAAACTGGGGCCAAGGATTCTGGCTACAAGTGGATTTTGTCATGTTGCGATTGCAATGCAATGTGTTCTATGGCATATTTCAGTGTTTGAAATACAGGGCTTGGAACCCTGTAGTTGTTCTTGTTTAGAGTTTGTAATATTACATTTTTGGCATGGGATTCATGCTGTTTGCAAAACATTTTTGTGTTTCACTGTATTTAATTTTCCAAAAAAAAACCTAATTATATAAAGTTAGAATAAATATTGCTCACTAGCCATACTGTATATCGGTCCCATATCTGGACACTTAGGCCAAATTTTAAATGAATGAATGTCATTGCATTAGATAAATATCAAAACAAGGCACCAGGGGCATTTTTTTTATCAAAGATAGCATATGCAGACTTTGAGCATCATTTGCTTGAAAATACCACTTGATTTGATATTTTTGCTATATAATGCAATGACAGTCTATTCTGTGTGGTTTTAGTGTCCAATTGTGACATTTTGTAGCCACTGTAGAACACTAGTCACACAAAAACACCTGGACTAGATAGGCAAGCAGCCCTAAAATTGTTCCTCAGCCAGCTCCATATTAGTCATCTGTAATATAAACTGAAGTTGTTCTGTGATTTATCATCCATAGCTGCATTTACTCTGTCCCATATCACACAGGTATGAATTATCGCTCCACACCCCTCAACTCAGAGATGTACGTCAGATTGGCAGCACCATAAAGGAGCTTTTGTTTTCTATCTAATTGAAGGATTGGCAGGGGTGCTATTGCCTCTTATTGCACACAGGTAGAATGCTTTCACACAGTATACCGCAGGGAGTCCAGGGAAAACAGAGCACTGGTGCTTGACCTTTCCTGGGACTCGTGTAGCGACAGGCTCTGCTTACAACTCATATCAGCTTCCCTTAAAATCCAATCCAAAGCTGAGTAATCGTAAACCAAATAAGACCAAGAACAAGACCCAACCACCAGGGGCAGAGCAGTCTAATGCAGAGAAAGGGACAAAATATTTTATGAGGACACAAAGTGCTTTGTGATGGTGCTTCTTAGTCATTTGTGGCCATATTTTATGATTTTCAGAAAACAATTATTTAACAGAGCATCTTAATTGCAAAAATACCTAATTGGAAGCTAAAGTAATTTTGTAGCTAAAAATAAAACTCATTGCTTTTTTGTTTTGGTAAGCAAGCAATCAAGATGCTGAGTCATAGGCTACATCTACATTCATCTGGATACATTTGAAAATGACGTTTTCTTTTTTAAACGTTCTCCGCCCACACTGACATTTTCAAATATTTTACAAAAGATTCTCATCCACATTGAAACTTATGAAAACTAGGGCTGTCAAATGATAAAAATATTTAATTGTGATTAATCACAATTTTTTTTGTAGTTAATCATGATTAAATCGCAATATCTTTATAAACATGACTGAACAAAATATGCTTGAATTCTTTGCAAATTTATGAAAAATAAAAAAACGAAAAAACATCACATGTACTTAAGTATTCAGAGCCTTTGCTCAAAACTTTGTTGTAGCACCTTTCAGCACCAATTACAGCCTCAAGTCTATTTGTGATGCTACACGCTTGGCACACCTATTTTTAGGCAGTTTCTCCCATTCTTCTTTGCAGGACCTCTCAAGCTCCATCAGGATGGATGGGGAGCGTCAGTGCACAGCCATTTTCAGATCTCTCCAGAGATGTTCAATCGAGTTCAAGTCTGGTCTCTGGCTGGGCCACTCAAGGACATTCATAGAGTTGTCCCGTAGCCACTCCTTTGTTATCTTGGCTGTGTGCTTACGGCCATTTTCCTGTTGGAAGATGAACCTTCGCCCCAGTCTGAGGTCCAGAGTGCTCTGGAGCAGGTTTTCATCAAGGATGTCTCAGTACATTGCTGCATTCATCTTTCCCTTGACCCTGATTAGTCTCCCAGTTCCTGCCGCTGAAAAACATCCCCACAGCATGATGCTGCCACTACCATGCTTCAGTAGTGCCTGGTTTCCTCCAGACAGAAGAGCACAATCTTTGTTTCATCAGACCAGAGAATTTTTGTTTCTCATGGTCTGAGAGTCCTTCAGGTGCCTTTTGGCAAACTCCAGGAAGGTTCTCCTCTCTCCACAGAGAAATGCTGGCGCTCTGTCAGCGTGACCATTGGGTTCTTGGTCACCTCCCTGACTAATGCCGTTCTCCCCTGAAGGCTCATTTTGGCCGGGCGGCCAGCTCTAGGAAGAGTCCTGGTGGTTCCAAACTTCTTCCATTTATGGATGATAGAGGCCACTGTGCTCATTGGGACATTCAATCCTGCATAAATTGTTCTGTATCCATGCCCAGATCTGTGACTCGATACAATCCTGTCTCGGAGGTCTACAGACAATTCCTTGGACTTCATGGCTTGTGCTCTGACATGCACTGTAAACTGTGGGACCTTATATAGACAGGTGTGTGCTGTTCCAAATCATATCCAATCAACTGAATTTACCACAGGTGGACTCCAGTCAAGTTGTAGAAACATCTCAAGGATGATCGGTGGAAACAGGATGCACCTGAGCTCAATTTTGAGTGTCATGGCAAAGGCTGTGAATACTTATGTACATTTTTTCGTTTTTTTTATTTTTTATAAATTTGCAAAATTTCAAACAAACTTCTTTCACATTGTCATTATGCGGGTATAATTTGTATAATTTTGAAGAAAATAATTTATTTATTTTGGTATAAGGCTGTAACATAACAATATGTGGAAAAAGTGAAGCACTGTGAATACTTTCCGGATGCACTGTATGTTAGTTTTAAATGTATTATGACAGGATTTATTCGCTTCTTTTTGTGGAGCACAGTGGAACTAAATAGCTCTGGTCATGTGACTATTTGATTGGGCACAAAAAAGTCTGCACTGTCATTTGTAATTGACTACATCAAAAACTCCTTTTAGACCCTGGTCACAATTGTAACTGGTAGGATTAAATGGGTTAGTAACAGTGTAGATTACCTGCAGGGTTCAGGCAATGTCTCAAACCTCTGCATTGGCTAGAACACTATCAAACAGAGACACTGTGACAGAACCTTGTAGACAGCAGCAGAGTTTCCATTAGCCGATAATCAGTACCGCCACTCCCTATACGCATACTACGCAGTCTGCATAGGGCACCAACTCCACTGGCTGCATTTCCTGGCACGTAAAACATTATTCAAGGACCCGGTAGTAGTCGCACAGATGACCAACTCACGCTCACACTTTCACTTCATGCTCGCACCATGCCTCACAACTTTTGTACCGCGCCTTGCAGTGTGAGGCAAGTGTTCAAATGGCAGCTGTCTTACCATTGCAATCATGTTACAAAGTTTCGAGCTCTATCTGTGCTTTGCGGGCATGTTCGTTTTACTGCTGTGCTACATTGATAAAATGATTGCCGCAGGTATCAGCTTAATGTGTTTTCATCTGTTTTCCTGACGGTCAGTGCATGTGACATTAGTAACATTAATCATATTACGTGTTAACGCCATTAAAAAAAAATGTGGCATTAAATTAACTTTGACAGCACTAATGAAAACTCTTAAATACCCTTACCGCACATGTGAAAAATCATGTTGCATGTACTGTATTGTGGCAGCGAGGGCGTGGTCAAGCGTCCGTCCGGGGGAGAAAGCGGTAAGGGCGCTTGCACCTGAGCCAAATTATGTCTAACACCTGTCTCTGATTTCAGTGAGCATGGGGAGAGCGGCCACAGAACCTCCAGTTGGGACAGAGAGAGAGAGCGCTACGCACACACTCACACGACAGTCCAGTGTTGTCGTGAACTGCCTTGAGAAAGAGTCATTTATTGTAATGAGAAAGTTTTTGTTGTTTATTAAGGAGGAATTTGTGTACGACACTGTGGCCATTAAAAGTTCTCTTACCTTACAAGCCTACGTCTATGTGCCTCCTTCCTCAGCCTGTATAACAGCAGCAAAATTACAGCTGATCGACTGAGTTGCTATAGCTAGTAAACAGTGTTTCAACAAACATTCAGTACATTCAAACTTTCAGTAGTGTGTATATCTTTATTAAAGACCCTTTAATGAACTGATGTTCTCAACAATAATGGAATTAGGCTATTAATAGAGATCTATATACAGTCTACTGGAAGTCTACTGAATGATTGTTGAAACACTGTTTTCTAGCTATAGCAAGCCAGTTGATAAATCACTTATAGTCAGTTACATATTTAATTGGGACCATGCAAATTAAGTGTTACCAGTCAGTTTGACTAGTTCCTGACCTGAGCCCCAGTTAGTCAAATACTATCACAATTATGACTATGAACCAAATTACCAGAGAGGGGAGCGGAACCTTCCCTGGAGGGATGGAGTCAGTTTCTCTTTAGCAGGTCAGGTCTACTCCAGAAATGCTTCCAATTGTCTATAAATCCTATGCTATTCTCCGGTCACCTCTCAGACATCCAGCCATTCAGTGACACTATTCTACAATAAACCTTGTCATCATGATGAGCAAGGGAGGGTGCATCACTAAGTGGAGAGAATCAATTGGAAACCCTAACCCCAAGCACTGAAAGTGCAGAGACCCTATTGTACTTCTAAGGATTATTATTATTATTAGGGCCCGAACACTGAAAGTGTGGAGACCCTATTGTTCTTCTAAGGATTATTATTTCTATTAGGGCCCAAGCACTGAAAGTGTGGCTGCCCTATTGTTCTTCTAAGGATTATTATTATTATTATTATTATTATTATTAGGGCCCAAGCACTGAGAGTTCTTCTTATTATTATTATTATTTCAAGGTTTTCTGTATTTTGGGGGTACTTAACATGCATGAAAACTCTTTAAATTTTGGACGCACATCAAAGTCGTCAGCCATTTTTTTTTTAATTCCTTGTAATGTATGGACATGTTTTATGCACAACAATAACTCTATGTCGGCATTAAAGGAAATTTAGACCCAACACATAAACTGACTTTAATGTAATTGTTTCATACATTACGAGTTAAAATGGTGATCATTGCATTGAAAATAACATATTAATCTTTTAATTTCTGTTATCATGTCTCCCTATTATTTTTTGGAATCAGATTCATGTAGTGTTTATCATAGATAAGTGAAGTATTTTAAAAGTTGGCATACAGTGTTCATTATAATGGGGCATAGGTTTTGCAACTCAGTACTCAATACTCACTACATGAGTACTTTTAAATGAGCTGCTCTTTTACACTTAAGTATGATTTTTCAGTACTCTTTCCGCCCCTGGCTGCAATACATTGCATGTGTTTGAAACTTCCCTTCCGTCAGCTGAAAAATGGCAAATGTTTCTGTGTGGTAAAAAAGTTAATGTGCTATTTAAGATACTGCACTTTTAAAATGCATACATTAGATGGCCAAGTGATTAGTGTATTGTGTAAGTGCAAAGTGTTTAGTGCATAATTTTGGACACAGCTATAAAGATTATGGTGGGCTCTTTGACTTAGTTCAGTTTCGCAACTCCTTAGAACCCCACCATATGGCAATATTCTTACAACCACTCCGAAGACTTTAGCAACTACATAGCAACACCCCAGCAACCACTCATAACACCCTATAGCACTCGAAGCAGTGAGCTTTGCACCACAAAAACCTAACAACCAAGATTACAATAGTCCTTTTCCCACATACAGTCGCAGTTCATTTCTAGAGGAGAAAAAAAAACTAATCTAAACTAGCCACAAACTTGCCACATATTTGCAGTTCATTATTTTCACATTTAAATAGGCTTGTGATTCAATGTAAATCTTTGCCAGAAGTTTTCAGCTCTTTATCGGTAGCAATGAACCTCCGGCAAACCTTTGCCACCAATGGACATTTTGCTGCAAGTTTGCAGTGAACTCTCAATTTTTGTAAAGGAACTCTTATGAGGGACACCCGAGGATAATTTTTTCCCCCTGTTGCATTTGCACTCACAATTTATCCCTTTAATGATGTTATCTAGTATTCACCATTTTTCTTGTGACATTGTTTGCACGCATGATTTAATAGCAACAACAACAACAAAATCAACAAAGCCAACAGAGGATGGGAAATTTGCTTACAAATGGTAGCTGCTGACACCTCGAATTTCTCAATGCTTTGTGCTTCACAGGTTTTTGACCAATCACAGGCTACAGCACCTCCCACAGTCCATCTACGCCCCCAAAAGTACCTACGTACCTCAGAATAGGAGCTAAAAATATAGTTCCTCAGGTGTGAAAACTACTAAAAGTACTAGTCACAGGGAAAGTACCTAAAATGGGCTTTAGTGCCTGCAGTGGGAAAGGGCCTAATAGCCTAAGAAATATTTGCTAACTGTGTAAAGCTTGGGCTTTTATTTTTCAGAAATTAGCAGCCTTTGTTGTCATTAACTGGGACGCTGCCATCTCATGTTACCTCACATTCATGCTGACACCCAGAGAAATGGTACTGCCAGGGGATAACCCACTCCATCTGATTTGTAAATATTTAGGCTTAGCCTTGTTAAGCTGATTTGGGTACTTTAAACTGCAGTTCTGCCATTAGTGTCTAAAGCAGCTCTAATCTGTTCTGTGCCACCCGGCGTGAGCCGTTCAATACACAGACCACATTAAATTCAGTCTACAGTTCAGAGACATCATCCCTGGATTCTTGTTGTATCGAGACACCATAAAATCAAAATGTGTGTTTGCTTTGAGGTAATCTATTTGTTAGTGTACCCTAAACATGGACTCAATTTTACTATAAGCTAATGTATGCATTTAGAATTTTTTTCTCTTTCTCTTCCAGGAAGCAGATAAAAAATATAGATTGATATATATATATATATATATATATATATATATATATATATGTTCATTGACAATAAGATTATCCGATGTGATAAAAATCTACCTTAAAACACATGTGTTAAATTTATAGAAATGTAAACTTTGTGTCTATGCTTTTTGAAAAACATTTATTGCATTAAAGAAAGTAATTATTTAATGAGTTAATGTGCTGTAACCATCAAGTAAAAGTTATTCAAATATTATAATATTGTTCCTTGCACCTTGAATACATGAGTGTATACATCTTAATCATTAAATCTCACAGAAATTACAATTAGAAGGTAAAATTAAAATATGTTTTACAAATATCATGAATTTTTCAGCCAAGAATATAAAAAAATAAAAAAATATCTGACGTATAAACAAAATTAAAATCTTGAAAGTCTAATTGGTAATGAGCAGCATCATCCAATCACTGCCAACCATGTTAAAATAAATTATAAAAAATAAAAATAAATTATACAGTAGAAAATCTTAATCTATGTACTGATTTACCACTGCCCCATGTCTTCCAAATTATGTTGAGTGGTGCAAGCATCATCCTGAAACTGAGATTTTGGTCAGATTTTAGGAGTGAATGCACTTGGCTTCATAGGAAATCTATAGGATTCTCCCTTGCACCCTATTTACCTCCAGTGTGCTGTCTGTCGGCACTGGTCTCAGAACAGTTTGAAATGCTCCACATTTTCATTCTAATTCCACATGAAGCATCTAAGAGCAACATTTTTTTTGAAATTACACAGGAAATATGAAAATGAATATTAAAAATTTTTAAGAGATTTAAGCAGGTTTCAATGTAAAAACGTAATTATGTTTCTTACAAGATGTAGTTTTGTTGCCGTTTCTACCTAAGACAAACTCTGCTGAGGTAAGCGCCATGTTGTTTTTTCATATGACTCTGTCCATTGAAAGTTTAAACCTTTACTAGCCTTCTGAACTGAGGTCAGTTGGTTTAAATGAATATAAATCATGCATTGTTACTAGAAGACAAAATTACATATATATGGCAGATGGCCAATTGATAAAAATATATATACATATGTATTTCAGCAATATCACACGAGCAAGCGTGACATTGATACCACCACCTGCTGGCTAACATATGTAATGTAAAAAAAAAAATTTATGTAAAAAGAGACACATAGCCTACATTAGCTATTAACACATATGCACTGCTTTTACACTTTAGTTTAGAACCGCACAAACACAAGTGGAGTGATACACACAGTGAAGTGTCTGACTGCTGATGGTGTCAGAACGTCTCTCGTCCAATCAGATTCGAAGACCGGAAGCTTTTGTGGACAAAAACATAATTGCGCCAACATATTAATTTATTTCATTATAAAGCTAAAGTTTTATTTAAAATAAAAAGGTTTTGAAATTGATGACTCCAATAATAAAGAAAAGAAGCTAATAAGTGCCCAACATAGATGGGAACTCCAATGCTGTTTAAAAAGCATCCAAGGGTGATACCTCAAGAAGTTGGTTGAGAAAATGTCAAGAGTCCATGTCTGAAAATTCTAGGCAAAGGGTGACTACTTTGAAGATGCTAAAATATAACACAATTGTTATTTATTTTGGATTTTGTTGAGTCACAACATCATTCCCATAGTTTCATTTATATTATTCCATAGTTTTGTTGACTTTACTATTATTCTAAAATGTGAAGAAAAAAAAAATTATAATAAAGAACGAGTAAGTGTTTCAAATCTTTTGACCGGTAGTATATTGTATATATAACAGTTAGTTCCAGTCCTCTGATTGGACTGCTTGGCTTGTGTTCGTGCCATTCTAAACTAAAGTGAAAGAGCAGTGCACATGTGTTAAGGGTTACTGATTGTCTTTTTTTTTTTTTTACATTACATAGCCAGCAGGTGGTGGCAAAAGATCATTTTTGTGTGTAATATAAGCCAGTTATGTGACATGAAGTGAATACATACAACAGCTCTTAATGATCGCTTGTATTACTAATACTAAAGGCTTTAAACAAACAACTTAAGCATTACAGCTCATCACACCAGAGACACAACAGACTGATTAATTACACAATGGGTGCTGTTTAAAATGGCAGAGGACATTGCGGTTTCTATAGTGATCGACTCTTGTGCACCGGATACCGTGAAATAGGAAGAAATACTCTTGCGTGGACGCAATTTTTCCACTGAGAAAACAGATCTTTAGAAAGCTGACAGCATCTCTGCTTCAGTGTGGTAACAGGCGATCACACACGCTCCATCTCTCTCTCTCTCTCTCTCTCTCTCTCACTCACTCTAACACACACACACAGACACACACACACATCCTTGTTTATTGTGCTAGAAACAGCATAAGCCATGATACTATTTCTGAAGTGACATTTTTGAATTACTAACGGAGACTTGGACACATCATTTGTTTTTAACCAGCAACGGCAGATTCTGATCTGTCTCGTAAGAAAGTAGTTCCATGCACAAATGTTCAGTTTTGAAATGAACATTTTTGAATGAAATCAGTTTTTCCTAAAAATTTACTTGTTCATTGAACTGTTGTATTAAGCAATACCACACTCGCAATCTTGCTATATGGCCCTAAATCAGCACTACTCGTCCCTTTGTCCGTATCACAGCAGTGCTGATGTAGGGCCATATAGCACGATTGCGAGTGTGACATTGCTTATATATATATATATATGTGCACGCGCTCTAAAATGAGAATATCCTTTTGCAATGGACCAGCCAGAAGCAAAATTTCATCAAGTAATTTCATGGGGCTTTTAATGTTTTATGTGTGTTACACAAGACTTCTGCAGTTTGAACGTGACCACTTTCCCCATCCATGTCCCAGGTTTCCTCTGCTTTGTACTTGTGATATGTTGTCTGAGACGTATTTTGGTTCAGATTTTTGCCTTTTCATGAGATTGTGAGCCAAGGAACTGTGGCAGGGGTCTGATATCGTACCAGGGGTTGTGTGGTTTGACAGCGTAGATTGTGTGGTAAGGGTATAGGCAGGGCTGTTTGGAGTGACTGGCATTACTCTCTGGAACCAAACTGAGAAAAAAGATTAGCAGACAGACAGGGCCCAGCCTAATGGTAATGTGCACAAGTTTGTACAGAACCAGATATGTTTGTGTTTCCAGGCAATTCAGATCTACTGGAAATTTTGGTAGGGCCTGATCAGAGAGGGAAGAGGGGCACGATCTGAGGTTCATCTTTCATCTTTTATTCCAAGGCACATACACGACCACATCATTAAAAATGAGGAGTATGACTGGGCTAGATTGTGAAATTACGTGAAAGGGTAGTAACTTTGTTCCCTGCAGTTTTAAGAGACTATTTAAGAGACTAGCAGTGGACCAAATTTTCTTTAGGTCACTTTATTTGTTTCAGGCAGAACAGTGTGAAAGTCTTCACTTTTTGTCCAAAGCTAAAGCCATATTAGAATGTTTCTTTAACTTTTATGTCCCAGGGGTTTAAAGCTAAAAGATATCAACTTATTATCTTTTTGTTTATGAAAGTCACATTGCCTTGCTTTCATTTTTACATATAGATTTGATTGTTTTGTCTTGTCCCAGACCCAGACTTTCAATTTAAAAAATACATTTTACATTTCAAAAACTATGATAATCTAATCTATTTCAATAATTGTTTTTATTCTGTGACAATGACTTCTATCAAGTTTTGCACAAATTATGACTTTACCTCAATTATGGCTTAATTTCCACTATGAACAAAAATGTTGTACCATATGCTATAAAGTTGTCAAAAGTTTGTGTACTTGGTTACTAAGGAGACAACAGTCTCAGCAGAGAGCATGTTTGAGATTAAATCTGAGACGTGATGTGTGAATAATACAAAGAAATATCAAAATAAATATAATAGAATAGAATATATGTTCATTGGGCATTTTTTCCCAATAAGGCTGTAATTTTGTCAAATTATACAAATTTTATACAATGCATTACTGTGTATATATATATATATATATATATATATTATATTTATACAGAATTCCAATAGTTTAATTCCAAAATAATAATTTAAAAAGTATAAACAAGAGTTGTTGAAATAACGTGTTAAATGCATGCAAAATGTGTTAATTTTTTTAAGCCAAATAACACATTTACCTAACTGAAATTAGAGTCTGACATTTATTCACCCAGTGTGAGTTCGTAATACTGGTTTGAAAAGGGCAGAATCTTTGTGATGAATCAATACACTGACGTACACACAACAGAGATTATGTGTTTGTCAACAATAACCAAGTGATGGAGAAAGGACTTTTCTCCATCGGAATTTAATTATCACTGAAGCACGTCAAGTCTTAATTATTTCCTACATTAAAAGCCACTCACAAACCACATGAACATCAACAATGAACAACAATGAGTGGCGAATTTGCGGCAAGTTTGCCAGAACTCTTAATAAACTGAATGTGAATTTCTTCAAATACCTTACCTATGGAGACTAGTCCTTTCAATTAGTCAAACTCCAACTTACACATTGGGAAACATTTAATGTTACTTGAAATCGTGCTATTTTGGTGCATTTCTGTTTTTATGCTGTGGAAGGCTTTGTTTGGAAAACTTTTATAAAATGTTAATAAAGCATTAGTTTTACATATTGTTTTGCTTTCTTTCCTAAGAAGGAACTATTTGCATTTTGACAGGAAATTAAATATAGAGTAAAATTTCAGCTATTCAAAATCTGTTTGCGCAACGTGCTATAGTTTGCACCGAAAAATATGAACTGATACAAAAATGTATCGCGATTACTTGCATACATTTTTGTATCAGTTCATCTGTGGTTTCTTTTCTTGCGGTGCGACTCGGGTCCCTGTCCAGCATGGAAACCAGGAAGTGATCGCATTTGCCTACTTAATGACAAGTGTGTTTCATAGGTTGCATTTTCCCTAGAATATTACATTTTTACTTTGCCGATGGTTAGGTTTAGAGTTGGGGTTGGGGTTAGGGGGTAGGGTTATTAAATTGTACATTACTGTTGATTGTATTACATCATTTACATCTAAAAACAACTCGCTGTAAAACTCACTTTTGGCACCCAATGTGGATATTTCACCTGGAAACTATGCAAATCTTCCATCTTCGGCCACTAGAGGCAGTGCTTTGAATTTTGGTAAGCACAGACCGATTACAGCTAAAGAACTTTGAACCTGCTGTTGCAGAATTCGCAGTTAGATCAGTCTACTACAGAATGCTATATACAAACAACATTGTTTTTTTAATTACTGCAAAAAAAAAAAGTTGACAGAATTCTCCTGTGAAGCATGTGTCCACTGTGACTATTGGACATATACAGATTTAATAATCTGTGTGCAAGCATTTTTTTGGGGAGTTTATTTTCTAAAAGTCCACAGTGCCAAAAACATCCAGAGTTGAATAATTATCCATTATTGTTTCGAGATAAAATAATACTACTCTATAGTTTAGTGCATTCACACTAGACTAGGGATAGCCTACACTTACGGTGCCACTTTCAAGTGTACCAATGAGCCCCTCCAACTCTCATGGCTGATTCCTCCTCTGTGATCTCAGGCCATGGCTAAACTTATCCTTTGTCAACGCTGTTACCTCAGCATCGCAATGAATCAATATCTATGACCCGCTGACAATGTCTAGGTCTGTCGCTCCCTGCCACCACTTCATCTGCCCAATCTTCAGCAAATTCTCAACACAGTCACCGGTGGGCCAATGACAAGCTGGTCACACAAGTATTATGTTTTATGTTACTCCATTACTGTCTACTGTTTCACATGGAGATTGGGAGCATCGAGGCAAACTGCAGCACAGCAAATAATGGGCCCATTGATTCCCCAGAGGAACAATTTTAGCTAAGGGAGAGTTTAGCACTGGGCCAGACTCAAAAGGGGCTATTACCTTCTTCTCCAGGGCTGTGATCCATGACTGGAGAGCCTTAGCAAAAGGGGAGTGAGGGAACCATCCTGGAACCATTTCACCCAAACCCAGCCACTTTTAGATGCACATTGATATTCCTTGAAATGACTGATAGGAGCTTACTGGACATATATTTAAATTCTAAGGATGTTTCTTTCATGATTACTTTCTCTCTGTTGACTTAAACTTGTTCAACAATCAGATAAAAGCTGGTGTGTAATTACAGAATTACAAAATAATCACTGTTTTCTGACACTGTCTGTCTGTCTGGTTGCCAGTTGGTTCCAGCAGAGGATGTTCTGGCCCAGCATTCATCAAATCAGTCAATGCACCATAATGGAAAGCAAAGATGTCAATCACAAACATAAAACTCCACACATAAACCCATCATGTCTCTCTCCTTACAATCTCCCCTTCCCTCATCTATGTCAACACCATGTCAGACTTAGATATCAGCTAACACATTATCCTCTTAGTCCTGTGAAGGATAGGGATGAAGTGCTGGTGGCTAGGAAAGGACTGGGGAGGGTATACACTGGCATTACACAATTAATTGTGGAAAGTTCCCAATTACATAATTGATCAATAGAGTAAAAAAACATAGTAAAAAGAATGCCTGACAGAGTTTTTATGTACAGAGGGCACAATTTGTGTAGTTTAAAATAAGATTTTATTATATGTAGTAAAATATATTACATTTTACACATAAGTAACAGAGAAATACAATTTTATAATGATTGTTAATATTAAAAGAATAAACCTGTCAGGTATGATGTCAATGAGACCAAATGCTGTGGACCAAACGCATCTATAACACAAATTTTATGGAAATATCCACAGGGTGTCGCCAAAAGCAAGTTGTATTTTAGTGTAAATGATGTAATACAGTCAACAGCAATGTACATTTTATTAACCCTACCCCCTAAGCCAAACCCCAACCCTAAACCTAACCATCAGTGGAGTAAAAATGTAATTTTAGAGCGAAAATACAACCTCGGAATCATGCTCAACATTGTTGTTGGGAACTTGATTATTTCCTGGTTTTCATGGAACAAGAACCAGAGTTTCTGAGGTTTCTCATGCAACACACTACCAGCAGCGCCACAGGGAAAGAGAAAATGTTTGAATTGATGCAAAAATGTCTGATGGGGATGGTGCTTGTCAATAATTAATCAGAATGGGGTTGAAATCAGAAAACATTAACTTTCGGAAGCAGTATGTTAATTTCCTTATGGTAAGTTACAGAGAAGAAAGAAAACCAAATGGGTCTGATATGAAATAAGGGTAAGTAAATGATCGAATATACATTTTCAGCTGTTCATGTAACATTCCCTCTGAAATCAATTCCTTCAAAGTCAGAATTGATAAGTACTAAATTTCTGATGCAAATGAGGATCTGTTAATTGGACCATAATTGAATTCTGTTAGAGATAATACTTTTACAGTTAATTGTATTATTGTTTACCTGCATTGGTTATGAATGATAGTCACAAACAATGAAGCACCAAAATAAATCCAGTCATTTAAAAGTATCCTGAAATTCTCTAGTGTAGAGCATATACAATATTTATGCCTATGTAGAGTTAAACATGCCACCCTATCGTGTGTGCTTGTTCTCTTTGCTGCAGCGTGATGTCTGCTCTCTCATCTTAAGGCTCATGAGTTTTTGGTTGTGTACTTTGGCTTTAACGTCCTGACATATCAATGCAGGAAGCCAATCCCACCAGCTTTTCATGATTAAATGGACAAGTCTGGTGAGGGTCTTATTCCAGACCCAAAGCCAAGTTCATTTATGCAACACAGTTCAGATTTTTTTTAATTTTTTTTTTTTTACATTGGATAGAATTGACAACAGTTTAAAGACTGTTTTTTTAAACATATGTTGATTTGTTATCCTTTCGAAGTTCACACTGTGCTGCCAAAATATTACTCTTTTTGTTTTCAGATTGGTCACACTGTTAATTCGGGAACAGATGGTTGAAAGATCTTAAGCGAAAATTGATCTATGCTCACCTAAATTTGAACCACTGTCAAACAAGTTCATTTTGAAATCTCTGACTTTTGATTTCAGTATTTTGGTATCTTGACAAATTTTAACAGTTTGAAACATTGTTATAGATGACACATGCAAGATTATGGTTGTCTTAATTTATCAGGAAATCAACATTAAAAGCAGAATTGGCATTCTTATGAGCAGTAACAGCTTGTATATAATTCAAGAATGCAAAGTCACCTTTGTAGTTCTTTGCATCGCATTACGTTCCTCGATTGCAGAATAGAAATGCTGTAAGATTTATGAAGTCAACAATTTGGGGGCCTTGCACTCATCTTTGCAGGGGATTTTAATGCAATAGTGTACATAATCTTATTTTATTCAAATCTAGGGGTATTGGGACAACGTGGCAGCTGGTACTGCACCAAGTTGCACCTGCACATTTCGTTTAGTGCACAGACACTCAGCTCTGCATTGCCTCTCTCTTTACATCTATCTCTTCCTCTACTTCTCATGCATTCTCTTCTCCACCTCTTTCACATCCTTGTTCATGTTCTCTCACTTACTATCACTCCTTTTCTCACTTTTTGCCATGTCTAGACTTGCTGTACATGTGGTATATTAATATACAGCACTCCTGGGCTGGTAACAGCTTCTTAACATGACAGCAGTGACTTAACCACACATTGCCTTCCCCTGCAGAGAACAAGACTCTTGACCAAGTTTGGCCTATAATGACACATTGACAAGGTTTCACAAATTCTCAGTGCTTCATATTGATTTCAATATAAGGAAAGGAAATGCACAACTCTGCAAGCACAATATGTTTTGACAACATCGCTTTTTGGTTGCTTTCCCTTACTTGGCGCAAACTTCCTGAAAACTTGCCGCAAATTTCCCACTCATTACCACAAATTCACCACAAATGTTTTCCAGAAGTTTCCAGCTCTAGTGGTAAACCTAGAGCAAACCTTTGGTGACAATAACTATTTTAAAGAGCAGCAAAATTTGTGGCAAGTTTGCCAGAACTCTCGATTTTCGTAAGTGGTTTGGTTATGTTGCAGTGCAACGTTTTAAAAATGTTCTAGAAACCACACCTAATTTTTTTTAAATGTAATGTAACCAAAACATGGCTTGAAATTTCCATATTTGGATTTCCAGAAATGACCAGTACCACACTACAACCAGTGTTGGGGAGAAATTAAATACAAGTAATGAGAATACGTATTTAAAATACAAAAAAATCAGTAAATGTATTCCACTATAGTTACAATTTAAATAATTGCTATTTAGAATACAGTTACATTTAAAAAGTATTTTGATTACTGAAGAGATTATTTTGCATTTTATTGTCATTTGTTTAATTTAATATTTAGTCCAGTCAGATGGAAAACATTTATACATATAAATGATGTGATCCAAAGTGCATTTGAACAGCGATGAAACACTTTCTTATGATGTGTTTCCAACAGCAGAGAGCGTCAGAGGATCAGGAACGGGTGTGTGACTCGCAGCTCGCTACAGTACAACCATCGGCTCCGAAGAAAATGTCTGAATGTATTCGACATATTTCCCCGCTTTTATAACCATATGTCCGGGGCGGGGTATGCAAATACTGTCTGCCAACTTCTCATTGGCCTTTTTCATAGACCAGAGGCATATTCGGCGCTCAAGAGGCTTATTCGACACAACATCGAAGTGAGTGACAGATGGGGAATTAGCTTTAATAAGTGAATTATGATTAATTCACTTATTGGAGTGATATTATTCTCATGGCTTATTGAAAATAATATCACATGTATTTAGGTACAGCTTTGAAGCGAAATTTTTAGAAACAGGGATGAGATTATTTATCATAATATACCACAGTCAAGTCGTCTTAGAACACAGACAAACTTTATTACTATTCTAAACATAAATCTAATCCAAAACATATATACATTAGACAGGTTGGTGAAAAGTGACAGAATGTGAAATAAAATGACCAGTACAGTGAAAATGAATCTGTTGACAATACCTTAAGAACCATTTCATCCTTCTTTGTGTCTACATCGATTTGCTATCGGATTACCCAAATTATTTAATTAATACACCAGCACTTTGAGCACAATATTGGAGAGGTACTTGCGTTCTTTGTGTTGCTTGGTTCTTGGCGCTTGGTCGAAAGTTCATTCTGTAGATGGTTTAATCTCTGTATGATCAAAGTTTATTGTCTGCATGAATGATAATTTTGAAGCGAGGCCGTAGAGTGCGATAAGCTCCCTTGGACCTCACATGGGGAAGAGTCAGCGTGGAGTCTGAGCAGTCAGCGGAGCAGAAGATGAAGCACGTGTAGGCAGAAGAGAAGAGAGTGGAGGAGAGCGAGAGTGAGTGTTCTTCCTGTTTGGAAATATTTTAACTGAAATTGGCCGCATCCCCAAAGGTGTCCTGCACCAATCAGAAGTGACTTTTCAGAGTCACATGGTCAACTGGGCTGTCTTTTCCGACAGTTGTGTTATGGTCCTATGTTTCAGACACTAGTGCATATTTAATAATGAGCTTTTATATCTTGAGAATTGTACAAGAGACATGATATTCATTTTCAGCTTTCTCTGTGTACCCAAACAAATGCTTACATACTAAACATGAAAAATTTTTATGGATATTATATACGTGTAGGTAACAAAACATGAAAACAACAAAATCATATTGGTTTTACACATCATTATATTTATCAATTATAGGTGATTGCACATCTTAAAGAGTTCCATCAGTCTATAATCATTCATTTGTCAGGTACAAACGTTACCACAGTTCAAAGTGATTTTCAGCATTATCTAGCAAGGCTAGATTAAGAGGAAATGTCTTAATAGTTGTGCAAATCTGATGGTCCTTGTAACCTTGCACAGCACAACCTGGTGGAGGTTCTTGTGAAGGCCTGTTATTTATGACGTTGCAACATTCCAAATTGAAAGGCTGGGGTTATTTCTCGTTTCACATCATGTTGCTGGAGTTCTTCTGCATATATAATCTTACATGGATGACAAAGATATTGAGACTGGAACCATGGGAAAAATTGTTCCCAAATTTGAACACTCTGGCTGGTAACTGTGAGGCCATGCTCCCTCAGAGTGCCCACATCATGAGTCTTTCTTAGTGAGTAGGGCATAGGGAAGATTCCTTGTATTGGAAAGTGACCGCTACATAATTTAGAACGAAGAGCGACCAACAAAACAGGGATATCTTACTGAATGGAGTGATGGGACCCTGTACAATGAACACTGTACATCATGACATGCCTGAATAATGATCTTAATTCCCTGATGGGGAACACTCAGGCATGCAACACGGTGAATGACATGTGAGTGAACCTTGACTGAGTTACCCTCATGTGATCATACTCTCAACGCGTGGTTGCCTGCCGTTACGATGAGAGAAAATGCGCTGTTGACATGAAATATTGCCTTTTGATTTTGATGAAGATGTGTTATGATAAATAGACAGCATAGGCAACAGAAGGCCTAGACCCATGACTAAATCTGAATGCATTTGATGGATATAATAATAATTTATCTTATTTCTGATGGAAATCAGCTGCTGCCTGAGCTGATGATCATGGCTGTGTCTCATTTGGAAGGCTGCATGCTAGGTTGGACACTTCCTTTGAAGGCTGCAGTATATCAAGCGTCCTCCTTTAAACAAGCCTCCTTTAAGCGATACAGCCTTCGTAGGACAAACGGAAACATAACGCAAAATGGTTGCTATGAGAGCACACCACTCATTAACGAGCGAGAGGGAGCATTCCCTCTGGAAGGAAATGCATGAGGAACATTTTAGGAGAGTTGTAATGATGTAAAAAGAAAAGAAAATAGATTTTACAGTTATATTTTCAATCTAATACTTTATTTTAATTATATATTAATAGAATTATACATATTATATATTCTGCACCCATCTACTGAGGTACTTCAACTTGGGAATTAACATTCCTTGCATTTGAACATCATATTTATGGGCAAATTGGCGTAATTTTTTTTTAGACATTTCCGTTGAAGCAAAGAATTTTGGGTTGTGAGTGCCCACAAAGGATACACCTCATGCATCCTCCAAATTCCCGTTAAAGAAGGTCGCATTCAAAGGCTGAATTCAAAGTGTCCTACACGCTTTTCTGAAATGAGACAGCCTCATTGACAAATACGACCATCAAATGCGACCTCCGGAGGACACATCCTTCCAAACAAGACACAGCCTTTTACAGACTTGGCGAGGAGTGCACTCCTTCCGTGTCGGGTCGTGCATTACGATGGCTCGATGCTGTGGCTTGATTGAGGGAGATCTCCTAAATTAATGAGATATGGATGAAGATTTGGGTTTGCTGATTGTTTACTCCCCATTGGTTTGACATAAGGATTGGCGATACCATTTATTTTATTTTCGATCCAATACCAAGTACATTAGGCCAATATCGCTGATATCAATACCAATAACAATACCTCTATTAAATTGAATTTTAAGAATTTGTTGGATAAAATTAGATTTAAAACTTAAATTATTACTTAATTTTTCTATATATATATATTTCTTGGCCTAAACAGGAAATTATTAGGCTGCTTTATTTACCCTTTAAGTATAAGCCACATATAAACCTCAAAATTTACCATAGATATTATTATATGGTTACCAGTGGCTGATTTAGGCATGGGTGACAGGGCGGTATCTTGTGGGGGCGGCACGAGGCGGCAGCACAGTCAACAACTTTGGGGGCGTGTTGAAGCAGGTTTCGTCCAGGGTGCCAATCAAGCTAGAACCACTACTGATGGTTACTATTACTAAAACCAAGTTGTCATATGGATAATAAATGCTGTAGTAAAACCATGGTTAATTTTACCAAAACCTTTTGGTAACTGTAAAAAAACTAAACAAAAACAATAAACAGTCAACCCATGGTAAGTTTTCTTAAGGTTATCATTTATTAACAAGAATCACGGATCATTATTACAGATCAGAGTTTTAACAATTCTGAATTTAAATAACTTAAATAACTGAATTTAAATAACCCATTATAATGCATGTCACATCTAGGTTTGTCATTCCTTAAGTGTGAATAAATCCAGATGTTTATTTCTGTCATTACCTCCGGAAAGCACTCCTCCCTCTTTGAACAAGCACTATGACTGAAAGGGTAAGTGCTGTATGACTGCAAGTATATTTTAGCATTTCTGCACATCAAGATGAGCGCTAGAAAAAATAGTTCCAATGCCATGCAACTATTCGCAAATATAATATTTTTTTTCACTTAAAATCTTATGAGATACGTTAATATTCATGTGATCTAAATAATATCACTTGTTTAAAAAACCATCAGAATCAATATTTTTATGTGAGGATCGATATTCTTGATACCACGTCAGTATCAGAGGATTCCCCAATCCCTAGTTTGATGCGGGCAGAAGTTAAGAGATGGCATCTTTGGGAAGGGAAACAGGCTTCCAGAAGTGTCCTGTGCACTGGTTCTCCTGTGGCCTGGAGAGGTCGGAACATGTCTATTATGATTTCAAGAGGGCACGATCCCACTGAGAATCTGTAAATTTGCAGATGTGTGTTGCGCAAGGACTGCTGATTCTGGATTAAAGGTAGGGTGTAGTGGATAAGTCTGTGTCCATAGCTGGATGTTAGCTAGGCATCAGACAGTGCTATAGAATGATGTTGCTGTGTTAGCACACTAAAACAGCAATGTGATAGGTAGTGAGCAGACTTATAAAGCAATGGCTTACATGTGATTGGCTAGGAGTTACCTAGCTAATGTTGTGATGATGTACACCTGCTAGTCTTCCCGCTAGAACTATGCTACCCTTACATTTACAGCAAGCAGCAAACCAGGTTGAAAGAGGTTTATTAAACATCGCAATGAAACATCAAAAAGGTAAATATGTATTTATTACACTCTAAAAGCAACATATGTAATATGGAGTGGTGGTGGTGTAGTGGGCTAAAGCACATAACTGTTAATCAGGAGGTAACTGGTTTGAGCCACCACCATTGTGTCCTTGAGCAATACACTTAACTTCAGGATGCTCCAGGGGGATTGTCCCTGTAATAAGAGCACTGTAAGTCGCTTTGGATAAAAGCGTCTGCCAAATGCATAAATGTAAATGTACATGTAATATTAAGAATGTAGGATAAGGGGCCTGGGTAGCTCAGCGAGTATTGACAGACTACCACCCCTGGAGTCATGAGTTTGAATCTAGGGTGTACTGAGTGACTCCAGCCCGGTCTCCTAAACCAGTGATTCCCAACCCCCGGTCCCCGGACCGGTGCCGGTCCGTGGACCCGTTAGTACCGGGCCTTGAAATATTCCCAGAATAATTTTTAATTTTTTTTATAATAATAATAATAATTGTCTTTTTTAAATGCATTTTAAAGTGATATGAGTCAAACATGTCATGTTATTTAATCCAAAACATAAACAATAAATAGATTAAAATGTGTTTCTTTGAGCGCCTTGCGATTGCTTAGCAACGCGTCGTATCTGAACGGACTGCAAAAAAAGCGCGGTGCACCTGAAGTGACAGAGAAGTATGTGGAGAGATGAGCGGGCCTCAGCAAACTTCAATGGCTAATTTCATTGTGGACAGTTCTGGTAAAAGGAAAGGCGATGACCAACTCGAAAATAGCGAGAGAGAGAGAGAAAAAAAGTCAAGCTTCAATCGTAAATACGATACCTCATACATTAGGTATGGATTTACGACAACAGGCGATTCCGTGGCGCCAAATCCGTTGTGTGTTATTTGTGGTGAAAAACTCTGCAATGAAGCAATGAAGCCGTCAAAACTTCAGCGGCACTTAAACACCAAACACCCAACTCTCAAAGACAAAACGGAGGAGTTTTTCGAAAGAAAGAAACGTGAGTTGGACGCTCAGCGGCAAGATTTGATATCCTCAACATCAATAAACTTAGCTGCAACTAAGGCGTCATATCTGGTTGCTCACCGAATAGCTAAAGCTAAAAAAAAACTTGCCACCATATTAATTTATTTCATTTTAAAACAAAAAATTTATTTAAAATAAAGTTTTCGAAATGGATGACTTGGACTGAATTATTAAGAAAAGCAGCCAATTAGTGTCCATCAGAGATGGGAACTCCTTCAATACTGTTAAAAAGCATCCCAGGGTGATACTTCGAGAAGTTGGTTGAGAAAATGTCAAGAGTACATGTCAAATTCTAGGCAAAGGTTTGCCACTTTGAAGATGCTAATATGTAACACAGTTTTGATTGATTTTGGATTTTTTTTTTTTTGTCACAACATAATTCCCATTGTTCCTCTATTATTCCATAGTTTTAATGACATTACTATTATTCTAAAATGTGAAAAACATTTTTTATAATAAACAATAAGTGATCCTAAACTTTTGATCAGTAGTGTATATATACCCCCTGGTCATTACTGATGTAAAAAACAGCACTATCACTATTTGAAAAAAGTCATTTTTTATCGAATCTAGACAGACCCCATTTCCAGCAGCCATCACTCCAACACTTGCCATTATATCAAACAGCTGAAAACTATTTGGTTCATTAAAATTTAATTTAACTGTTTTACACAGTAATATGTTCCAAATCCAAACGATGCATCTTAAAATTGAGGCATTAAAATTGACAACTGGTCCCTGGAATTTTTTTATGAATATGCTGGTCCCTGGCACAAAAAAAGTTGGGAACCCCTGTCCTAAACAACCAAATTGGCCCAGTTGCTAGGGAGGGTAGAGTTACATGGGGTAACCGCCTCATGGTCCCGATTAGTGGTTCTCGCTCTCAATGGAGGACATGGCAAGTTGTTTGTGGATTGCGGAGAGTTGCATATGTGCTTCCACATGCGGAGTCCCATGGTGTCATGCACAGCGAGCCACGTGATAAGATGCTCGGATTGATGATCTCAGTTGCGGAGGCAACGGAGATTTGTCCTCCACCACCCGGACTGAGGTGAATACAAAGTAGTGGGAATTGGGCATTCCAAACTGGGAGAAACAGGGATTAAAAAAAGAAAATACATGCAGGATAAAAACATTATCACAACATTTCCCCAAATTTATAAAGTCTTCCCAGTTAACTAGAAATTGACAGGAGGCAGCGCTAAGGATTACTGCCGCATCAGCAGTTGTGGCCATGGGGCACTTTGGCTGCCTTCAAACACCATTGTGTTTTTGTTCACAAGTGTTTTTCTGGAGCACCGCCACATTCACGCCCTGGTTCTCAGCCTCTCCTGAACTCAACCTCCACCAGAAGCAGTTGGCTTGCTCAACTGCTCACGTCACTGTTTCCTACATTTAAACCCAGCGGTGCCTTCACTGCGTTTTCTTGTGAGGCCGCAGCATTCCCCTATTAACTCCCACGGCAGGGACACTTTAACAAGCACCATATTTACTATATACAGTTATTGGGCTTAATGAATGTGGGTTATTGGACAAGTTCAATCAATCTAGCTGTTATTAACAGTTGCGTTTTGCCTTGAAATCATATCAAAGTCTTGTGTTTTGTTTTTTTGTATAGAGCTTTTCACAAGTCACAACAACAGATTTTTAAAGCAGCAAATGGTATCTACAGTTTTCCTGACAAACCACTGGGCAGCACCACAATGATTCAAAATGCTGCTTGACCGTTTTCTCATTCCAGTAAGAAGTAAAGATGGACTGGCCGTTGGGAGCACCAGAACATTTCCAGGTGGGCCGGTCAAGTAGTGGAAGGGTCAGTCGCTTTCTGCTTCAAATCTGAAACACCAAAAGCCTAATACTGCAAAAGTGTTACAAAACGGAGCTATCCGAGACAGAGGATGTGAGCAGAGTGGAGTGGAAGCAGATCAAGGAGTGGAGCAGCATGATTTTGCTTGGAGCGTGAAGCAGTTTTTTAAAATATCGGAGTGTCACTGTTTTCTCTTGCTTCAAGAGCGCTCCACTAATGCGCCATCATGGGCACAGCTCCTGATAAAGACCCTTAGTGCAATAATTCACCATGTGTCAAGCCGTGTTAAACACTATTGGCATAAAGGAAAGATGGAATTTATGATATAACCATAAAGAATGTGATAAAAAAAATCTAATTTAAAATCTTGATTTAAATACCTGCTCATGTCAGCAAAGGAGGACAGCAAAGGAGAACACGAGTGGAGAGGTACCTGCCATGATCAAAGGTTCATTGTGAAATCTTAAAAGACATGTCCAGAAAACACAATGATAGTCCGTTCACATGTGGAGAGAAAATCAAAAGGTCAGTAATACATATATATCTCTCTCCCCTATTAAATGTTTTGAATATTCATATATACATTATAATCTAATGTTAGATTATAATGCAATCTTAACTGTATTATGTCCCTCATTAAATAGAAATGAACTTTTAATGACCTAAAACTCCACAACATGTTGATATTGTGGAGTTTAACTTGGTTAAAGCGTAAACAATTGTTATGTTATGTACTAACAAAGCAATAAAAATGACAGAAATTTGATAGCAAATGATCACAGAATTATAGCGATATTGTTCTTCCCCACCTATCTGTTAATGATTATGGGTTTGAGGATTATGGTCAAATATCGCAAATAGAAGTTATTTTGTTGAGTCTTTGTCCATTGATGGAAGAACATGAGCAGAATATCCGCCTAATATTAGCATTTTTACAGCTGTAAAGTTAGATATGTTTTGAGAACTGTAGATAACTATGTTTATTTTAAAACATATATTGAGTCTAGTCAGAAACTGAAGAGTTTGTTGTTCCGAGATTATGTACTTACTGCAGATACAGAGGAGGTCTAGACATCAGGATGCTCGTGTATTGCAGGACTCAGGCGATGATACAGTCATGCTGCCATTTTTCGGATAAAATACCACTATTTTGCAGGAGATGAATGTGTAGTAAACTCAATCTAGCTTTCTAATTTTCGATTTACATATATAATCTTGGTATCTAAATGCAATAACCTACGTTAAATCTTTTTGTTTTGACTGAATAACGGAACCTGTTGATAGATTACATTTATTGTTCTTGTGTAGGAAATGATGTCTTATCAGCCACACAATCCATAAAGCAACTATAAAACAGTATGTATTATTAAAAGCTCTGTACAAATACATTTAATTGATGTCCACACTGTTTCCCAAATCACATTTTTCCCATAAGGGAAGACATGAACATTCCGCAAAGACACTCAAAAGAAAGTGAATTGCAGACAAGAAAAATGCAGGAAAGAGTAAAATCATAATACAATTCATTTAAAATGTGATAAAATATCTCACTTCTGTAAATGTCAAATCTAATAATTATGGTCTTCCACTGTGAAATGTATCCATTTATTATCACAGCATGAAAACAGTTTCTATTCAAAGACAGTCCAGGTAAAACACTGTTCCTTTTTATACTCCGTAATAATGCTATTTCAAAACACGTGGAGCATTCACAAAAAAGAAAAAGAAAATGCTGAATAAAAAAATAGAAAAAATAATTTTTAATGATGTAATGATGTTTCAACACATGTACACACACCTGTTAGCACAATAATGCTATCGTTTATGTAACTCATTGCACTTTCTGGACGTCTATCATAGCGGACCGTAACAGTGGATAATATAAGTAATCCCCGCTGTTTACTTCTTGCCAGTAAAGTGAAAAGAGCACACAAACAAATTATTCCAAAGTTGTTTCAAGCAGATGTTCCTAAGTAAATCCTTCTGTAGGCAGTCGATGGAAGAATAAGCATCTGGGACTGGAGAGCTTTGCGAATGGTTTCTGATCTTAATATTGCTGTTTTAGACAAAACTTTAGTTTCACGTGATTATTAGGATAACTATTAACTGCACACATTGTCCAGGACATTTTTAAGACATCTTACAATATTTTAAAAGCAAGAATATAACTGCATGACACACAAGCATACTGTGAACAGCTATACACAAAACAAACTTCCACTAGCCAACCGGACATTTTGCCCAAAATACAATGGACTCGCTAAGAATACTGTGAATAGTATGTATTTTGGTGCTTCATTCAGCACTTTAGTCAGTGCTGTGTGAGCAAGGGGTGCCCTCTACTGGTCTGGATAGCTATATCCCTTTTCCAGTAAAGCACAATTGACATTAAAAGGCCATTTTGTTCTTTAGGTTAAAACTTTAAATTTTTCTATGATGTAGTTGTCAATCTATGGAGTTGCCCAACACACGTATATGATGAATTTGTAATGTTCAAACCAGTGTTGCATATCTGCTTATAATAACCAACTTTGTGCTTGGTTTTTTTTTTTTTTTTACGAAGTCACGTATAAATATTAGCAGTCGCAGGTTGTAGTTTTTTGTGCTAGTTTCCAGAGTACAATTGTGTATTTGGGCTTGCACTTTCAGAGCACAATAAACTGTGTTCTAGTGATGGACGGATCGATACTAAAGTATCGATACTTCCGATACTGATGTGGTATCAAGAATATCGATCCTCAAATAAAAATATTGAGTCTGAGTTTTTTTTTATAAGTTATCTTATTATTTAGATTACATGAATATTAATGCATCTCATAAACTTTGAAGTGGAAAAAATAATAATATTAGTGATTATATTATTGTTGCATGGCACCAGAATAATTTTTTTCTCTTTTTTTAGGCAGCAACCAAGGTTTTGATACAATTACTGTAGTATCCATATGGTAACTTGGTTTTAGTAATAGTAACCATATAATAATATAAATGTTTTTTTTTTTAGGTTTTATTTGTGGCTTATACTAACTAATTATTAAAGGATAAACAAAGCAGACTAATTTTTCATTTTTTTTTAGGGCCATACATATATAACAAATTTTATTAATAATAAAGTTACTCATTTTATCAAAAGAATTTGTAACAATTCAATTTAATAGGAGAATCAGCGATATTGGTCTAAAAGTAGTTTATATAGAATTGAAACAAAATAATAATTGGCATCGCCTATCTCTACTGTAGTCTACCAGCTGCCAAACAGCCCTATCTACTGCTTGTGCTGTGCTCTACATCAGTGGTGTCAAACGCACGACAAGTAGAAGAGTCAGCTGAATTCAACAAACGCAGTCTTGCGAATATGCACATATAAATGCTTTTCATCTGAAACTGGATCGTGAATGACAGGGCAGCCCAGTTAATTTCCTCGATCATGGCAATAATGAGAAAGAGACAATATTGAAGGTAAAAGTTAATTTCTCCATTGTTTCTGAGTCACTGCTTGGTTAATTAGATATGATGCATTAATGCAGATTTTATTTGACCGGAGTTTGACAGAGAAGCAAACCTGTAATTAAAATTATTTGTGCAGTTTTATTTTTATTCAAGCCTTAGTTTGTGATCCGGTTTCAGCTGGTATATTACAGCTAAAGTCAGGGTTCACACCCTTTTTGACCTATGAATTTCCAAGTCTTTTTCTCATTCAAAATAATGGATTCAAAAGAACGTTTCAGTGACAAATTAGATCATTTTGTATTGCTAAGTTGTAGGCTAATTTACACAATTTCAAGCTCCAGAAATATTTAGAGTACAACTACTCTAACAATATTCTATATTCATTATAGAAGAACTATTTTCATTATTGGCTGTGGCTCAGGTGGTAGAGTGGGTCGGCTGCCTATCACAGGGTTGGTGGTTTGATTCCTGGGCAACACGACTCCACATGCCGAAGTGTCCTTGGGCAAGACACTGAACCCCAAGTTGCTCCCAATGGCAGGCTAGCACCTTGCATGGCAGCTCTACGGCCATTGGTGTATGGGTGTGTGTGTGAATGGGTGATTGGGACACAGTGTAAAGCCCTTTGGTAACCTCTAAGGTTTAAAAAAGAAGTGCTATGTAATATACCATTTACCATTATCGACATGTAATATTTTAATATTCCCTGATTTTTTTTTAAGTTTTCCATGACGAGGAACCCTGTAAAGAGCAATGAGTGTGTGCTCCCTTTTGTTTAATTCCAATGTACATTATTACATTGATTCAGGACTTTATTAAGGTTTGAAAAACTATAATCTGCCCGCATAATGTGACGTTTAGTCCAAACGGGCTACCTAATGCTGATGTATGCTGATCAGTGATTAAGACCATGATACCCTCCATAAGAACAACTTGTTTTTGGCTTGTTTTTCCAGACCAGGTAGCTTGTTTCTCTTTTAAGATTTGAAAACACAGCACAGCAAAATCCCAAGTTTTCAATGAACACTCTTGGTGTTCCAACGAGTCTACTCTACAGGTGTTAAAAACTAACACTGAGTGGTGTTCAATATACTATGTGTTGTGTTGAATTGGTTAAACAGTTAAAGAGATCAATTACACTCTCTGAATGATGATAGATCATTAGTGATGACACCTGCCATTAACAAGCAAATTCTGCTGAAGGAAGAGGAACAACAAGAGAGCAAACCAGCAAACACCATACCAATTAAATCTGTCTAACTGAGTTTTACATAAACTGTACATAAAATAGATTATTGGACAAAAATGTTGTGTGAGGATTCTTAAGAAATGGGGGTTATTTTGTTATGGTGTTTCTCTATTTAGTGTCGATGCCATTTTTTTTTTTCATTTGAAGTCACCATTATGGTGATTAGTGTTCACTTTGTTTAGACACTTTTACCCAGTTAGTGCAATGTTGGACTCTGGAAAAACGACATTATGGTTAAGTCAGACATCTCATTGAGCCATCACTGAAAGTGCAAGAATTAGAAGTTAAAGTATAATTTGAAGTATGCACTCTCTGTAGAAATATACTTTGTGAATAATAAAGATGGTTAAATGCAACTATGTTTTAACAAATTGAGCATATAAATTCTCTGAGGGATGTAATTCTTTATTTGTCAGTGATACACACAGACATCAAGACTCAGAATACAAAACACAACAATGGTGACAATCAGTAAACTCATTCTCAGATTCAAACTGCAATGCATTGTATAGAACTCAACACTGGCACCCAGCATGCATTGCAGCATTAATCTAAATTATAATTTTTTTTTTGTTGTCATTTTGTATGCCGAGTCTTGATGTCTTCAAGTGAGTGTGTCTTACTGATAGCTCAAATATATGTACTTTGAAGGAAGAAACAGCTTTTTGTATTGCCCGATCTAAATTACATCACTCAAGTATGTGGTTTTTAAGTTAAATGTGAATCTGAAATTATATTTTGTGTTAGGCCTTAACAGATACTTCAACCAAACTTTTTCTCTCAATTACAATGCAGTACACTTGTTTTTGCAAACAATATTGCGCTGTATGGACAAAAATGGTGACTTCAAATGAAACAATGACAAAAGCAGCACTAAGTAGAGCCAAACCTCTCTTAAAAATAACTTTTGCACACATATGAAAAACAAAATTACCCACATTTCTTAAACATCCTTTCATGACATATTGAAAGATTGTTGTCTAATAATATATTTTATTTGCAGTTGATGTTAATCTCAGTAAGACAGATTCATTTGCTGTGGTGTCTGCTGGTTTGTTCTCTTGTTTTCCTGTTCTTGTTGTTCCTGTTTCCTTCATTAGACTCTGCTTGTTAACAGCAGGTGTCATCACTAATGAACGATCATCATTCAGGGAGTGTATCTACTTAAACTCATTAACAGTTTGGTCAATTCATCATTCAACACAATATTGTAGATTCAACACTGCTCAGAGTTTAATTTGTAACTACACAATCATTACTGCCACTTTCACACATTGGGACTTGAGCTTGGGTGGTTTGGAACGCATGCCAGCACCTTCACTCCACCAAATTCAAAGGATTAACAAGTTTCTCCTGATCTTAAGATGGCAGAATTTAACCAACAGAGCTCTAAGAAAACTGACCCTCCTCCAGCCTGATCTTCCTAATGCAGGAGCATCACTCACTGTGAGGGCTTACCCACCAAATGTTTTTCTGTTTCTCAAGACATCCTGATACTTAGAGGATTAAGTGTAGTTAGCAAACACTGCAGGCAAAACTAGAATGGGTGGGAATCTGGCTGAGGAAGAGCATCTCACATTTGTGGACGGGATTATGGCAAACGCAGATCACATTATTTGCCTAGTCTCATTTCACATGTTGACCAAGCACATCCTTGTTTCCTGTTTGTAAACTCTTATTTAAGTAACTGATAGTCTCTGATAGTAACTGAGAGTCAGATGATGATTTGAATGGTTTCAGTGTCAAAAGACTGATAGGACTGATTAATTGCAAAAGCACCAAACCTTTTTCTATAGGCAATGATATATTAATGCTGCCTTCAAGAGGACCTGGAAAGCCCTAACCTTTGGGCGTTCATTGCAACAACGTGTCATGCGTTCAGTTGGGAAACAAAATACGAAGAAGCCAAACTTAAACAAATATAAAATGAAGAATGGCAAAAGCTCTTTTTCTGTTGTACCGGTGATTAAACACATTAATAAACCTGCATTACTTATAAATGACAATCACTCAACGGACACTTTATTGGGTACACCTGTACATCTACTTGTTCATGCAACTAATCTAATCAGCCAATCGTGTGGCAGCAGTGTAATGTATAAAATCATTCAGATATGGGTCAGGAGCTTCAGTTAATGTTCACATCAACCATCAGAATGGATGAATATTTCTATAACTGTTTATCTCCTGGGATTTTTACACACAACAGTCTCAAGAGTGTAAAGAGAATGGTGAGAAAAACAAAAAACAACTGGCAGTTCTGTGGACAAAAGCACTTTTTTGATGGGAGAGGTCAATGGAGAATGGCCAGTCTGGTTCGAGCTGACAAAAAGGCTACGGTAACTCAGATAACCCCTCTTGTAGTGTTTGAGTTGTAGTGAGGCAGAATAGCATCTCAGAATGAATATGTCGAACCTTCATGTGGATGGGCTACAACAGCAGAAGACCACGTTGGGTTCCACTTCTGTCAGCCAAGAACAGAAAACTGAGGCTACAGTGGACCTACCATTTGTGTACCTCAGCAGAAATCCAGATTTGTCAGACCAGGTAATGTTTTTCTGGTCATCTACTGTCCAGGTTTGTGAGTCTGTGCCCACTGCAGCCTCAGTTTCCTGTTCTTAGCTGACAGTAGTGGTACCCGCAGGGGTCTTCTGCTGCTGTAGCCCATCCGCCTCAATGTTCAATGTGTTGTGTGCTTAGAAATGCTTTTCTGCATGGAACTTTTATAACGTGTGGGTATTTGGGTTACTGTCACCCTCCTGTCAGCTTGGACCAGTCTGACCATTCTCCTCTGACCTCTGGCAACACATTCTCACTCCCAAGACGTAAAAGACTGATGCTTGTGCAAGAGCCCAGCACGTTAATCTACAGATGCCAAAAGCAGCGTCTGTCACCAGTTTTACAAAGCATCCCGCAAGTGCATTCTTTTCAATGAGAAACCTTTGACGTCAAATGACTGACGCAACGGGCATTTGAATTTTAGCATCATTTCATTATAGGTTGGGGTACAATGTTTTCATCGTGACATATGTTGGGGGTATGATTTTCGTTTCATTTGAAATTAACAACATTTATTCACAGTGGTTAATGTTTAATCTGTTGTTTATCTGTTTATTTAATCTGTCTGTACACATCCTGCACTGCTGAAGTGACCCATTTCATTCCAGGTGTATTCAGAGTCACACGATCATTTTATGTGGTCACCTGGTGTCCACCACATCCTGCAAAAATGTTGTTATGGCAAATTATAAATTTGACACCTCAAGTGTAATGACATGGATTTGATGTCAGAGACTGAACGATTATGCCATTGGCTCTCACGTTTCTACAATGACCTTTTATCGATGTACATGTATTTTTTGAATGAGACATGCCGGTTCAGTTTCACTCTGCTACTCACACAATGCCATTGTATGGATGAAATATTTTTAGAGCGAATTTCTTTAAATAAATTATTGTACCCTTCTTTTATCTGCTTGTAACGTCTTTTCTATTATTGAGAACCGGTTAGTTTTAGGCATAAATGTGCGGTTGGGTGCTTTAAAATATCTATAAATAGTACAATGTATTTCAAATTATGAATATTGCGACTTATGTTTTATATTGTTGATTATCAGTTAGGTTTAGAAATGGGGTTGGGTTAGAGGATCTAAAATGTTATATAAGATTGAATAATGTAATATCACTAATATTTGTATAAGTATTATAAAACACTGAGGTTAACCACAAAAAATGATATTCAAAGGCTGATAACTGACAACAAAGTTTTGTAATTGAAAACAATGGGGTTTCTCACCACATCAATGAGAGTACACCGGGGGCACATTTCGTGTCATAATGCAGACATGGACGGCTTCTGCAGAAGTGTCAAAATTGGACGCTTAGTGAATGAGAACAGTTTGGTTATTAACAAGCCATTTCACCCACAAAACTGCGGCTCGCTGTATGTTTTTTTTTTTCCACACCATTCCCTTTACACTCTGATGGTTTCTGTTGTGTGTGAAAATCCCATGAGATCAGCAGTTACAGAAATACTCAAACCGACCCATCTGGCACCAACAGTCATGCCACGGTCCAAATCGCTGAGATCAAATATTTCTCCATTCTGATGGTAGATGTGAAAATTAATTGAAGCTCCTGACCCGTATCTGCATGATTTTAAACATTACACTACTGCCACACATTTGGCTGATTAGATAATCGATGAATAAGTAGATGTACAGGTGTACCTAATAAAGTGGCCAGCGAGTGTATATGCATGGTATCTAATATATTATTATTAATTTTCTTAAAACAAATCACGAAGGGTCATTAGTTGACTGTCATACAGTATATGACAAATGTATATTATTTAAAGTACTGAAGTTGGAAAAATGTAGCAAAACCACTGTTTTCAATCATCTTTCATGTCAACAAGCCCCTTTCAATGTCCCAACTCGGAAACTCTGGTATCTTCAAGAATTCCGACGTCCCCAATCTTTATTATGACTTCGCCTGGTCATTTGTGCTCATAACTCATAATTACGATATTTCTGACTCCACTTGAAGGGCACATAAGTGTGTGAATCAAACAGCTGAAGGCTATGCATTATTCTATGTATTATGGAATTTAATGCAATCTGATTCTGTAATTGCAATATTGTCATGACATAATTGCATAATTTTCATTCATGTAATGTCATTCTACATATTGAGAGACACTTAGGTGTATATTTTTTTTCCTTCATCAGACATGAAAGTTAATTTTTCATTCAGATAACATGCAATACTGTATATTTAAATTCTAAGCCAGGCACATCACTCAAATTCCCAATGTGCTCTTAAGTCCTCATGGTGTCTTAGTGACTCGCCTCAATCCGGGTGACGGAGGACGAATCTCAGTTGCCTCCTCGTGTGAGACCATCAGTCCATGCATCTTATCTCGTGGCTTGTTGAGTTCATTACCTCGGAGGCCTTACGCTATTCTCCACGGCACCCACGCACAGCTCACCACGCGCCCTACCGAGAGCGAGAACAACATTATAGCCACCACGAGGATGTTACCCCATGTGACTCTACCCTCCCTAGCAACCAGGCCAATTTGGTTGCTTAGGAGACCTGGCTGGAGTCACTCAGCATGTCCTGGATTCAAACTCATGACTCCAGGGGTGGTAGTCAGCGTCAATACTCGCTGAGATACCCAGGCCCCCCACTCATTCCTCATTGTTGACTATGGCAGTTAAGTTAAGTTGTTGGTGGTGGCAAAGACCCATCTGGTTCATGTGTGTGTGTGTGTGTGTCTGTGTGTCTGTGTGTGTGTTCGCGCGTGTGGGTGTTTGCCTGTTTACCCGGTTCACAGCTGTGCTCTTCTGTACGCATAGCCAGTGTGTCACTCTGTTTGTCATCCCAAATGTCACTTGGGTTCCAATTGCCTCGTTTGAGCCAACGATTGAGTAAAGAGATACAAAGAGCCCAGAGTGCTTCCTGCAAGTTCCATAGAGTTTTCCATGTGCCGTGACCTTTTCTCCTATGTGTTATCCAACAGAGTGGAACATAGAGTGATTATTTTTCATCTTAAATTGCAAATCACAATCACAGAAATATGGTTCAAAACTTTTTTTTTGCTTTTCACTTGAAATGTGTGTTTGTGATACAGTTATTGGGTTGTTTTTATTAAATTAAAACGATTTCAACTTATTTTTGTAATATTATCTCATTAAAACTGAACTGAAAACTTTTTACCAGGCCTTCATACTGTACATATTTAGAACTTTTTACAGTTTTAGCATGGTCCCAGAACCATATGTTCCATATTAAAAATTAATTATGAAAAGAATATTTATTACATGTTTAAAACTTTAATAATCTAAAAAAAGAATGGAATAAACATGAACCTCAATATTTTTTAAGTAAAAATAATTTCTATCAATTTTTCAGAAACCACAACTGTATCGCATTTGTGGTGTAATTTTGCACTGTTGGACGTTGTAAATTATCAAATAAAAAAATTATTAAGAGTGTGGTTAGTAAAAGTTGAAGAAACACCCATAACATTTATCTGTTAAGTAAATCAATTAAAACATATACTGTAGGAAGAATTTCAGATTTTCACATAAGTTAAGTGCTCTCAATTCCTTGTTCTACAAGCATCAGTAGATGACTAGAGGCCTTAAAATCAGGGTTTTGTTCAAATTATCCAACAGACAGGATCCATCTCTGGCAAAATAAGGATCTTAAATGCTACACCTGCAGACTGGGATGGTACCAGCCTGCCTGGCATAGCACATTCCCGGAGCCAGAGGCGCCTGCTCCAGCCACGGTGCCATGAGGCTTAAGATTTTAATCACTAAACTTAATCCACTGGACAGCTGTAGAATCTTTAGGAGCCAAACCATGCACGATGTGTCCTGTTATTGTGCCCTTTATCGATCTGATTCACAGTTATATTAGGATGATGCAAGGTAAGCCTATGAGGCGACTGCTATGTGAAACCACTAAAGTCCTTATCGGAATGTGACACCACTGTCATGTTAGAGAGTGTTACTGTGCTGTAGAATGCCTGAGTTTTCTCTTTTAATATGCTTTGGGATATCCAGCACATCATGCATGTGTATCGTTTGTCTGGGAAGACAGAATGGCCATATAGAATGGATTTCTAGCAGTTTAAGATATTCGCCACACTTCCTTCATGGGATGATTAGGATTATCTGGCATTTGAGCCTGTTCACACAAAGAGGACTGTGCCTAAGCACCATAGCAAAGCACAGCTTCACAATGTACATGAGTGTTAATCTTGTCAATGGAAATACTGATGACGAAGGCTTTTTTTATTTTGTAAAAATATTAATTTATTTTTATGATAACATAAACAATTTAACTAAAACGGTTTAACTGAAACATCCAACAGACATCAGCAATGCACTAACTCTTATTTTTTTAAAGAAAAATCTAAAAATAATTGATTAAATAATCTAATCCCCACTTGAACAAAAAGAGCTAAACACCGGAAAAAGATATCACTTTACAAACGGGTTAATTAACTCAATCACACACATCTTATATATGTGAGATTAATCAGACACATCCAAAAAAAAAAATTATATTACTTCTATCAGAAAGACTCACAGACTAAGCAAAATTGATATGACATTTATTTGATGAAATGACAGTGAACACAAAATTATAATATCTCTTTTGGCACAAGCCCCGTCTGGTGCCACTCAAACCATAAAATCCTGCGGGAGATAGGAGGCAGGGGGTGAGGCGCCTACTCCCGTGCAGGACGGGACTCAACTGGTGGCGGTGGGGAGGTGAAGGGTGCCATGTTGGCACACTGTAATGCAAGTAGTAGATTGCAAGCAGACTTTTAAAGCAATGGTTGATATATGATTGACTAGGAGCTAACTATATAATGGCGTGACGATGTACAGCTGCGAGTTTCCGGTTAGCATAACGCGGCTTTGACTGATGGAGTTCTCCTACGTGACTGAGTTCTGGATGGAGATCCGGATTTGCTGATCACTTACGGCCCGTAGGTTTAATGCGGAAAATTTATGTGGAGTGACGGCATCGTGGGGAGGGAGGTCGGGCTTCCCAAGATGTTATTCCGAGAGGGCAGCGATCCCACTGAGACTCCGGAAATTGTAGATGCACATTGCAGCAAGGAACTGCGGATCCTGGATAGAAAGTAGGACCCAAGTGACTAAATCCATGTCGAGAGCCAGGTATAAGATCGTCGGGGAGCAAAGCTGACTCAACATTGGACAATGTGAGCTCGAATTCATTGCTGTGTTGGCACTCTGAAAAGCAAGTGGTACACAGCAAAATTCCACTCTTGCAGAGTGGACTCGTGGAGACACCAAATAGTGTTAATTTAACACTGAGGTGTTAAAAACTAACACTGAGCATTGTTGAATCTACTCTGTGTTGTGTTGAATATTGAATTGGCCAAACAGTTCATGAGATCAAATAGATACACTCTCTAAGTGATGATCGATCATTAGTGATGACACCTGCTGTTAACAAGCGGAGTCTAATGAAGGTAAGAGGAACAACAATAGTAAATGCAAACTTTAAATTAAACTCTATCTTCTATTCTTCACACTTTGAATGATGTCTCAATGAGGTTCTTGAACTCATCAAAAAGTATTCTCTCAATAGTGCATCACAACAGTTCTCTTGAACAATTCTGCTTTGGCTGGAAGAAAATAATTTTGCTATTAACCAAAGTTCAAGTGTCTAATCGAAGTGAGCAATAATCACAATAATAATGACTTCAAATTAAACAAAATGAAATCAGCAACACTAACTAGAGAAACACCTCTATTAAAAATAACTTTTGTACACAAATGAAAAAAATAACCTGCATTTCTTAAACATCCTCACTCAACATATTAAGAGATTGCTGTCCAATAATCTACTTCAATTGCAGTTGATTTACAGTACTGTGCAAAAGTCTTAGGCACATAAGATGTTTCAAAAAACATTTGTCATAAGATGGTTATTTATATCTTCAGCTTTAATGTGTCAATAGGGAATATAAATGTTAGACTCCCAAACATTAATTATGCAAGTTGGAAAGATTAGAATAGAAGAACAGGGCACAACAGATGTCATGGCCCCCACAGAGTCTCATGTTGTTTAACCTTACATATTAAATACTTTAATCTGTTTGATGTATTTTAAATAAATATATATTTTTAATTCTTTTTATTTTTGTCTTTACGGTTTGATACTTGTTTTTGTCATTTTGCATATTCATTTTGGCTATTAAAATGTTATTTATGCTGACAAAATAATATGCCATTTTAGTCAGCATTAAAATGATCATGAGAATATTTATGACTTGTCTCTCTCCTACTATTTCAGACAAAAAAACACTGATCCATGAACACTGCTATAGCTTGCAAAGAATTCTTTATATTTATTAACACTGCATGATATTGTTCTTACAACCTTCGTCAGGCAAATCACTTTTCTTGTGTCTTTAGCTAAGAGCCTTTTTTCTCTACCTGCTTGTAGCCATTCAGGTGTACAAGGGGTCTTTTATTTGTTTATTTGCTCTGCTTCTCTCCTCCTAGGTAACAAACAATACAGCTTCAGAATCTTTGTGCTTTAAACCATTAAAAAAATAACATCCTGTCTGAACACGTTGTCCAGCTCTAGGTTCTTGTCATCTCAAGACCGGACCACTGCAATGCTTGGTTGGCATTCCAGCTAATGTGACTAAGCCTATATAGGTCTCTTTCCCTGTGGTGAAACAAACTTTAAACCTCCAATCTTCAAAAGACAATCATTAATCTTGTGGTACAGCTAATATTCTTGGCTTCTGTATGAGAAATTGCTTGTGTTTTTCTATTTTGTAAATCACGTTGGATAAAAACATCAGCACCCAGAGACATGTTACAAAGTCAAGTTATATGTTAACCTCTTGAGACCCAAGCGGGACTCATTCCATATTTATGCAATACAAATGACTTATGTATGTCAATAACCTGCAATATGCTTCCCTTGTCTCGCTCTTAAGACCCTTTTTTTTTTTTCTTCCTTGGAACACAAAAGTATTTTCACAATAATACTTATATTATATATAGGACAATTCGTAAGAACTCTTGGTTTAAACTCTAGATGTTTCTCTTTTATCCATGGTACACAGCAGTGATTTTACTGTTAAATTATGGTTAGGGTTTGGGTTTAGGGTTAGACTGTATGGTTAGGATTCGGTTTGGGTTAGGGGTTAAACTTAGGTAAAATTATAATAGCATTGTTCGTTGGTGTGTTTATTTGACTCTAGGACAGTAAAAGTCATGTTCTTGTATGACTTTTGTGTGATTTCTTATGATTATGCCTTGATTTAATTACACGTATTACAACTTGTTTAGAGACTGGGTGGAGTAAATCATACTAGTGTTTTAAAACATTTTAACATTAAAAAAAAACTACACAATTCACTTTTAAAGGTGAATTGTTTGGTTTTTGAATGTTAAAAAACTATGACATTTGGCATGATGCATTTCTAAAAATCCTTAAATCAATAAATATTTTCTTGAGTACTGTAGGAAAACTGATTAAGGTTTTTATAGTTGTTTTCAGAGAATGCTTTTTTTAGATGTATAATTAGATATTCTTGAAAGCATAATAATAATGAAAAAAAAAAGATATTTATTTATTTATTTTCAGTTTGTACACTAGACTTTACAGCATGGAATTATATGTAGCCCACATGATAAATCATTTTAAATGCAAATGCATGTCTGTTTAGGCCTTTACGGTCACAAATAGTTCCGAGATTAACATGAATAATGAAGTAATAGGTGGAATTTCCTTTTTAAATAAAATATTGCTAACCCTGTACCTCTGCTGGCATACACGGCAAGCATGTAAGAGCTGCCAGAACCTGAGACACGAAGCACAAATCCACTTCATGTTTATCTCATTTTACTTGAAATACAGCTTTGGCCTCTTAAGGGCTTTTCCCAAGCTGTGCAAGTATGTGCGCCAATTCAAAAAACACATGCTGCGTTCTATTATTTATAGATTTATTTATTTATTATGGGTTTCTTTTTTTATATAGGAAAATGTTATCTTTGTATGACAAATTTATGATGAGTGTTAAGTCATGTTTTTGTACTATTAGAAGTGATTTCTGAAGTTCTAGTGAAACAGAAGGGAGAAGACCATTACAATCGGTCTGTATAATTATTATCAGTATCTTTTAAATCTTACCTCTAACATCAAATGTGCTCTAAAGGGTTATTTTATTGTGTCACACACAATTTACTCTTTTAATGTATACTGACTAAACAAATCTCATGGGCAAATATATTATGAGCCTGATTAGGATATGGTGAAAACCAAAGTATCAATATATAATTTTCTTCTCTTTTATATTTGCCCTTCTGCAGATCAGACAGGATTTTACTTTTATATGGTTGTATGTAGCACTTCCTTCACTCCTTTGAAATGAAGTGCTCTGAGTTTGTTAAAGTATTAAGTGTTATATTTACCAATGGGTATTCACTCTATATAGACTAAATATGAACTGAAGTCTTTTCAAAAAGAAACAACAGGACTTCATGAGCATGGTTTTATTTTTAAAAAAAAACTTTGATTTATATTATATTATATATATTATATTCTCTAAAATATATATATAAAAGGAATGTGTCTGTTTTTTAAGACAAAAACTAATCAATAAAGATTCACAATCACTTCCAATCAATACAGTTCACAATGAACAATACTATGTATTGGTGGTTACACAAGAAATAGAGAGTAAAGATTCAAAAGTTCACTCAAAATAATTACTTTATACTTTAGATATAAAGTCAAATAACTCAAGGAACTGAATGGGGAATTGAATGGTTCAAATAGGGAGTCAGATAATTCAAAAGAATCAAGTAACAAATCTAAAGATTAGAACAGCGAATCGACTACTCAAAAGAACCTTTCGTTCAAAACTCACAGCTTTTCAATATTAAAACACATATATAAACACATTTGTCAAGCAAATTCAAAGGTATACACTCTTAAATACTCTTTTCTTTGGTATACACCGATATTCACTGGTTCCAAATTATGATATAAAGTTAAATAAATCAATAAGAAATTGAATAGGGAGTCAAATCGTTCATAAGAATGAAGTAACCAATTTAAAAAACTCACAGACATACCCGGTAGCACGGAGCTCTATCTGGAGAAGAAAATCCAACACTGCCAGGGGGAACTTGCGGGTATTCCCGGTTACCCGGAGCGCTACCTGGTTAACGATCTCCAATGAGGCCAGAGGAGCTCAGTCTGTGGTTGATCCAATCCTCCCTAGCACCTAATGAGCTAGAAATACAGTCTAAACAAGCAGTGCACTTTCAACACTTCTGTTTCTCTCAGAAATTATGAAAGAAAAGAGAAATTACAATTTCCTCAAAAATATGAGATACACATTTATGAGCAACACTCTGCCTGTCTAACTCTGAAGTTCTCATCTTCTTTCTGCTGATCTCACTCACACAATACCTGACCTAAGTCCCGCCTCCTAACCAATCAAGTTTTTCAAAAACAAAATTGACACTTTAAATACAGGCTTTAAATAAATACATCGCAGACATAAAGTTAGTATGAGTCATGTTTTATGTACACTTGAATGCTACATGTGCATATCGTCAAGTGTTATAAAGCAAAAATACATATGAATGAAAATAAAAATGTCCATCCATCCATCCATCCATCATCAACCGCTTATCCTGTGGGGGGCTGGAGCCTTTCCCAGCTAACATTGGGCGAAAGGCGGGGTACACCCTGGACAGGTCGCCAGTCCATCGCAGGGCCACACATAGACAGACACACACTCACACTCACATCCACACCTAGGGCAATTTTTTGGGAGACATCAATTAACCTAGCCTGCATGTCTTTGGATGGTGGGAGGAAGCCAGAGCACCTGGAGAGAACCCATGCAGACACGGGGAGAACATGCAAACTCCACACAGAAAGGCAGGGGCAACCGGGGTTTGAACCCACGACCTTCTTGCTGTGAGGCAACAGTGCTTTTTTTTTAAAGCATGAGCTACATCCTCCCCCTCCTAGAGGGTTTTCATATCCCCATCAGACTCAAACTGGACATGTTTCATATTTGCAAAGGCAAATAGGGAAACTGGTAAGTATCACGATAAAGCAAGTAAGTAAATTGTTATGTCAAGATACATGGTAAGTGCTCGTTTTCTCTTTCTTTTTTCTTCTTTTTTTTAAGTGTATGAAGTGACTATTGTAAGTGGTCTGTCTGTCGGCTTCCCAGGCTCATCACAACTAAGGATAACAGGCTTTACTTCTCTTCTTGCTCTGCGCTCACAGATAGGCTCCACTTCCTCATCCAAGGTACTAGAAGCAAGGATGTCTCCCCCTCCTAGTTCTGTGTCCACCACAGGGTCCTGCACAGGTGATTGAGAATTATCTTTCTCTTCCTGTTTTAACTCTTCTCTGTCTTCCTCCTCAGCTACTTCTGGGACCTGGAAATCCTCAACAGGATCAGTATCACTCTGGACAGGTGAGGTGTCATTGGTCATTGGTGATGTCTCCAATGATTTGTGCGATGAAAGGTAAGTTACGGTAGAGGATACAAATCCTCATCTTCAGATTCAGAACTCCACTCATCGGGAACTTCTCTTTGATCACTCTTTGATTGATTCTGCTCTTGTGATTCTTCCAGCCTTTTAGCTCTTTGTGCTCGGGTCATTGGTCTCTGGTTCTTTTTAACTTTCTGAGAGTTCACTTGCATCCCCACTAGGTAACCAATGGGCAGAAGGTGGTCACGATGCATTGTTTTTACAACACCTAGTCCCCGTTCTGGGTTTACTCTATAAACAGGAAAATTAGGAAGCTTTCCAATCACCAGGTAAGGTAGGGGTTCCACCTGTCTAGCAATTTGTTTTCCAGTGAGTCCTAGGTTGCATATCAGCACTCTATCACCTTCTTCAAGAGTCTTGATTCCTGAATATAGCATCATAGAGTCTCTTGTTTCTCTCATTATTCTTGGAAGCAGCGTTAGTAGCTAGTTCATGGGCACAATTCAACTCACATCTCCTCTTGTCCACATATTGATGGGACTTTATTTCATCTTCACCGTCAGGAGATATCCCGAAGCACAGATTAATGGGCAGTCTTGCCTCTCTACCAAGCATTAGGAAATATGGAGAAAAAATAGGGGCACCATTTTTAGTGCAGTTATATGCATGCACAAGCTGGCTTATGTGCTGGCTCCATCTTGACTTCTGATCTGGATGGAGAGTTCCAAGCACTGACAACAATATGCGATTAAATATTTCGGGTTGTGCATCTCCTTGAGGGTGGTAAGGGGATGTTCTTGACTTTCGGACACTAAGCATTCCAAACAACTCTTTGATGACTTGACTTTCGAAGTCGCACCCTTGGTCAGAATGGATTTGAGTTGGCAATCCATAATGCACAAAGAAATTTTCAAACAGGACTTTTGCAACTGTTAAGGCTTTTTGATCTTTGGTTGTAAAGGCCTGTGCATATCTGGTAATGTGATCTGTCACAATCAACACATGGCGATTCCTTTTGAATCAGGCTCAATGGACAAAAAATCTACGCACACCAAGTCTAAAGGACAGGTGCTTGTGATTTGTTGCAGTGGTGCAGCTCTCTGGGGCATTGTCTTAATGTACTGAGTGATCTCAAAGGCCATTCGGGGCCTAACCATAACCCTAACCCTAATCAATTTCATATTTACCTGCCCAAATGGCACAAATGTTGTTGATTGCTTCATATGTTGGTTAGGAAGTCTCTTACTACCTGGGCAGTCCTTAGCCAGAATATGTTGCAAAGTTGACTAGACTTTTTGCTACTAGCCAAAGCTCTACCTACCTGAGACTATACCAGGACCAAAAAAGCATATTGATAGTGTGTTACTTGGCTAAATGATGCTATTTGTAACATGTACATTTTCCTCAGAAAAAGAAACATATCTTATAGCTGGTCTGATACAGTAACTGTTATGGTTTCACTGATTTGATGGCCTTTTTGCAAAACCTCTGCTCTCAGTTGCCAAGCAGCTCTACCTGTGTAAACACTGTTAACTTGCAGGGCAAAGCTTTTCATTTCTGCGGCTTCTTTACTTCGCAACCCTTGACTTCACATCTCACCTCAAAATGAAGTCCTCCTCAGCACAAAACTTCTGTGAAATGAGCAACTACACAGTTCTGCTCTACAGGAGGCTGACGAGGAGACTGCTGTGTACTTTTGTGCTGTTTTCAGAAGTGTTTTCACTTTCTCACACTCCTTGACCATTTCAACCCTGTTGTGGGGCTTAGAAAATGAAAGGATGAGAACAGAGGAAACTGGTTGCTTTTGTGTGAGTTGGGGGGTGGGGGATGGGGGGATGCTGGTTGCTGTTTTTTTTCTCCAGTCTATGCTCTTGTTGCACCCACTTCCTCTATGTTAACAGCTGTCAAAATGTTGCAGGATAACAGCACACCACACAGTTACGGCTGGCATTAGATTCTGGCATAAGGCAGGAAGCTAGACAGGGTGAGTCGTGCTGAGAATACTATGGCCGTGCGGTTCCTCAGGGCAAGGTGAGAGCAGCCAGAGGGAGGAAAAGCTAATACAGCCAGAGCAGCAACGCTAATGCTGGTAATTATCTAGCACATGTCAGATGTATCGCACGGATTCTGCTTTTATGATCTAGCTACCAAAAATTAAGAGAGAGAAATGCCTTAAGATCTCAGTCTATGAAGACGAGTTGAGAGCCAAATTTTCCATTGCCATGAAAAAAAGCAATGGTTCAATTAAGAACTCTTTGAGGTAATACTTCAAACAAAAATGAAAATTCTGTTGTCATTTACTCACCTGCATGTCTTTCTTTTGGAACACAAAAGATGATGTTTACGCTGCACTTTTCCATACAATAAAAACAGCCATTGACCAAAATGACAAAAATGCACCATAAAAGTAATCCATGTAACTTTGTGCTATATACCAAGACTTCTGATGCATAATAACTCAATAATAATTCAAATGACGCACAAGAACCAATTCAGGGTTGCTCTGGAGTTTTAAAACAAAAATGTATAACCTTTTAAGAACTCAACAAATAAAATTAATACTGTATGTCTATACAACACAGACACTCAACAAGGCCTTAACACTGCTTATCAGCAAAACAGGGTTACTGCAAGTTTAAAATATTAAAGATATGTTCTGCTTACAGTTTTTCACTAAAAGAGTTCATGGAAGAATTATATTTCATTATATACGTCTCATAACGAGAAGAAAAATATGATTTAATGCATAACGAGGGACTTTAACCATAAAAAAGTCTGAACACAGGGGACTCTTATTTAAAAAATGTGTGCACCCAGTTACACAATATTGTGCACAACTTGTATCGACTACTTTAATGGTTCTTTTATGATGCTTTTTATGGAGTTTGACAGCATGGTCACTGTATAGATTAATTTTATGGAAAATAATAGCATCAACATTCTTCAAAACGTTGTTTGTGGTTAACAGAAGTGATGTATGGGTTTTGAACAATGTGAAGGTGAGTGAATGATTTTTGTTTTTGGGTGAACTAACCTTTACTATTTAGGTAAAATAGGTGAAAGGCTGCAGTAGATTTTGCTAATACCAAATCACTCTTAAGAAAGATTCAAAGACCTTCTTAGAACAAGAATGCTGTTGGGAATATTGGAGGTTTCCCAACAGATCTTTCATTAAGGCTTTATACAGCTGGGGCCAGTTGCTCCAACTATACGTACGTTACAAATTAGCCTAGTTGTGGTTTAAATGGGCACTAAGTCACAATTTACGTACTTCTAAATATTTGAGCGTTGAACTTAGGTGGAACATAACCCTATGTATAAACTAAATATTTACGGAAGCCTCCGACTGATATTTTATGACATCAGTGAGCTCATGTTTTGCGTGATTGGCTTCAATCCTTTCGACATACAGTATGATGTTGACATGTACACCCATTTACATTTACGAGAGAGAGAAAAATAACATACTTTTACGATGCTCTTCAGCTTGAAACCGTTCTAACGGTGCAGCTTTCAGGGTGCGTCGCCCAGTGTCAAGTTTCAACACTTTAAAAATATATGTAGGATATTAAAATGAATAAATGTATATTTTCCCAGCCTGTTGTATTAGTATTTATTTATCACCACTCATTTATTTTAGATACAGTTCATATATATTGTTATTTACAGAGGGCAAATATACTATTCATCAAATCTACTTTTATTACATATCGTATTTTAATGGGGATATAATTTATTACTTACGTGAGCAAACAAGGTTTGAACACCCACCGTAACAAGATCAAACTAAAATGCATGGCTTTGTAACACTTCTGTATCAAATTTGAAGGCTGCTTATTGGATAAATATAGATAAAAATCATATTATGTGACTACACATCACTTTACAGAGAGCTTACATCCTACTAGTCAAGTCTTGCTTTAAGAGCAGTTGGAGCAACCAAATGAAGCCCTGACTTAGTTACAAACTAACTAATAGTTACTAAGCCCTTAGTGTGAACTTTACGTCTCAACTTAAGTGAGAACTTATGCACAGCTGGTGCAACCCAACCCTGGTGAAGAACTTGAGGTTGTTGAACTCAGTGGGGAGTTAGTATCATAATCTGGCATAGTTGCTCGACTTTTGATTTAACACAGAGATTCTTGAGCTGATACGTTAGAGCGATGTGGAATGGGTTTGCAATGAAGTATAATCAGAGAGGTACATATCACACTGCTTCTTATTTTTGTATAAATCATTGTGGGATATATCAAAACAATGTTCTAAATTATGAAACTGTATACTTGTTTACACCCCCACCCCTGCCTGTCCATCTGCCCAGCAGTGTATCCTCCTTTCAGTTTACCAGTTCTCACTAATTACATTTCTGGTGGCAGAAAACTCAGTCCCATATCCGATTAGAGCTGGCCATTGGAAGATGCTATTCCAGAGATTGTTTGGAATGGATGTCTTCAACTGAAAATATTTTTTGGATTAGTTTTGAATCAGAACTAAAGATGTTGTATTCACAAATGAATCACTCATTTGAGTCGGTTCTTTACATTAAAATGGTCACATGTGATGGTAAATTGGTCTGAAATGGTTTGCGATTCAATCTGAATGACTCAGAGCAAGGTAATCATGGTAGTACCATGATATTCTTTGAAGTACTTTGATGAACCATGTAAATATACAGTACAATGATAAATAAATATGGTAGTTGTATATCAAAGTACCTTGGTATTTCCATTTGATATCATCAGATATCAGTGTTTTTGCCAAGGTGTGCTCATACACACAAAGAATTTGGCCTCTGAACAGAAGTTTCCAGTATATGAATGAATAATTTATGAATGTAGAGTTGTTATACAAAAAAATATGAATTTGCATGTTTTTTTACATGTACATTTTATTTTTCACCATACTGTGTACTGTACTGCACTCTACTGTACTATAGCTTTGATAAATATCATGTGAATCAGTCTTTGCCTTGATGCTTTGTGCCTAACTAAAGTGAACACTAATCACCATAATGGTGACTTCATAATGACATCAGAAACACTAAATAGAGACAAAACTCTATTAATTATCAATAACTAACTTTTGTACACATGAAAAACAAAATAACCCACATTTCTTAAACATCCTCTCACGACATATTAAGAGATTGTTGTCCAAAAATATATTTTATTTGCAGATGTTGTAAATCTCAGTAAGACAGATTTAATTGTTGTGGTGTCTGCTGGTTTGTTTTCTTGTTTTCTTGTTCTTGTTGTTTCTCTTTCCTTCATTAGACTCTGCTTGTTAACAGCAGGTGTCATCACTAATGATCAATCATCACTTAGAGAGTGTACCTGTGTAGTGTCTGTCTGGTTTGGTTCAGCTACCAAATCGGACATCAGAAGACTACAAAGGACAGTTAGGACTGCTGAAAGGATTATTGGTTGCCCCCTGCCCTCCCTCCAAGAACTGTACACCTCCAAAATCCCTCTGGACCCAACTCACCACACTACCTCTTTTAACTTTTGCCCTCTGGCCAGCGCTACAGAGTACTGAGCACCAGAAACACCAGGCACAAGAACAGTTTCTTCCCTCAGGCTATCCACCTCATGAGCAGTTAAAACCCCCAAAGTCTTTCATTGTGTCAATGCATATGTGCAATATACATTTCATTAATTATATTTATTATATTTTTATTATTTATATTTTTTTACATATCTTACCTCTTGTGCACAGTACATTACATCACCTATAGCACATATCTATAGCTCTATATAACTTATTTGAACAAACGTTATTGCCCTAATGTGTATTTCTATATATATATATATATCTACTGTATTTTAGTTTTTTATTGTGTCTGTTTTTGTATTCTCTTTGCACTGTGTGTGTGCATGTGTGTATTTGTGTTTATTTGTGTGTGTGTGTGTGTGTGTGTGTGTGTGTGTGTGTGTGTGTGTGTGTGTGTAAGCATACTTGGCAATAAAGCTTATTCTGATTCTGATTGTGAATTCATATAATTGTGATCTGAATTCTGTTTGCAGACAAATCTGAACATGGTCTATATTCACAGCTGAAATAAATAAAGGCTGTAGACTTCAAAAATCTTAATTTACTTTTCATTTAATTTCATTGCTCTTTATGAGAAGCAATTAAAGAGATCTCATATTTAATTTCCCTTTCCAGTTTAATCAAGTGTCTGTCATTACAGAGATTGACTGTCATTGGGCAAAAAGCTCTTACATGGCATTTCTAGACAGCTTTTTCCTATATGCAATGAATCGCCATGCCACCAAAACAGGATAAAGAAAAGAACAGGAAGCTGTGCAGACACCCTGTTGACCATTTTAATGTTCCTATGTCCCTCAATGACATGTCTTTGCACTTGATTGTGTAGGATCCTCACAGGGCTGTATAGTAGTACCTCAAATGGGTTGCATGATCGTATTACTTATGAACTTTCCAGCATAAGTTACTGCATAAGTCATTTTAAAAATGAAAATAGAATTAATTTGAATGAGACCTCATTATGTCTTTAAACATGACAGTTTTAATTAATTTAAATCAGCTTACTTTAAAAGCTAGTAAAATAAAATGAAACATTCTTTTAGAGGGTTGCTGTTTTTTTTTTTTTTCCATTAAGCTAGTGTTACATTTGGGTTGTTGACATGAAATATTTTTGAGAAGTTGACATGTCCTGCGGTTTGACATGTTATACTCCATCTATTTTAAACATAATTTTGCTCTTACTATGCCTATAATTTAGAGACTACATGGGATATTAATACTTTTAAAAATGAATTTGTCACAACACAGGTCCAAAAAGGTGATAAAAAATTGTGAAAAACAGTTCTAGTGGGAAGAAAAGCTGCTGTACATCATCGCACCATTAGCTGGGTTATTCCCAGCCAATCACATGTAAGCCGTTGCTTTAGAAGTCTGCTCACAATCTATCACATTGCTGTTTCAGTGTGCTAACGCTGAAACCTCCACCACCCCACCACCACCAGTTGAGTCCCGTCCTGCACGGGGATAGGCTCCTCACCCCTGCCTCCTATCTCCGGCAGGATATGACGGTTCCATGTCAAATTCTTCGGACCGCCAGATGGGACCTACGCCAAAGAGAGACATTACTTTTCTGTTTTATATTCATCAAATAAATTTCATCTTCAATTTCACTCAAGTCTTCCTGATTTCAATTTCACTTTCATTATAAATTACTAAAATGTTGTAGTTAAAAAATTAAAAGTCCATTGCCGTGCAATCAACTATCCATTTACAATAACTCTATTTTGTGTCAATACGAAGGCCTATTATTTGCTATGCAATATGGTTCATTTCCAAATAAATCTAAAAATATGAATAGCATATTTTCATAACTAACAGAAAACTTATATATAAGAAACATATAATGCTTAATGTGATCACTTAAAATAATTCTAACCACTATTAACCTTTATGTTAAAACTGTTAACCACTACATTTTTCACCTTTACTTATACAATATGGTTTGATGTTTTGCAAATGGCTTTATATATTCTAGTTTTGTCAAAAGGTAAGTAAGTAAGATTTTGTTATGTTTCCTGAATAAATCCAAGTTGTTGATTTTTTTTTCTTTTGATTTGGTCTTATTTCTATATTTATTTTATCTCATTCCATTGAAATACATGAGCCAAATCTGAACAAAGTTTTCTTGCAAAATCAGAAACACACAATTCTGACATTTATTTTTTTATTATTATTTTATTATATTCAGATTGTCCTGCCTTTGTTATACAAAGATGTTAAATAACTTAAATACATTCTTACCAGTCATTCATGATCAGTTTATACCTACAAGCTATACACATGAGGTAGAGGAAAATAATTTAGCAGAAAATAGCTTCCCATAAGACAAGAAAAGGTAGACAAAGACAACCACTGACAAAACTCTAACCAAAAAAAAAGAATGCCTATGAACGGTTAAAGCATTGCACAAACCCTGACAAAAATCAGAATAGTGACAGAGCCTTTGGAATTGACAACAAAATGTTATTGTCCAATGTAAGTGTCCTTGATTCGCTCTCAATTAATGTGGGTCTGAAACGTTCAACTAGCTCTTTTTAAAATGTATGCTTATTTGATTCCATAATCAATATAGAAGTAGAAAAATTTATTAGGCTTTATACCCAAATAATGCATTTAAAAAAAAAAAAAAAACTTTATTTTTGTTTTTGTTTTCCAGTAAAAGATATCCAAACGTTCTTAAAGATTAATGTAATATTGCATAAAATATTGGCACTTGTTTCAGAGAATATATCCTTATCTGTATATATATATATAATTGCCAGATTATATATATATATATATATATATATATATATATATATATATATATATATATATATACTTGTTTTAATCAAGATGTTTCACATTTTTTACTGGAAAACAGTATTTGTATTGTGAGATTGCTACAACTTACTGGGACATAATTGTACTGTGGGTGAGGTTGGTTGTGTGATGGTTATATACCACGTAATGGCACTCTTTGATCTACATTCCTTATAATCAAACAATGACATAGTTACATTGCTCTTGAGAGTAGAAAACATACATCGGAGCAAGGCTAAATTTGAGAGGATTGTGCTTTACATTGGGGGGGTGATTTATTTTAGCCATCAGGAGCAATTACATTGAATTAAAACATACTACCTCCAGAACAGGACATTGGAAGCTAGAGTACAAAAAAAAGGAATATAAAACCAACTTTACAAAATGTACACTTAACACATGCTCATAAAACATTTCAAAATAATTTATATTTCTTCTCTGTTTCCTTTGATCCTACCCAATAGATTTTATAGGTTGCATTAGAAAGTAAGAACAAGAATCGAAGACAAAAATGCATTTAAAACAAAAACTGATAACGTCATCTCTCGCTGCCTTCTGTCACTAAGAAAATATGACTGATTACTGAGAACATGCAACATGCCAAAAATGTGAAATATATATATATGGTATCTATGTTTGTCAACAGAACATATTTACTAAGCTAGAACAGATGTGAGCAGGCATCTGAGGAGAGTACGTATGTCCATGCTGTTTTCTGCTCACTTCTGCTGTGGGCAGAGGGCATGACTGATGAGAGACTCTGCATTGCCATTATGGTTTCCATGTAGCGTGCAAAGGTCTATGTATATGTTTACAAGCATTATTTAACTGGCATGTCACCCATCACATTACTGTTTGGAATTCAGCTCATAAAGTTAAAAAAAAAAAAAAAATCCCTTCTCAGCCAGAAATATTGCTATGTACTTGTTTCTAATTAAATATATTTCAGTATTTTCCAGTAAATCTAACAAAACATCCATTAAACAAAATCAATTTACTTGAGAAGCAAATTGGTGTTTTATGCAAAAACCTCACACTTAATTTGAAGGGATCATGACATGCCTTGTTTATTATTTGTATGTTCCTTGAGGTTCACTTATAATATTAGTAAAGCTTTTTGCACAAAAAACTGTGATATATTTGCAAAAAATGATCAATTTCAACCCTCATTCTGACCCTCTGTCAAAAATGCTCTGTTTTGGTGCTGTTTCTCCTTTAAAACTTGACAGTAAACGACCACTGTTATGATTGACTCTCTGCTCATGACTGACCTGCTCTCTCCTTGCCACCTCACTGCTCACTGCCACTGGGCAGGTCAGGGCTATGGAAGTAATAAGGTAAAGCAGGCGTTGATGTGTTTGAGGTGGTAAGATGCAAATATCTACCACAGTGTGACATCATAATGTGGAGAAAGTAGAGAACGAGTCATTTTGGCAACTTAGTTTTCAACATATGCTCTTTTAGCAGTGATATGGAAGTTTTGAGTTCTGAAACTTAAAGTACGTTTTATATAATAACCTCTTATATGTCAAAAGACCAACGAAAATTAGATTTCTCATGTCATGATACCTTTAAGATATTTTTACTGGAGAGCAAGACAATATACTGATTGAAATTTTTTTTTTTTGTCAGTGTTGTCATTTGCAGGGGTATTGTTATGGGTAATGTAGTTATCCTTTACCTTCTGACTGATTAAACACTTACATCACCGAATTGTCCTGTCGGATGCATATAACGACATTTAGCAGATGTCCATGCAACATGAATATGCTCATGTTAAGATTTTTATACAAAAATAAGGCACTGAATCATAGATTGCAAAGACGACTAATATCTTGGTGATGTACTTGTGTTTACTGGGGATTATTTGGTAACATCTTATCAATGTACAAAGCACTGAAATTGGTGCTTGAAATTCATGTAAAATCTATTTAATTTTGATTGAACTTACATTAACAGCGTACCTCTACTTGAATATCTTGGGTTACATCTAAACATCAATTCTGGAAACTTCTGTCCAAATGCCTTTGAGCGGTTTGCATGTGCCACACTTATGTCTGTATGCCACAGGAACATAAACGTAGTTATTTTTGTAATATATATATATATATATATATATATATATATATATATACACACACACACACACACACACACATGTCTTTAAATACTTAATAGGAGAGCTTCCAAGCTTCAGTGCGTGAATGGTGCCATTTTACTTTTTGTCAGTCCCTCACTCAGTAGTTCATTCACACTCAACTAAAACAATAAAAAAGCATATATAATTCATTCATATACTTATATATATATTTGTATTTACACTATGTTTATCTCAAGAGTCTGGTGGTCTGGATCCAAAGTCATACATTGTCAAAATTTGTGCCGCCACTAAGTTGACAGAGTCTGTTTTTAAGTGACTAAAAGTCAGATCAGAAACTTAGATCCTGTCATTTGGTCATTTTAAATAATAAAAAAATAATGAAATTTCAGTGTTCTATTTAACAATATGTATGACATCCATGTCCATATGGACATAAATAAATATGCCAATCTGTAATAATGGAGTTGACAGGAGGATATAGTAAATTAATTCTAACCAAAGATTGTTTTGTCACAATTGTGAATAGGTTCAATGAAACTTTAGAAGAATATTTTTGAAAGAAAGTTTGATAAAGTTGCTGCTGATTAATAATGTGATAGGAGAACCACGTTCAAGCAGTTCACTTTGGCCACGTGCACACTCCAAATGTTTGCATCTAAATATGGGAAAGAATTCCCAAATCTATCGCTGTGTGTGTGTACAGAATGCCGGAGTCACTCTCAAAATTGCTCTGTGGTTTTTGTAGCACCTCATTGGCCAAAAGAGAGTGGTGCTACTGCATTAACAAATCATTGTTCATTTCGGTTCTGTACACAGAACACAATGTGGATTTAATGAAAATTAGGTTGTGACTTCCTGACTTTCTGACTCTGCAGTAAAACCGGCTTACATGCAAACATCTGATGCAATTTAAATGTGAGACAAAAAGAGAGTATGCAAGTTGACCGGCTAACAGGTTACATGTTCAAAGAACCTATCAGCATGTGCCATGTAGAGCTCCATGACTGAACTTAGAATCATCTAGATGCAGTGTGTATGTGGCCCAACGCATTTTGACCGCCATTCCCAACTGAAATCTAGCGGGTGTTAAAATCGTCCACCATAATTTCCGACATCAAATCCTGTATTAGCTTCGAGATTAACTATACTTGCTCCTAGAAATCAAATTCAGAAAGGGGAATAATTTAGCTCTTTCAGTGCAGACTCTTGTGGCTCACATTTGCTGTCATGTTTAGTCTCATCTCTTCGTTACACCCTCAAGCTGTCTGTAAAACTCACTGAACATAAAGTGACCATGAACCATGGCATCCTAAAACAACAACACCTGAAAAGCACTGCTGCAGTGACTACAGCAATGAATCAGCAGCTTTTAATGAGGATGGATGGATCTGTCATCAGGTGGAGGTCTAAATAATGGAGATTAACACTCCTGCTTGCAATATCTCAAAGTTTTCTTTACCATCCAATTGCGCATAGTGGTTTCACTTGTTCCCTGAACAGTCATCTGTAGAGTTCATTTAAGGCAGAGATAAATCTTAAATGGACTGGCAAAGATTTTCACTGTCAAGCAAACAATATAAAAAAGGAAATCTAATCATTTTTGTCCCTTGCAAAGGAATTGTCCTCCAAAGTTCCATAAATTATATCCACAGAAATACACAAATCAAAAGTATTGCTTTACAAATGGCCTTATCGAGGAGAATTACAACACAAAGTGAACGCAAGCACACAAACATTAAAACTTTTGTGTGGTTAGTGGTTATTCAACATACTCAGATAAGTGGTGTATATAATAGAATTATAATATAATTGTATCTATGTACATATGCATACACACACTCGTGTGTTTATAGAATACATGTGCATGTAGAATAAATCTGACGCCATCGATTCAAATCACATACAACCACATACTTTTACACACACAGTTTGAACATTTTCAAGCTATTATTCAGAGACTGTCAGATCACTGAACAAACAATTGTCTGTCCAAGACTCGATTTTACCACTGATTGATATCTTGGCATACGAGTAACTCAGCACAGTGTTTTGTCTAGTTCCAAGATGTCTCTCAAAATTGTGGACAATTCCCTTAGGCTGGGTATATTATACAGCCTTCAGACCACTCCACTTGGGGAAAAAATGCCTTGCAAAACCTCTCCAAAAGTGCTTTTTATCTTTTTTTTAACTTTCTCCAAATCAGGACAAGGGAATCCACCTATTCCAACACGTTACTTCTGCTCCCTTTTTTTTGTTTTGTTTTCCACTCACTCTCATTTGTCTTTCTTCACTGTTCTGGTCAGAGATATTCTGCATGGTTGTCATGATTTTTACCCTTTACAGGTGTAAACCTCTTCTCTTTGAGTACACTGTTTGCATTCAACATAGCAGCACCAGCGTACTTGGCACTGGCATGGCCGAGTCACCACTCGGCTCTGAGTGTTGTGGCCCCTGCCACAGCAAATGGCCTCACAGTTTTTATCCTTGTAGCACTTGCGCGCCAACGTGCCTGCCGAATACTTGCTGGGCCGGCAAAAGCTCGGCGAGTCCTCGATGTGCAGAAGATCGGTGGTGCGAGGAATGGGGTCTGGCCGTGGGCCTGGTGGGGGCTGTTGCCCCTGGGATCTCGTCTGCGAGATTTCCCCCTCTCCGGTAGCTTCATTGGTGGAGCTGGCCATTTTAATTGAAGTCTCGTAGCGTTGTTTAAGCTGCTTGCCGATCTCGTGGAAAGGTGCCAGTTGTCTCCAGCAAGTCTGCACAGTGCAGGAGCCTGAAACTCCGTGACACTTACAGGTGGTCTCCACCCCAGCCTTGATCACCTGGGCAGGACAAATGTTGAAAGTGGTGAGACGACACACATCAAAGGCATAACAGTGAAGAATTTGACCAAACATCAACATTTATGTCTCCTATTATCTCTGCAGACACAGCACAGAGCTCAGCTGCCACACATCAAAGACACAGCGAGTGCCATGTTTACAAAACCCTTATGTTACCCTTCATATTGAAAGGTCAGTTAAACATATGGGCATGATTGTTTACAAAACAAGTATTTCAAAAGCACATTGAAGCAATAACTTTGATGCTCCCTCATATTTTGATTGCTTTAACCCTGCCCAACCAAAGAGTGAATGACAACACAGCCCATTGAGATGTACAGTATTATCCACATTCCTTCCTAATAGCCATAATTATGGCTCTAGTCAAAAAAGCTCTGCTTTAAAATATGTCAATTATGTGTAGGGATCACCAAGAAAGATATTATTATAATGGCAACTTTAAAGTTAATTTGAGTCATTTGAGGTTTTTAAGGAACTCAAGTCACACAGAAGTCTACATGTAAACAAGTCAGGAGAGCTCTACACATTTTTGTGATTTTCCAGTAAAGGTTTTGAATACAATGTCCTCTGTCTCTCAAAATGATCCAATAAATATAAACTAGATTTCCAAATTAGAACTCAAAATAATCAAAAACATCTTCTCAACTAACAGACAAATTTGAGGCATCAAATTTGATTTGCGCCCAATTACCTCCAATAAGAACATATTTGGTGAATACACCATACAATTATGTAGAACAAGATTTTGTACCAATTATTTTGCACCCTGCACCACATTGAAAAAAATCTAATGTCCTGCCACTTGTTTCAGTCACAGCAAGAACTCGTGGTTTACATGGAAGAGATTAAATTGCTAGTAGCTTTATCGTGTAGCATCTGATAAGGACATGGTGTAACAGATCTCACACATTAAAGGTGCACTCAGTAACTTTTTGCTAGTGTCATCTTGGACCTACAGTGATGCCTATTGGTGTGGATGGAGCATCATTTAAAATCAACAGTTTTAGATGCCATCCATCCATCCTCAACCGCTTTTCCGAAGTCGGGTCGTTTCAGATGCCATTGTAGAAATTCACTTTTCACAATCAGCCATGATTAATTTAATCCAAGAGTGAAAGTATCCAATAACAGGGCAGTTACTGAGATTAAGCGCCTATTGTTCAGCTGGTCATGTGATTCTAAAATGGCAGCCCCCATGAAAGCACCCCTGCCCAGTGTGGAATAAAACAGCTTTTATAAGGTTACTTATATGACTAGAGTCCTCATCTCATGTGAGTGTTCATGATTTTATACATATGTTTAAAAAAAACACAATTAATTTCTTTAGGAGTAAAACTTTTTTAATGGGGAAAAAATTACAGAGCGCACCTTTAAAACTATTCACACTGTACATTACCTTAACGCCATGTTTTTCAGTGAGCATTACCAACCACAATGTTTGACCCATTCAACATTTCTGTAAGAAAGTGACCTTTTAAGATAAGAATATATAAGGTGCTGTCTGGACAATTTCTGTTAAACAAGTGGTGAACTCGTTCAACAGAAACTGCAAATCCACCACAATGGAAGCAGAAGAAAATGTGAAATGTCAGCTTTAAAGCGGAGGGGATGCCGAGGCTAGCACATTCCATGTTTGCTCTCCATATGGGATTTGACCCCAAAGACTGTACACCTCCTTACATGTGCAGATGGACAAAAACATAAAATGCAGTGCTGTAAATCTCTTATCGCAGTCAAAATGGCCTGAGGACTACTTCAGATGGACCGAGCACAGAGGACAAGTCTGTGCTGAGCCATGCTGTAATTTATATCCATGCTAAAACTAAAACGAACAATATGAGACAATCTGTTGGTGCCAGACCTGTAGTTTACTTTGGCTCTGTGTTATGGGCTTTTTTCTTTTCCTTCTTTGTTGTTTTTATTCTTACAAGGGACTCCATATCACCTTGCCTCCTTGGAAGATGGAAGACTTACATTTGGGACAAACCTATAGCTCTTTAGACTTAAGGGGATGCCGAGCCTTGATTAATGGGCACTTATTATAAATTACTGAATTAAATAGTCAATTAAAGTGATTTAAGCTGGGTATTTTACAGACTATTTAAGTGACCTTAAAAAATGTATGGAGCGATTCGTTTAACCACCACAGCAAAAAGAAAGAAAGAAAGAAAGAAAGAAAGAAAGAAAGAAAGAATGAAATCTAAGACAGAAACGATGCAAATCAACTGCTTCATTCTATATTCAGTTTACTCATGCGTACTTCTCAAACCCATAACTCTTCCACTCTATTAATGATCCCCAGCTTAAAAGACAGTTTTGCTATTGATATTCAGGATCATACACTGCAGAAAGTCATTTTTCTAATCTATAATTTTCTCTTGTTTTCCAGTAAAAATATCTAATCATTCATAAGGCAAGATAAATAATTTATATATATATATATATATATATATATATATATATATATATATATATATATATATATATATACCTGTATATATATATATATATATATATATATATATACACACACACACATTTGTACCCTATTCACAAATGTATTTAATAATGTTAAGCATAAATGTCTAACATTTATTCTTAAAACAAAAAAATAGAAAAAAAAAAAAAAACAATGGTCTCCCCCAATATTTGGGAACACTTCATAATTGTTTTATTCGATAAATTTAATTAACATTATTAGATTAAAATAACAATAATATTAATATATTAATATTTTTAACATATACTAATTTTTTGTTAATTTTTTGTTAATACTAGGGCTGTCAATTGATTAAAAGAACACATACACAGCCATACAGTTCACAGCAATCCATTTCACAAGTGAATTTGTCAATCAGTTGGAGATTTATTATGAGGGCTTGTTTAAGGGCCCGTCAATTTACATCTACGTCAGACGTCTCGGGTGTGTTGCGTCATAAACATACAGCTTCACTGTATAAACTGCACATTGCTCATACAGCTGAAATTTCACTTTTTACTGTCAAATGACTCGCATTGAATTAACGCGTTAAATCGACAGCCCTAGTTAATACTGATTAATGCAATAAACATACTTTTATAGTAATCAAGGTGAAAAATGCTCTAAAATGATATTGTTTATTGTTAGTTCAGTCCATGATACCTAATGCATTTACTGATGCTAACAAGCAGAACCTTACTGTTAAGTGTTACACAATTTTCCCATTGCTACTACAGTAAATGTATCTTGATTTAAGGATCTTTAGCTATAAGAAGCCATTTTTAAAAACTAACCCTACACTGTAAAAAATGTTCTATCAAGTTTATGATTTACTAATATAAACAAAGGTAATGCACCATAAAATATGCAGGCATCAAAATTTCATCCTGTAAAGCCTGAAACGTGGTTACCATATTTTTTACTGTGAATTTCTAGCCACCACAGCTGCCAGTTTTTTCCCGTAATTTAACAGGATTTTTCAGTGTAATATACATGTCAAATTTGCACTACAAAACAATAATTTTATTGTTTAACATATTTTAGAAGCCTACCTTTATTCCCACGTTGCTGTTGTGCATGTCTATCCAGGCTCGGAGATCCTTGTTGGACCTCTTACCCAGGAAGTCTTTGACGAATTTGTTGCTGTACTTGAGGTTGTCTCCACAGCCACCCCACTGCCAGGCCTTGCGGTTCTCCAGGTCTGGAGCCTCGTCACAGGTGCAGCGCTCCATGCGGCCGGCGCTGCAGGCTTTGGCCATAGCGTGGGTCAGACCAGCTGAAGAGATGGCATAGAGGAACGCTGTCTCCTTGAAGCCTGTGAAGAACATGAAGATTACAAGGAAGCCAGCAGTTCATTTCTGTCCTATAATCCAGTGATTTTCCTGCTATTTTAAGGGTTGAATTTCTCCTACAGGAATGCCAGTAACAGCCCCAAACCCCTCTCATACTTACATGTACCTCTAGGGTGTGAAACACTGGAGGATTTGTGTGGGTCAGGCACCTTTGCATACCAGAACAAAAGGTGGGGGTGTTGAATTATGAATGATTATTCGACTATTCGGGCGATTATTGCAACGATTTATCATAAGCTCTTCACCAACTATTCAGATTGTGCCCTGACTTAAAAGGTTGTATTATACATGCTTACTAACAATAAAGAGGACAAAATCATCTTTTAAAAATTCCTTGAAATGACATTCACTGAATTAAAGGAAAAAAAAAAACTTTTTATTAAGTTTAATTCCGTAAAAAATTATATTGTTATCAAGTGTTATCAACAATTTTTTTCATTGTTGCGTTGTCGATAACGTCGACTAATCATTTCAACCCTGTTGCTTACCTCTTTTTAAAATGTTCGCCCTGTAGCGACCCTCTAAGGTGCAGTTCCACCTCTCAAAGCGGAACTGGTACTGGCACTCTAAGGCACTCATGCTGATGGCCTCCATAAGAGTCTCCGCCACACCAGGGTCCCGTCTGCACATTCTGCGCTGTTTCTTTTCCAGCTTGAGTCGATCACAGAGCTTGTAGTGTGCCTTGCCTGCCCTCTCGTCTGGCTGTGAGCTTAAGGGCAGAATGGACAGGGGTTCATTACCTGTCAGCCTACAAGAGAGAAAACAAGAGACAAATGCAGTCAATGCCACCCAGGAACTATTTAAAGGCAATCTCTTGTTGTTGCTGTGGCCTTGTGTAGGGCTAGCATTATATTACATACACATGGAAGCAATGAAAAAACATGAAGCAATGCAAAAATGCAGAGCAATGTGTCCTTAAAAATTCAAGACGAGGAATAGCTTGTTATAAAGGGGTATAAAGGCCTTTGCACACCAACCACAAATTTTCACCGTGAACTACATTTTGAATCAAAACAATTCACACCTGGAGCAAGCATTCACAATGAATCCCAGGCAGACAAAGCAAAGCCTCTTTTTTTTTTGGTGAGTGTGTCAATTTCATTTGCATCAAATATCTTAAAAATGGAAACAAAGTTTCTCATTTGGGTTCTCTTAACATGTCAATGATATTGCTGTATCACTGCTTTGCATCCCCTGATCTTATCAAAGGCGACGCCTTTGGTGTGTGAAAGCCTTTAGACACAATGCAAACCAGAGTTAAGATGTAACTGGCAGCATACAAGCAACATCACAACTTGCAGCGTTAATATAGAACTCAACGGCAGAAAAGTCCCTGGCAAGTCAAGTTAGTCCACTTGGATGCCATCTTTGGAATGCTCCTGGGAAGCTATTTTCTATGGATACAAGCAGCATAAGAGAACTGCTCCTATCTACTTGAATGCATTGTTTAACTCAAGACCCATGTTAAGTTATGTTAAGCTCTATTTGAACTGATCGCAGAAAGTGAATTAATAAAGTAACTCACCACTTAGATTAATTCCCATTTATTATTCAGTGTAGTGTACAAAGTATTGCCTACTCAGGTCACTGCCGAGCCAAGAAACTTAATTGGTCAAAGTTCACCAACCACGAAATTTGTGTGGAGTAATTCTTTGCCACCAGAAGAACATCAGGTGAAATTCCTGATTGTGCAGAGTTCCATTGAGATTAGAATGTTGTTCACAGAATTTTGTCGTGCAAAGGTAAAAGTGACCATGCCTTAAGATTTTGGTCATACCACCCACCCCTAGCCTAGTGGTTTGCAAAAATCCAAGACAATGTTTGGAGGTGTTTATGCGGAAAAGGCAAGTTCAAGTCTTGCTCACCACATTTTCTGACCCTATTTCTCTTCCCCAGCATTTCCTGAGATGTTTTCTTTGAAATAATAGAACTCTTCTTAATCAAGTAAGGCTAATTCAAACTCTGAAGAGCTGATAAATTATACAGGTTGACCAGTAGTTTGAAAAGTTTGTAGTGGCAAACTTCCAAACATATACATGATAACACTGATTGTGTAGAATATCATATCACAGTTAACTATTCTGAAATTATTTGGGTCCAATACTCATAATAGATATTATGGATTAATAAACCCATGCACTTTCAGGTAGGTGTCTGTAAATGTGATATGATACCCTCACAGTCCCAAATAACTACATTGGACTTCCTGCTATAAAATTAAATAATGGAATGAATGAAAGCACAAGCCTTGGTTTCACCTGGGTGAACATTATATGGGCCAATTCCAGCAAGGAAAAATGAATGACGGTGCTTCAGGCATAAAATGTTTTAATGTGCATCCTGTCAGCTTGGTAGCCTGAATGGATGCTAATGTGGTTAATATTCTCTAATGTCCGATGCCCCATGGAAATCACAATTACAGTTCAGAAGTAATGTTCGTATGAACCTAGATGTTTTTACTCTCCAGCTACATGCTTCACCTCCACAATGCTAAGGTGGATTCAGTGGTTGCTTAATTGTTCTGAATGGTTTTTAGCATTTTGCTATGCGGTCGCTGAGATGTTCTTAGTGGTTGCTAGTGTAAAGTGATTCTGGCTCAAGTAAAAAATGCCCACCCCAAAGTCTCTAATTACAGGATATTCTGGTCCCTAGATATTATTTGGTCCTTCAATGTTAGTCTATGTTATGTCTTTGCCTATATCAATATGTTTTTTACAAATATCAACCAGCAAACTAACAAAGAACCACACATATATCCAGCGAGTACTTTTGCAATTAGCGCATTTCAGTCAATATCTAAAAATGTTATGTTTTAGACATGGTGTAAGCAGCATTTGATGGACTAGCACCTCTTTTGCCAGATATTTTAGAGCATGCAAACATACTCACTGGGTCTACTGCATAGCTGGTGAACATCTAACCAGCATTCTGTGGTTTATGATGAGGAGAGCCGAGTGTTACTTTCATAGCACACAGGGGACAAGACTGTCAGCTAATGACTATATTGGTCACACCAATTGACAACACTGGCAGGGTAGTAGCTCATTATGTATAATTACTGGATTCCTTTCACACTTCCAATGAGAGACAGAGCAAAATGGATTTTCAAAACTCACGAACACAGTTCCTACAGCACATATGTTATTGCTGTGAAGTTTATGCCTTTAAATCTGCCACTTTAGTCTTGTAATATAGTTGCTTTCTATTATTAACCACAACCTGGGGTTGTCCAGACAACATATACCAACAGAGCAGTAGACGTTGACATTATTGACAGCTCTGGAGGTTTCCAGAAGAATACTGCCCTGATCGCTTTAAAGTAATTTTTACTGAGGAAAGCCATGTCGAGAGACCAGTTCTTGGCAATGCACGTGGACACTTGTCATGCTGCTAAATTTCCAAATGTTCATGCAATATATCCAGAGGTTGAAAAATAGCTGCCTCATAAGGAAATCATGACACATGAAATCTGACTTCATTCAAGAGTAAAAGGGGGTCCTGTTGTGTTTTTATTAAGGTATTCCCATCTGGCTTGTTATGACAAAGTGGAGGATTTCAGAATTAATTTCAGGTTCTATTCCCTGCTAATGATCCCTTTTCCCAGAAAATTCATCAAGAGAATTTGTAAGATATTCAGCAAGATCACAAGATTGTCTATGGGGTAATTTTTATATCACCAGAACTTGAATTTGATAAAAGCCTTAGAATTCATAATCTTCAAAAAGACTGGGTGTAAATTGATGTTTTAAAAAAGTTTTGCAGTTCATTTTAAATATTTGAAAATATTTTGTGTGAATTCACCTCAAAAAATTCAAGTTGTGAAATTCAAGTTTTTATTATTCAAGTCGTCGATTTCAGGTCATGAAATTCAGGTCTCAATATTCAGGTTGTTGAATACGAGTTGAGAAATTCAGGTGGCAAAATAGATTAAAGCCTCCTCCAAAAATTACATCATGAGGGGTTCCAGCGGCTTGCAACATCACTTCAAGATCTATAAAAAAGCCCTGATCATCAACATTAGGTGCATAAATATCAGCCAAAATAAGACTTTGTCCCTAATTTCTGCTAAAACAATAATGACTGTTCCTAATTTATCTTTAATCTGTTTGAGATATTTGAATTGTAGATGTTTACGTATAAATGTAATGACTCCCCTGCTCTTACTTGAGCCAGCACTAAACAAAACATATCCAGCCCATATCTTCCCAAATTTTTCATTTTCCGGCAGGGAGAGATGCGTTTCTTGAAGAAACACTAATTTCTTATCTTTAAAAAAAGAAATAGCCTTCCTTCTTTTTATGGGGTGCCCCAACCCATTCACATTCCACGTGGAGAAACAATCCACTCATATTAACATTTGACATTTTGACATATTAGAAAAAATAGATTTTATATCTAAAATAAAATTATAACGACCACATTCCAACATTAGAGCAACAATCAAACCTCGAACTTCCCAACGAACCAAACAATCAGCAAAAATAAAAACATGCGCATTAAACCTGTGCACGACAGCGCCAAGTGGTGTCCATCCCTCTAAACTGAGATTGTTCATGTACGCCTATGAGAGCCCCCCTGTCAAATTTGCCATCAGATTGCTCAAGTATGTGTAGTTTCTATACACATTTTGTGAGACAGAATTACAAACAGAAACTCCAGCCAATAAGTGGAAAAAACACAAAAAATGTGTAGATTGCCCCAAAGGTGTGTTCCTCCACAAAACAAACTCAAGCAACTAGCGGTACCAACACTCACACACCAAAAAGGGGGGCCGTTCAGTTCCTTGGGTGGTCAAATGAATGTTCAGTGAGCCAGTCCATTCGGTCGTTATACAAGTGTAACACAGTTCCCTAATCACTCCAGTGTCCTGCAAGAAATATTCCACAAAACAAACTCCAGGCCACAGGAGACATAAGCACCAAGAACAGGCAGATTCATCCACAACTGTCCCAAAGAAAGGATTCTACACAAAACAAACTCCTTACTTACTCACTTACTCACTCCATTGACATTATGAAGGTCAATGCTTGCTGGGGATATTTAAATATTTTATGGCCTTCCTTAGTATCTATTCTCAGCTTAGCTGGAAACATCAGTGCAATAGTGATCTTCCATTGATGTAAGAGTTTCTTGCATTCCTTGAATCGATCATGTTTCTCTCTTGCGAATTCACAAAGTCTGGGAACAAGAAAATGTTGTGGTTCTTCCAAGAAATCCTTCCTTTACTCCTCGCCTCACGTAACATGAGATATTTATCCGATGATCTCAGAAATTTGGCCAGAATTGATCAGGGCCTGTTTCCCTCCGTGCATTAATTCTACTTGATCATTTTTTTTTAAGTAATTGTACTTTTACTTGAGTTTTAGACTACTATACCCACATCTCCAATTATCCAATAAGTATATACAACAAGTCAGTTATCCTACCTAAATCAATCACCAGTGACCTACAACAAAGATCATACAACACCACCAATTATCCTAAAAAGCTAATATCACAGCATCAACAAAGGGAAGTTAAACTTTACAATTAACATTAGAAATAGATTCATGATATTTAAGCAACACTACATCACTATATCTATTAAGTTACATGGGAGCATCTATAGCAGTGTGCCATTCTCTCCTTGTTTTATGAATCTTCTGCTGTTGTGGCCCATCCGCCTCAATGTATGACATGTTGTACATTCTGAGAGTATATCCTGCTCACCACAATTGTACAGAGCGGTTATCTGAGTTACAGTAGCCTTTGTCAGTTTGAACCATTCTGGCCATTCTCTGTTGAGCTCTCTCATCAACAAGTCATTTCCATCCACAGAACTGCAGCTCACTGCATGTTTTTTTGTTTTGTTTCGTTTTTGGCACCATTCTAAGTAAACTGTAGAGTCTGATCTGCGTGAAAATCCCAGGAGATCAGAAGTTACAGAAATACTCAAACCAGCCCGTCTGACTGAGATCAAATTTTTCCCCATTATGATGGTTGATGTGAACATAAACTGAATGTGTGTGTGTGTGTGTGTGTGTGTGTGTGTATCAGGACATCCCTAGGTAATGCACATACTCATATCGGAGTCTACATAAAGGCTATCACCTTTTTTTACTTCAGTTGTTATTACTCAGTAAAACAAGTGGTGGAAGTTTGCTTTTTGTAAAATGCGCTGTGCCTGTGTTCATTGATTTAATGCTCTAAAAACATACTGGTCTGATAAGCTTCCGAGTTTCTTGTATTTTGTCCCCATAAAAGCAGATCCTCATTCATTGGTTTAAATAACTTCAACAAGAGCTGAATACAAACAGAGCAGAATTCACATTGTCACACTTTGGAAAATACAACATAATTCAGCACTGCTCAAAGCAGACAAATGCACAAAGGAACATTAATTTGCTATAAAGTATTGTTTTTAATACTCGAGTAGCTGGTACAGAACGAATACTCAATATTTGTGCACGTCCCTAACAGTAGCGTTTCACTAAATATTAGGGATGTCGTGATTATACGGGTTCACTATTAACTGCGATTAAAAATGACACACCTGAACTTAAATGGTTGTATTTACTGGACCCTTTGGAGTATGAACACAGTTGTAGTATCTTTTGAAAGAAGAAACTTTGGCCTTTATTTCCCAAGTTTCAGAATTAATATATGTTGTTATTTTTTAAAGTTTATAGTAATGGAAATATTTTGTGCTGAACATGTTTTTATGATCTAAAAAACAATAATAAAAGTGCCAAGACAACCCAGAAATACAATGTTTTCAAAGCAACGAGTCTAAAGTAGTTACGTTTCAAATTTGAAGATGATGGGGACAATTTGATTAATCATGCATCGACCTGTGGTTGCTCAGGAAAACTGTGGATAATATAAAATAGTTTTTCGGTGTAAGCCTAAATGTCAATAACACTTGCACTTGTGCCTGGTTGGTCATTGGCTGTTGTAGACTGAACGTGAACTTTCAATTTGTGTGAAATTGGGACTACATACGAACTCCAAAATATAACAGAGGAATTCGATCTTCCAGACTCATATCCACCAAAAAAAGCATCTTTAATCATCTGTTTGGGAGCATTTGAATGACTGAGGGTTTCTGAAGAAGACAGATGTAAAGTAGTCAGAGGACATAAGTCATATAAACATACACATCCTTAAACTGAGACAGGATGTTCCACAAGTCATCCTTCAACACATTTTTAAGTCCTTGTGGTTGCGTAGTGACTTGCCTAAATCCGTTTGGCGGAGGATGAATCTCAGCTGCCTCCCCGTCTGAGACCTTAAACCCACGCATCTTATCACGTGGCTTGTTGAGCGAGACATAGTCTCCGTTGCCGCGGAGACATAGCAAGTGTGGAAACTTCACGCCATCCACCGCGACATCCACGCTCAACTCACCACGTACCCCACCGAGAACGAACCACATTATAGCGACCACGAGGAGGTTACCCCATGTGACTCTAACCTTCCTAGCAACCGAGCCAATTTGGTTGCTTAGGAGACCTGGCTGGAGTCACTCAGCACACCCTGGGATTGTGAACTCCAGGCTTGTTAGCCAGCGCAAATTAGGGTGTTTAATATTATACCTGTCGTATTGCAGGTTTAAAACATGATAAGAGCATTAACTTTAAAAACCTCATCTGTATGGCAGAAAATTTAACTAGCTTTTAGTACCACACAGTAAAGATTTTCCCTCAGAACTGCCATAATACGTGTAAGGAACAGTGTATTATAATTTAGCAAAAATGTCACCAAGGTCAAGTAAGTTTGATGAGATCAGGCTGTAATTAAAACATAAAAACCAATGTAGTGTTACATCGCAATTCACCACTACTTGTTGGAAAAAGACCTTTGTTCCTTGAAAACCTACACTATATTAAACAAGCTGACCTTCTGTAATGCTACTGAAAATGTATTTAAGTTAGTAGCATCGCTTCTTTCAGTTCAATACCCCCTGACACTGACACTTACTTCATGGTCACCATAGTCATTCACCTAATAAGGAGAGTTATTTGCTTCTTCTGAGGCCTACGCCAAAACACTATCTTTATTTGTCACCATTGCTGGAGCAAAGACCTCTCAAAAAAGGAGGCAATTTAGTTGTTTGAATAATTTGCTGTCATTAAACCGTAACTACATAATCCAATTATGACATTAGACATGCTTGTGTCTGCACTGTGATCCTGTAATGTGCTGGCTCACAGCAAGACCTCCCTCAAGATGTATCACACTCTAGGGTTCTCTGGAAATGGTAAAAAGGAATGTACAATTCTCAAGCAAAGTGTATTTTTCCACTCTACCTACATCCTTGTCTGGTCTGGTCGTATGTTGAACTTACAAATTCAAGGACAGCTTATAGATAAAACAGGACTGACGGCACGCTACAAATGAAACCTCCGCAAAGCAATCAAGTGCAAGGCCCATTTTACAGCAGTTTACCAAGAAGAAAAAAAAATGATGCAAGTGGTTATAGGAGCCAAGTGTACATAGTCTACAGATTTCATTCCATGTTCTAAAGGGGAATTCTGAAGACATAACACCGATTTAAACAGGTGGCTGCAAATGTCTGCGAGACATTTCCCTCGGGAGCCCCGACAAGGCATGAGTTCATGCAACTAGTCAGCATGTTTAAGTGAACACAATCACAATCTTTGTGAGCGAAAGCTTGGTGTAAGGAATCTGTTAGCTCTGGTAATTTGACATCTATTGACAAACTGTGAAACAGAAACTAGGCAAGCAAAGACTTGCCAAAACTTCTTTACAACACCCACGTCCATAGCTTATTTTATTATGAGAGTTTATCCCTTTGAAACACAGCCACGTTTAACGTTACAAATGTAATTAATTAGGTTTTCTATGTAATATAGCCTCAATTTGATTTTTAACACCAGCATATTACATTTTTTTATGTACATTTCAATTACTATAAGCATCCCTCTAGATTTCACCAATTACTATAAAAAGGGGCAATGAGATTGAACAAAGTGAAGCTGCTACCCTTAAAATAGATTTATTTTTTATTTTTTTTATCATGATTGGATTGATTTATCCAAATGAAAGTAACAGAAATTTCGGTAACATCTTTGTATGAGTCACAATGAGACACAAATGCTTCTAGTTACGCAAAATAGAGGATTATTTTATGTGCTGCTGTGTTCTAAAATGTATCCGAACGGCATTCACAATGCAATGCAAATATGTGGTTTAATGGCACAAAGGCAACTACTAAGGTACTAAGGATTGTTACAACCAGAGCAATGCAAACATAAACCTGAAGCATGTTCAACTGTATCGCACACTTGTAATGCATTGGCAAAGCATTCGTTTTTGTTTTGCGTACTTGGGAAAAGTATGTTTCAGGCCTAATGCACATCACAGATTACTTATTATTATTCACAGACTCAATCATTTTGCTCTAAAAGCCTTAGTAAAACTCAGGAATTAACAGCAATCACCTCTCAATCCTTTAAACCCCCTTTAGAATCATTATCAGCCAATAAAATACAGACCTGAGACATGTTGGGCTGTAAGAACTCTAGGAACTGAGGACATACCGACAGGCCTCACAGAAGCAAAAAGGGAAATTTCATATCAGGTCTTTAAGAAGGCTTTGAGACGTGCTTGTATCTGCAACTCAAAAGCGACTATGGACCTGGAGAGCTGCCAGAGATACTGAGCTCCACTAATCCCTCGGCTACTGGCGATGGCTTACAGCCCAGTATTTTTAGCCTTTTACCCAGAGTGCTGGAGGGCAAGCCTGTATGTGTGAGAATGGAGAGCAGTCAAATATTCAGGCTTTTGAAAGATGAAGTCACCACAGCTATGTGTGAGCTTTTATTTGTACTCCTTTTCCAAAACTAAATAGATTTGACAGACAGCCCTATTGCTTACAGTGTCTACATCAATGGAGACCAACGATAAATCTTACATTCAAGTTTCGAGAATCTAGATTTCAAGGAATAGTTAACCCAAAATGTAAAATTCTGTATTTACTCACTCATGTCATCCCAAATCTGTATACTGTTTCCCCACGTAAATTTTTAAGTGAACTGTTTATTTACCAATGGAGCTATTTTAGAAGGCTTAAAGGTTCATTTTCATTTCAATCATTCACGTTGATCCCATTAAAACCACCATAATATTATATATTATATCTAAAATTATATAACTATTCTCTGTCTAAACAATTGGAGTTTCCTCACCTGTACTTCAACACACCTATGCACCTCCCAATTACAATAAATGAACAATTGATAAACTTATGCTGCAACTAGTTACTTATTTTGAGCCGTATGGTGAGGGCGAGCCTGAATTCGTGCAACTGAACACACCCCTTAGCAAGATAAATCACAAATGAGATCTCTTTATTATCTCCATTTTTCTCCTAGACTGCACTGAGATTAAATGGAAAGCAGATTTTAAAATGATAACACAGAAAATCAACATGTTGCTTCTAAAAGTTAAAAAATCCTGAAATCAACCCCATTCATCCAAATTACTGACAAGTGTTATCTCCTATTATACATTTCCTTCCAATGCTAGTAATAGTGTGTTGTGTGAGCAACCTCGAAGACACAGATTCTGGTCTCATGGAAACAGAAAGTAATCATGTTTACAGAATAAATGGCGAGTGTGATTTGGAGGTTGCACTTTCGCTCTGAAACTACATTTATACTCCATTGAAGGTTAGGTTTAGGGTTGAGGTTTGGGTTATGGTGTAAAGTTAATAAAATATGCATTTATGTTCACTATATTACATCATTTACAACTAAAGTTTTTCACCTGGAAACTGGAGCTTGCTTCCACATTAATTTTATAGCTCTATACTGTTACTGTATCCAAACAATTGTCTCATAAGAGTCCATTTTCATTTCTCCTAAATAATTTGAGAAACATCTGAAACAAAGCTGATACATAAATGAGACATAGTTGAGAAGTACATTGGGTCTCTAGAACTTTGAAAGAGCAATCTTTGAGCGATAACATTTTCCTCTAGACATTCATTCACTGATTTATACAGTACCTTTTATTTCAGGTGTTCATTTGCAGCAAGAGATTCTGAAAGCACTGTTGTTTTATCTTTTGGGTTGTGTTATTCTTACCACTTTTTCCATCACGCTCTCTTTGCCGTATCCTCACCAAAGTCTTTTTGCAATGCTCTCATTCAGCGCTATGGGGCTTGTTTGCCCCTTTTTTTATTACTGTCAGCACTTCATATTACCCGTGACATTACCATCATATGCATTTTCCATGGTGAGGGCTGAACTAAAATGGTCCATTACACACTCTGGAGGTCCTTGCCAGGTTCCTTATAGTTGTTATTTTATTCAAAAGTATGTTGTCTGTCTTTTCAACTTATTTAGGGAGCTTAGTTCTGACCTCGTGATAAAGCGTTTATGACTTTTAAAATGTCGTTAGAGAACTATTAAGTAATGGGTGAGCAACCACTGTGGACTTCAAGGATGAAACGGTGAAACAAGGAAAGCAACATACAGTGTACTGCACAAAAGACTCAATTCACTTATGTGTACACAATTCTATTTGATAATCATTCAAGTCTAATTAAATGGCTTTTGCAACCCTAATTACTTTACTGGGTCAATTTACACTTAGCCACTTCATATGTATTGATCGTTCAGATTGCTATACGATACATTACATTTACACTTAGCCAACTACAGTAAATGTTTCTCTGCAAAAATGGATAGAAATCTGATCTACTTATACTGCATTATATGCAAATATACTGTAACATTTATTGCTGTGACATTGTTAAAGCAAGGCTTGTGTGGTTCTCAAACCACCTCCAGAGGATTGAGTGATCGGATTGCTATCAGTCTCAAATGCATCTTGGTGGGCATTTACACTAGTTTGTTTCATAATCGATAAGTTAGGAAAGTAAATAGGTTGAACAAGCATTTTGTGTCCCTGTCTAGTGAGAATCCTAAGCATTTACTAGGTCCAGTCTAAGCTTTTCACATCAACAGCTCATGACAAATGAGTGACAGTCCATTCACAAACTTAAGGTCATGACCTTTCTTTCAAACAGCTCTTTGCATATACCATAACAGCAAGTGTTGCATGTGAGGTATGAAATGTTTTGGCTCATGTGCAACATGATGTCAGAAGTGAAGAGATCGCTTGGGAAAAGAGAAGGATCTTCTAGAAGAGGAAAGGTCAGTGGATAACATTTAAACCTGATGTTGCTCTGAGTATGGGAGAGAGATTATAAAAAACAGATGTGAAGAGATAAAGTATTAGAGGTCTGTAGGGTCCTTAAATTTAAACCCAGCCCGTACCCAAGACTGTGTGGCCTGCAGGATACCGTCAGATTTTAAGCCCAAACCGAAATCGTTTACTATCTAATTCCTTCTCCTAGCAAGTACTGTTGCAATAGGCTGTATTTTATGCAAACATATAGGCAACATTCGTAACAGTACTGAAACAGTAAACATACACAGTTTTAACAAGACACAGTTTCAACACTGCCTTACCGTTTATTTGCTGAAACTTCACTTGGTGCAGAACAATCTGGAATAATATCAAACAATGCAACAGTCCACTCTATGCAGCCTGATCTTGTTTAAATTGTTGAATCTTTGTGACAACTGTACTAAAAACAATCTAGATGCAGCAATAAGATTGAAACAGAGTGCAGATGTCTCAACATGTGCTTTTGAAAATGTTAAGTTATTTTTTTAAGAAAAAGTGAGATGCTGTGCAAATGTCACAGACAATTGTGCAGCATGTGTTTAAACAATGGGAAAACAGAACACATTCGATGTGAACGGCCCCTAACACGTCCATTTAAGCATGTTTGTGAGCAAGTGCGCGTGCGCAAAACAAGTTCGGTAAGCTTGTTTATTTTTCCATTTATTACAAACCCAACCTGAACCCAAAGTCCTACCCTGGGTCAGATTGCAGACCTCTATACAGTATAACTAATCACACTAAAATCCCTCTCAGTTTTATAGAACATCACCCAGAGGCAGCATTGGGGAATACAGTATATCCTTGAGGTTTAATCTGGGTAGTTTATCAAATATTCACAATGAATCCACAATGATTTTCTTTTATTAATCTAATGAAAATTAAGCAACATAATGAATATCGCAATTAGTGTAATGTGATTTTTATTTGACCATTTATGGCTTAGTTAATTAAAAAAATTATAATTCTGAACTCATGTCATTCCAAACTGAAATGTATTTATTTTTTCCCTAGAACAAAGAAGAAATGATTAACACTGCTCTTTTTTTCCATACAATGAAAGTGAATGGGGACTGAGGTAGTCAGTGCCTAACATTCTGCCTTACGCCTTTCCATTTAAGAAAGTCATACAGGTTTGTAACAACATGAGGGTGAGTAATTAAAGACAGAATTTCCCTTTTTGGGTGAACTTTACCTTTACATTTCCTTAAGAATAGTGTCAATTTTGTGATCATTTAAAAGTTCGAAAAAGTTATTAATTTCTGTTTAATTCAGTTCAAACTGTCAATTTTAATGAATCGATTCCAAATATCTGATTCAACGATTCATTTGTATCATTGCTGAAAAATTATAACAGAAATCTCTGCATGTCTACAGCAATGACTGTTTGGTTAAAATTATAGTATATAAATATTGAGAGACTGTAATATAATATTGATTTAATTTGTTTAAATATATTGCCCAGCCCCACTTACACTGTATGGAACAAATGCTTTTTTAATCATCTCTTTTAAGCAATTAATTTCCACTATTAAATATGGATTTTCTCTTTATGTGAGCACTTAAGTAGGTTTGAAACCACAACACAGCCATACAAAACGTCACTGTTGTGGTTGCTCGATGTGCACAAGCACACACATGAAGACACACACATACCACACTACACATGCTGAGCTGAAGTAGCGAAGGGAGACAGGAGACACTTCTAGACTAAGTGAACTCCCTTCCCATAGGTTGTGTGGTCTCCCAGCTAGCAGGTCAGGGTTCCCAACAGGGCAATTACTCCAAATGCATGCCAATCATTCCCCCAGCTGTTGACCCCAAACAAAGCCTTTACTCAGACAACCACCACCCCCCAGTTGTCTACCACAGTAACCCAAAACAAAGACAGATGTGGAGAAAAGTGCAAGTTACTCCCGCAAGCCAAACAAAAACCTTTGAGGAGTCAATTCGTGTTTCTGTCTTGGCATGGAATGCACATCTTTAATTCTCTGGACAAAAACATGGCAACCATAGCTGAATCTCAGCAGATGTGTCGGCAACACAGATTTAACGTTAGTTCATAATGATGGTTCAACTGGAGTGTTTCAAGATGCTTCAATGACAATTTACACACCACTAGGAATATGACCCAGGTATGTTAAAGAAATCGTTAAAATAACAAGCGAGAGTTAAACACCCAAAAACATGCTCAGTATCAGCCTAATTAAACTCTGGATTTGTTGGCTCCCCTTCCTGGTTTGAAACATTCCCCTCCAGGGGTATAGGGATACCTCCTCCACTGAGGGCAGAAAAACACCTCTTGTTCTAGTTGTAGAAGAACACCTCCTCCTCCAAGGGCAAAAGATCACCTCCTCCTCCAGAGACATAAAAGCACCTCCTCCTCCAGAGGCAGAGGGACACATTCACTAGTGGCAGAAGATCAAGTCCTCAAGGGGCAGAAGAACCCTTCCTCTTACAGTGGTAGAGAAGCACCTTCTCTTCTAGGGGCAGAGGAACACCTCTTTCTGTGGAAGAATAACACTGACAACTCCTCCATGGGCAGAAGATCCCTTCTCCGTCAGGGCAAAATATCCACCCTCTTCCAGTTACAGAAGAACACCTCCTCCTCCAAGAGCAGAACAGCACCTCCTCCTTCAGGGATAGAAAAGCATCTCTTCCTCAAATTGAAGGGGAACACCTCCTCCAGGGACAGAAGAGCGAGTCCGCTTTCAGGGACAGAACAACACCTCCTCCTCCGGGAGTAGAGGAAAACCTCCTCCAGTGGCAGAAGAACACCACCTCCTCCTCCATGGCCAGAGGATCCCTCCATCCTCCAGGGTAAAAGATCCTGACTTCTTCCAGGGGCACAAGAACACCTCCTTCTCCAGGGACAGAAGAGCAACTCCTCCTCTAGGGGCAGAGGAACACCTCCAACAGGGGGGAAATATCACCTTCTTCAGTGGTGGAAGAATCAAAATGTCTAGATTCTAGAAAAATCTAGATTTTGGCTGGCTTGGCACAGCAGGAATGCAAGAGCGGCAGATGCAGCCAAGCAGCAGTGTTAGCCTGTTTTACATCTTTCCGACCCCCAACGCTACAGCCAAATAATCCTAATGACTGCCTTTATAATAAAAATGCTAGAGCAAATGTTTACCTGTGGGGTGCAGTTAGCATAGCAGGTCAGTGATTACTGCTGATTAGAGTTTGACAGGGTATATCGTAAAGACTAGTGTTTATTTGTTTATGAGGTTTTGAATTGGCAGTGGATGTGTAGCATACACTATTAAATGGCTAAGTGTACGGGTACAGTTTATTATGTCAAGAGAGCAGTAACTGCTTTATGTGTATATATAACTAGTGCCAAAGAGAAATTGTATTAGTCATTTACTAGTAGATGTCATTTAGATTATGAGCACACCGGGATGAAAATTCAAGGTCCAATTTAAGAAGTTGCCTAAATGTGTATTCTGCAAATATATTGCAGTAAAACTACATGCATGAAAGTTTCAAAGTAAAACAATATTACATTCAATGAATATGCTACAAGCTTTAAACAGCATCCTAAAACATTTTAAAAGTTGTAAGTATAAAACACATGTGATAACAGAAACAAAGAACCCTTAAATAACTATGACTATGTGTTCTAATAACTTTAACCAAAAGTCACAAATTACTTTAATGGCTAGATCAATTACATGTGTCTGAGAAAGTGACTGACTGAGACCTGGGATTCTGTGCTAAATCACTCATGACTTCATTCATCTTTCACTAAAATTTGAGAAACATATGCGACACAAAGCAGCAAACACACTGCAAAAGTTCCAACAATAGTATATATCTATTTTAATCTGTCATGACAACTCAGTACAAGTCAAAGGACAAATTTGTAGTCAATTCATGCACAGCACGGATCTCAAACTCAATTGACCTTAGGGCCACTGGCTTGATGGTGTTCTCCATCAGGGTCCAGTTAAACAGCTGCAACAAAGGTTTAATGGTTTAAACAACCATGAATTTGAACTATTTACAGATAATGGCAGTTAGCTTTCAACTTTTGGCGGATTTGAGCACATAGGCTTGTTGTCATCAACTAGGCTACAATTGTGCTTTACATTCAAGTTTTAATTCATGTTGAAAGCCATGTGGTAAAACATAAACAGTTGACCCAAAGTATTCAGACACCTTATTTACACTTACTATAAACTCCTGTGCATTATACACCGATCAGTCACTACATTAAAGCCACCTGCCTAATATTGTGTAGGCCCCCCTCATGCCACCAAAACAACACCAACCCGCATCTCACAAAAGCATTCTGAGATGATATTCTTCTCATCACAATTGTACAGAGCGGTTATCTGAGTTACCATAGACTTTGTCATTTTGAACCAGTCTGGCCATTCTCTGTTGCCCACTCTCATCAACAAGGTGTTTCCGTCCACAGAACTGCTGCTCACTGGATGTTTTTTGTTTTTGGCACCATTCAGAGTAAATTCTAGAGACTGTTCTGCGTGAAAATCTCAGGAGATCAGCAATTACAGAAATACTCAAACCAGCCCATCTGGCACCAACAATCATCCATGCGATTATCTAATCAGCCAATCGTGTGGCTGCAGTGCATAAAATCATGCAGATACGGGTCAGGAGCTACAGTTAAATTTCACATCAACCATCTGAATGGGGAACAAATGTGATCTCAATGATTTGGACCATGGCATGATAGTTGGTGCCAGATTGGCTGGTTTGAGAATTTCTGTAACTGCTGATCTCCTGGGATTTTCACACACAACAGTCTCTAGAATTAGCTGCGAGGAGGTCTCAATTACAGCTGCTAAGACAGTGAAAGCAGTTTAACTATACGGAGAACGAAGGCCACCCGCAAGCGGGTGAGTGATACGTGCGAGCTGCTGTATCTCTTCGCATAGCGTGAAAACACTCACCGACTTTCATTTGAACCAGTTTCAAAAGCGAAGCTGTGACCCAGCGTGTGTGTGATAGAGACTGTGATGAACGTGGTCATTCAGCAAGCTGCAAACAGGTATACTTGTAGAGACTGAACGGCAACCTGAGAAAATAATACTTTTGAGATTTTAAAATTCTGAAAATTATACTGCAGCATTCAATATTTTTTTATCAGGGACTGAAAACAAAAGTGTTTTTTTTTAATTCGATTGTTCTGAGCAAAAACTGTATTTTTTCATTTCGGTTCAGAAGTTAGTCTCCTTTCCAAAAGGTTACCGTTAGAAAAAGGAAAAAAAGGTTAATTACGTTTTTTTCAAAATGACAGTACTCTGCACCAAAGGGTGGTTGAAATACCGACTGCAGTGTTGCCAGATCTCATGAGAAACAAGCAACATGGAAAAACAAGCCCCTTGCCTCACCAAAATTTTCCTGTGTGGTGGATTTATCGGCATAGAAATCATAACAAGCAGTTAATTATCATTTTATTTACAGATCTGCTTCTGAATCAAAACCCAGCAGCATCAAATCTGTATTAATGCATCCCATCTAACAATAATAAAGACTTGGAAACAAATGAGAAATGTACTTTTTACCTTTAATAATGTTTTCCTTGTATCTGAATTAGCCTTGCTTGTACAGTAAATGTAGTAATTAGTTGTTAAAAAGGTCTTCATTCAGAGAATACGACATCCACAATGGGTAATTGGGCAAAGAAATGTGTGATGATTCAGGATCAAAGCACATGTTTCAATTTTTCAGGAAACATGAAGTGGTGTGCTTCAAATATTTACTGTGATAAAGTCTTAGGTTCATAGGTTTTAGTTTCATGAAAAAAATATTGGAACAAAATTAACCAGTTATAACCGGTTACCATCATTTAAAATAATTTTTTCACTCCGGAACAACTGACTTCACTTTGTTCCGGTTTTCAGTTACATTCTGCTAAAAATTTTGTTCATTTTCGTTTTTTGTTCCTTGAACTGTTTTTAGTCCATGTTTTTTTATATCTGTTTATAGAGTCTAATAATGCATTTGCAAAAAAAAACACTTTTTTTTGCAATTCTTCCCATAAGACACCCCTGAGTCTTCTCTTTATTGTTGTACATGAAACTGGTGTTGAGCGGGTAGAATTCAATGAAGCTGTCAGCGGAGGACATGTGAGGTGTCTATTTCTCAAACTAGAGACTCTGATGTACTTATCCTCTCGTTTAGTTGAACATCTGACCGTCCACATCTCTTTGTGTCCTTGTTAGAGCCAGTTGTCCTTTGTCTTTGAAGACTGTAGAGTACACCTTTGTATCTGACGAGTTTCTAGAGAAAGCTAGTTTTGACCTAATATTGACCTTAAGACATGCCAGTTTATTGCATACTGTGGCAACTCAAAAACAAACACAAAGACAATGTTAAGCTTCATTTAACCAACCAAATAGCTTTCAACTGTGTTTGATATAATGGCAAGTGATTTTCTTGTACCAAATGAGCAATTTAGCACGATTACTCAAGGATATGGTGTTGGGGTGATGGCTGCTGGAAATGGGGCCTGTCTAGATTTGATAAAAAATGACCTGTTTTTAACAGCAGTAATGTCCTGACTATACTTTGTGATCAGCTGAATGCAACTTTGGTGAATTAAAGTAACAATTTCCTTCCGAAACAGCAAAATCTGTAATTTTTCCCACTCACTATATAATCTCATGGGCCACAATTTGAGACCCCTGATAGACCACTATAAAGTTATCTTTTCCCTAACCCCTACAATAGTCTATGAAATCACAAGAAAAGTGTCTGCCTTACTAGAAAAAGCACTCCCAAATAGCAAGAATATGAATAAGAGATTGTCTATCATTGACAAACTCTTTTACAGTCTGGAAGGGAAGAGTCACATGATGGCAACAGTTGAGTGACACACACAGGATGTGAACAAGTCATTATGAACTTTAGAGTCACTCTGGACTGTGGCTCTGTCTAATGCACATGTTCTCTGGAATTCCAACACAAGTGAACTTACGCAATGTCAGAGAGGTTGAGAAATATCATGTTAAAAATTGACTGGTTTGTTCAAGACTCAACTGAATTCACCAAAATGAAACATGAAATTTTCATAACATGAAAATTACAGACTTGCACACAGACAGAATGGTTAAAAATCAATTGGATATGGATAGACATTCCAGAATGTAAGAAAGATTTCACAAGAAAAAGCATCATCCGTGTGCTAGTGGGGCCAGATGGACGAGGAAGTGCTGTTTATTCACTCGGCACTAATATTTTGTTTGGCAAGGTCACATGAGACTGAACTTAAAATCATTAACAAAGCAGGCGAGCCATGTGCTTGCAGTAGCCGGTACACTACAGCTGTAATCAGGTGTAATATCCAAAGAAATGGTTAATGGACAACACCTCGCACATCCCAGAGGAAAATTGTATTATTCAATGACGTAATGTTCAGGGTTCTCAATTTTGTTTTATTTCAGTAACAACTTTGTCCCAGATGTTTCTCCTTAAAAACCTTGGGAGCAATGTTTACAGATGTTTACATTTTCTGAAGGAAATGTGAGTGTTATTTTAACCAAAAGCATTTGTGATTGCAATAGCGTTGCTACGGTTGAGGTAACAAGGTGTTCTGAGTGTTTTTAGCACCTTGCCATGTAGCTGCAGGAGTCCTCTGTGAGGGTGCTAGGGGTTTTAGGTAGTTAATTACTGGCCCAAGTCAATCCTTGTGTTTCTACTGATATTCTGATCCATAGATACCTTCAATGTAAGACTAGGAGAATTTATCACCTGTTTTACTGTCTGCCATGCAAAACAGAAGTCTGATCACTTAGAAAAGAGAAAGTAAACCTCTTCTAAACAAGCTGGCCACGATTTAAGCTAACCTTCATTCCTTAAGCACAAAGAGTGCAGGACGAGTTACACACCACTCTGTGACCATCTTGGGAATTCTCCCTGGCAGCTATTTTCTATGGCATAAAAGTTCAGCTCCAATTTACCTGACTGGGGAAATACTGGTATCTCCATAATGGTTGATCAAGAGTGCAATAAAAAAAAAATTCAAATCAGTAGTAAAATCTGAGAACAATAGTATCATAACCTTTTTTAGCTCAGATCACACAAAAAAACACTTTTTCAGGCTGGTTCAGCTAATACTGTATGCATTCTCGAGTTAAATGACAGGCAAAATATATATCAAAAAGTAAACTCTTTTATTTGTAAGGTGGGACTTGCCATATTGGGCATTCCAATTTCACCCATTAATTTTTATACAAGTGGTCCATCTCAGCTAAACTGTCTCTGGTAATAGGCTGCTTTCCAGACAGCTTGAAATTTTCCAAACTCCTAATAAAAAATAACGAAGTCAGACATCCGACTTGTGAACTCAGGACAGATCGACCAACCTCAGCTTCAGTGAGAAGCATCATTTGACATAATTTCCAAGATGGCGGTGACCAACGAGCAGAAACCGGAGCTGGGATTGCTGAAACAATACATTGTGACAAACATAAAACAAACCTTTAAGTATTTTCACAGAACAAAGTGTATGAATGTGCAATGTACAATAAAGATACAAGAGGATGTTAAGAAGAATTGTTTGTGTTCAAATAAAATTGCCAATGTTTTCACCAATTTTGTTTGTGAAATCACTACTAGATAGCCAGGCTGTACTGTGTTTATGCATTTGGCATGTATTGTTGCCGTGATTTGTGACTGACTGGAACACAATGAGATCGGAACTGGGAAATTTAAATTTGGATATTCCCACCTCCGACTTCGTCTGGAACGCAGCATAAATTACCTTAGCAAGCACCAGTAATAAAAATTAAATGTGCAGATTAATAAAAATTAATGTGCATAGCTAATATAGTTTAGTCTTTGAGTTCATATTAAAATCAATAGAGGAGAAATCTATGATATTTCTTCATTGAGAAAAATCTAAGAAGGAGGAGACTTCAGCAAAAAACAAATATCCATCTCCATTTACTCTCCATTTAATCTCAGGAGAAACAATTGAGATATAATTTGTAATTTTTCTTGGGCCACAACATCAGAAAATAATAAATAAAAATGTAGGTATTGTCTAATGTTTCTCAGTCAAGACACACACACAGTAGGTTGGTGCATGCAGTACTATGTGTGTGTGGTTAGCGTTAGTAAGAGGTTTAACCACGGGGCTGTGCACGGGTCAGCTGCTCAGCGATGGTGACTGTGTGACTGGCACAGCGTGGGTGCACCAGGGAGCTCCGCATGACTCTACCTATCGACCTCACACCATAAGCCACTGAAAACCCCAGTGACAAGTACGAGAGCCGCTCAGAGCTTCACTCTCTCCTCTGGGCTCTCACTAAAACCCTTTAATAAAAGCATGCAAATGTAAACCTTAATGATCTGTTTGCCTTGACCATGCAGGCATAAAAGATGGGACTTCTAGCATGTTTTGATTGTGGGGGTAAGTAGCATAGCATTTATGGTTTATATGTTAGCTGTATGAAAATATGATGACATATCTGTGACAGTGATTCTACAGAAATGCTGATACATCGATCAAGTTCTCAATGTGCAATACTAACAACCCTTAAAATAAAGAGGGTAAAATGCCTTTTACCCACCCAATCAATCTCACTAAACATAAGCAGCTATATTAGTTATTTACAGTTACTACTGATGGAGATTATCGAGTATTTCCTACATATTGGAGACTCTTGTGAAGTCAGTTTATTTAAGCCTCTACTCTATGTGCTTAGAGGAACCGTAATGCAAAATGCAGTATAATATTTAAAATGTGCTCACATATTTCTTCAGATAGGCATACCTAGAACTTTTCTCATGTACCTCAGGCTTAAAGACCCAATTAACCCCCAACCCCATAAAATGTTTGTCATGCTTTTTATCAATCAAGGTTAACTTTAAAGGAATATTCTGGGTTCAATACAAATTAAGCTCAATCGACAGCACATGTGGCATAATGTTGATTAACACAAAAATGTATTTCGACTCGAGCAAAAATCGAGGATTCAGTGAGGCAATTACAATGGAAGTGAATGGGCAGATGAATGGGAATTGAATGGGAATTCTTCTGTTACAACTCATGAATTAATTGGACTGTAAAGTTGTTTAATTTTAGGGTTTGTTGACAACCCCTTATCCACCATATGAAACATTTCCAACTTATATCATTGTTAAATTAACGATCTGGAACTATTTCACCAGGACGCCATCTGGTCATCTTATGGGACAAATCGGTTCTGTATAGATTCGATACGGGATGCGTCATTTCACGAGGCATATGAGTCAGTAAATGAAAGTGAACGAGAGCGATACATTCACCTAAAAGATTTGTTCAAAAAAGCATTAATTGTCACAAGGTGAGTAACTATTCATATCCATGTTTCAGCTAAAAGAAACACAAAATGATACACCGACCTATCAGACTATACGGCTGTCCCTTGATGTACCTCATTCTTTGTTGACAGTATGTTTTTTTATAGGGACCAACCTCAACTGTCTGGTTGCCATATTATTGGCTAACAATTACCATTGAGAATTAAGTAGAATGAACTTTATCAAAGTAGATTAAAGGCTTGTCATGTCTGTAATGAAGGCTACTGTTTGAGATTTGTTATGCTTAAAAGCAAATGAACTACTCCCAGTCCATGCACATGAATGGTTCATAGCTCAGGTTTTCTTTTACAGTAATCTTATGGTTTTGGAGTCATCTAATCTTGGCTGTAGTCACTGATCATTTAGGACCACAGTCCACCCAAAGCCCTTTGTGAAGGAACAGCCTGTGGTGGGAGACGGAAAACACACACCATGGTAGTGCCACTAATTAACGTCATCTCATCAATCCATGACCACCAAAAACTATTCAGATTCTATATTGGCTTTTTGGTTTTGCCTAGCCCTGTCCTCACATCTGCAATGCCCATCATTGCATTTCCGACGACGGTCTACATACCTACTAAACGCACATCTGATTGAGGTATGGTAGGAGCGGAGCCGCCCTCTCTTAAAAAATCCAGGCAGACCTCCAAACTGTTGTTGGAGCCATGCTACCAGAATATTGAGCCCTTTGTATGCAAGTGTGCCAAACACATTTAAAGACATTCCCCAGAGCAATAATACCATATAATCAGGATGGGGTTGGGATGACTCCTGCGGGAGAAGCCATTCTCACAGCTTGTCCATTGAGGAAAAACAAACCAGTAGAAATGTAGAGACACAGATTTATTTTTTTCAAGCGGTTACTGAAAATCTCATGAAAAGCCTATGAGATAATTATAATCTAAAGTGTGCTTAAAGAGGAAAAGTAAAGCTGTCAAACTTTGATACCCATTGAAACCCCATTCCTGTACTAGTCTTGCATAGCTAGACTTGTCACTCCGGCATAATGTCTGGTCTACATTGTAGAGTTATTCTGTATAAGAACCACCCATTTGGGTAGAAAAAGACCATCTGACTGACATGTAAAGCAACCAACCATAGTTTGTTTTCTTTATCTGAAATACCCAGTGTTGGGGAAGTTACTTTGAAACTGCTTTCCAAACTATGAGCTGCTCATAACTTTGTTTAACTACAGTCAAGCATTACTGTAGTAAAACCTTGATTGACTGTATCAAAACCATTGTTTCCACCAAATAAAACGTGGTTACTACAGTCAAGGTTGCTAAAATATTACTATAGTAAAACCATGGTTAATTTTCTTAAGTGTTAACTAATAGGGTGATAAAATGAGAAAAAAAAAAACGATTTTATATAACAGAATCAAAATATGGTGATGAACAGCAGCAATATACAAAATATATTGCTTCAAGAAGGCAAAATCCTTTATGGATATGCAGGGCTTAAGTGAATCATTTATGTGAACTAGTTCATTTCTAAAATAAATGACTAGTGAAAATGTATTAATTACTGTTAGAGTTCCTGATGATAAATATAAGTGAATCACTTATTTTAACCATCTCATTTACATGATCTCAGAATCAGAATCAGCTTTATTGCCAAGTATGCATACACATACAAGGAATTTGGCTTGGTGACAGGAGCTTCCAGTGCACAACAATACAAAAACAGCAGCAAGACATAGATAATAATAAAACAATTCTAAAAAATAATTATACACATATACGTACATACACACACAGACACACACATACATAGATACACACATACATAGTGCAATTCTAATACAAATCTATGATCTGTTATGTACAGTACAGTGCAGTTTTTGTTTCTCAGGAATGAAATGGCAGAAGATATGTTGGATACTGAACTGTGTATTGCACATAATTATTCTCAATGGGGCAATTTTAACTGTTCAAGAGATGGATAGCCTGAGGGAAAAAAACTGTTCCTCTGCCTGACGGTTCTGGTGCTCAGAGCTCTGAAGCGTCGGCCAGAAGGCAACAGTTCAAAAAGGTAGTGGGCTGGGTGAGTGGGGTCCAGAGTGATTTTTCCAGCCTTTTTCCTCACTCTGGAAGTGTACAGTTTTTGAATGGGGGCAGGGGGCAACCAATAATCCTCTCAGCAGACCGAACTATCCTTTGTAGTCAGACTGCGACAAACAACCAATTCACTAAAATGATTCGTCTCCCAGATAAAAGAAGTTGGGGGGCTGTCAACTGGGCTGAGAAACTAAATTTGAATTTAAAAATTAAATATTACCAAAATTTGAATTAAATTAGTATTTTAAAGTCTGTCGTTGTTTCCTTAGTCCACAAGAGTGTACACTGAATACATTTAAACCATACAGCGCCATGTTAAATTATTGCAAAGAACATTCCTGGCTGTTAAAAGTTCCATTCCATTATAAACTAATGTGCATAAAGTTTTTCATTTCTTACAGTTGAATGCATCTTAGTAATATTACCAGATAGCAGTGCTATTTGGCTAAACACAGTGGTGAAGTGGCTCACACTATGAGCCCAGGGGCTGTTCAAACAGACAGAGCACATTAGAATGAAACAGAACGCAAGGATCTCAAAACAAATTGCTTAATCTGAGAAATGCTGATAAGAGAGCTAGATGCAATGGCCAAAGACCTCCATCTAAGGGGTTGTTCACACCAAACAATTTTGCAACCATCCGGTTTACCATTTGTTTTTCTATTTAAACACGTGCTAGACGAACATTTTTTATTGATTCGGCACGTTTTGTTGTATATTCAGCATCTCGTGCAGGAGCGCGTGTTTTTTAGATGCCGTGTCAAGTTAATAAGAATTTCAACCTTTAAGAAGCGTCTCAAAACAACAGCTTTCTGTTAAACTGTATTTGTTGCACTGTATCTAGCCTTTTATGGTGCAAGAATGTGATCGGTCTGGATTCAACGTCAGTGATTTGCACACATCCAGAATTAGAATGCAGTTTTAGCTTTTTTTATGTGGTTTTTTTTTTATGCGTTTTGTTTATCAAATTCGACAAATATTTGAATTTCGAATTTAATTTGACAGTACTACATAAGACGTCACTGTGGGCATTGTAAAACTGAGACTATTCCTTTACAAAACACTACTCTATGTCTGTTGAAAGGTTAACAGTTGCGATTTAAAGTTACATGTTTAAGTATGTCTCCATGATTCAATAAAATTCTGTACAGTTGTCCGTAGATACTGCTATTCTCTGACACTGAAAGGCAATCCACCACAACTCAGGCAGCAGCTCTCATCAACTTTCCCAAGCATAAGTCTAGTCAGGAGATTAAATCTGAAAGTCCTCTAAAGCAAGCTGCTTCTGTACAGGGGTTTTCCTAAGAGCTGCGGCCAAAAAACTGCCAAAATGCCACTGCAAACAGATGAAACGCTGTTTTGACCACAACTACCTTTTGAACTGTTGCTCTTTTTACCTTCTCCCTGTATCCTCTTCATACGGAGTTCTGTTCTCATATCTGTTTTTGCCACTCATTTCCCACTGTGCTAAGGTTTCATACAGGAGCTGATGCTGATTGCAGAGCAGAGGGTTTTTACAGTAGTGACTGCACCCTCTGGTGGAAGGTTTAGGGGATGCAGGTACTTCTCCATATGTCTAGAGATTCTGATAAAACCGGAGAACATGACTCATTATTAACTCTTGAACTGCACCAGAATAAATAACAGATAACTTTTGAGGAGTGTTCCACAACTCTGATATCAGGACAGTCTTAGTATAGATGCAATGAGCATCAGAAGACCCCAACAGACAACTAAAAAGACCCATTGAGAATGGTCTACATAAGCTAGAGTTTGAGTGATCCCCTATCAGGGACTACTCCAGAACTGATCTTCAGGGTCTCATCTCAAGCATCATATATTTTGTCAACAGTCGTTTACCCAAGCACTGTACGCATACAGCCTGATTTTTCTAACCGAACGTACTCAGTAGGCATAGTCTGCACATGCAAATGTAATTGTTTGCACTAAAAAGTGGGTCTACAAGGTGGCAGTACTCACAGTTGTGCTGTTGCTTTCACAAAGTAGAGCAAGAAGACGATGGGACACAATGGTGGAAACAACAACAACAGTGAATGTGTACGTCAAGTGCATTTGTGTGGTGGTAGGGTGATACATGCATTTGTATAGCCTGAAAGACTATAAAGACATCTTTATGCTTCTAAACTCCTGAAAAAATAGAGCTGAGTTTCTCATAGCAGTCGTAGCGTGCATGTGTTATCATCTGTATATTTGTGCACAGCCAAATGCAGTATACTTTGAAAGCCTAGAGCGATCGACAGTAGGCATAAAATTAAGTATACTTTTAGATTTCAAAGAATAGAAGCCATGGGATCAATTTTAACTATGACTGAGATAAAAAAGGCAGGAGCTTTAGGCTTTTCATTTCACTTAGAAGATTTGTACACAACAGAAGTGATTTACACCTCTCTTTATATTTAGAATAACAACTTAAGTGGAGTTAACCAACATCTCTCATAAAAGTCATAAATCTTTACCCCATTTCCTAATTCAGGTTGACTCTTGGGGCAGTAATACAGAGCAGATCCCCACGTTTGACCCCAGGCTGGCCTCCACAGGAGATCTGTATGAACTTGTCAGAGCCAGGCACAAAAGAACCTCATTCCATGGATATTCAGGGCTTATTTCCCCCATGTTTCTCAGCATGTCACCTCTTCCTCTTCTCCCTTTAGGCTGTTTGAGGTGAGCTAAACACCTGGATAAAAAGCATGCAGCCCCTGCATTGCCTCCTTTCCTTGTTCCAGAAACATGTCAATAATTCCACCACCACTTCGTCCCCACCCAAACAAACCTGGTCTCTCCAGGTCTGCTGCTGCTACTGAACGAGACCAGCTGAAATTGACATGGAGCACCTGCCGCAACAGGCTGGAGGGGACTGTGTGGTAAAAACTGAAGGCTTGCATTCTTGTGGCCAGGATGACAATTTCAGCAATGGCTCAACTAGGCACGGAATCCCACCCAACACTGAGAGACACGGGGCCGTGGGCAAACAGAGATGTGTTTAGGTTACATATATGCTCCACCGCACTGGGGAAATTGAGTATGCAACATTGACCCTCTATTTTAAGTAAATCAGTACCCAGAGGATGCAGCATGTGCTTCATGGAAGGTATTTATTTGCACATGTTAGTAGACGCAAGTTTGACAGTGGCTTCATGCCGTCTCTGGCACCGAGAGTCCAAGGTTAAAATTACATGATTTATAATTGTGCCTAACCAGGTATGAACTGTAATTCACTCTGTTCCTCTATGCCAAGTCCAGGTCACGGGAAAAGCTTTTCAACTTGATATACCAAACCGTCTAGAACAATCCATCTGCATTTGAAAAGTTGCCCACTTAACTGAGTTCAATGAAAGCATTTCTGCTATTTCGAGAAAATGCTATATATCAGCATTTAAAAAATGAACTCTCATTGTGAGAGATAAGAAAAGAAAAAACATAATGCCAAAGTGAAATATCACTAATGAGTTTCCTATAGTTTGTTTTCATGACCTGATAACATGGAAGTACAAGCAATTTCCGTCAAAGAAGACAAAGTGCTGAAATTGGCAAACTCTGAATCCCTTTAAACAATGGCTGATTACCCTAACATAAGCATGACAGATTGAATGCTAAAAATATTGCGACATTTATTGCACGCAGTCTCTTGACACCGCATATTTGTTCATTATCACACATTGGAGTTTAGTGTTTTCCAAGTGACGTGCCAGAAATAAAATGAAAAATATTCTTAAGAGGCTATTGCAATTGATAGTGATCTTCGAGATCAAATAACAGCAACTATAAATCTTCATATAGAGCGCTATCCCACCCATGGTAAAGCAGGCCAGCATTTCTGAAAATTATTGACTTCCTAAGAGGGGGTAGAAGGAAAGGTTTAGACCCAATCTACAACCACTGCGGCCCAACAAACCGGTTTACTGCTTCATAATGTTCAATGGGGCCTTAGGGAGCCACTCCTACCCTGGCCATTGATTTGCCCAAACAAAATCTTCTACTTACAACACCTTTGTAGAAAAAATCTTTCATCAATGCTCACCACCAGCCAAGCAAAACTATAATTGAAATGCATAAAGCAGTAATTGAACTCTTGTACCTTATATCACTTTTTCAGAGCACAGACCCAACCTGACTGGGTTAGAACACTGGGGCAATATCAGATACCTGCTTATTCATGGATAGGTGTCAGGGGGAGGGAAATAGATTATTACAAAGTCATTTTGAGACTTGTCCTATATATTTAATGTTTCAAAGATGAAACAGTTCAAATGTGAATTTTTTAACGCAGTGCAAGTCTACCTCACTACTCAGCCTCTCTCCAAATATGGTTTCCAACTTGTTGAAACAAGTGTCAGTGGCTCTAAGACAATGATTAAAAGTTAAACACGTGTTTCTGAAAACATGAAGTTATGGTGTGACCGCTGAAAGACGCGAATAACGATCAAATAAATAAATAAAATTAATAAATGCGCAGAAATGCAAGCGTCGGGGAGGAATAAAATCCAGTGGCGTTCCAGCGGTATCGCATCGCCAGTGTCCACAATTACCTCAATTAAAATTATGCTAGGAGAATGTTTATAGGGGGGAGCTGGGGAAACTGTAAATTCAACACACATTGTTGAACTTGCGCTTATTAATCCTAGTGAGACAGCCAACAAGAGTGTTTATACTGGACGAAGAAATATTATCTGTGATATGAGCAGACGTTTCGGCCACCAGGTTAGAGATCTTCGCGGCTTTATTGTTACCAGCTGGTGAGAGCTGCTCGTGTCTATTTCTGATCCTGTAGAAGCATCTCTTTAAAAATAACTGATAGGCTTGTACTACCATTTAAAACGCTACTAAATTAAGACGTAATGCATCATTAATTACATCCTAACACGCCTATTATTAAACAATGCATTTAATATAATAAATTAGGATGCATTATTTAGTGGATTTGTACATAAGAACAGGTCAACCAAAGCAGGTGGCATCTTTGTCAGCTGAATACTGCATGCAAACATCATCTCGCACTGGATCGCAACTCTACAGGCTGTTATGGAGAGAACTTCACAGGTGAGTTCTAGTAACATATTACGCTATTCCCCTAGATTGCGTCTTCTTTTGAATGTATGGTCTTTTGATCCATCATTTCACATCTGTCTCCATTAACACATTTAAAAGCGAGAGAAGTAAAAGGAGAGTAGTTGTTTTACCTACCCGAAGTAAGCTGCGCTCGGTCCAGTCAAGCTGATGAGATGCACTATAATGGTGAATGATAACCATCCCAGGAGTAGGTGTCCATCCAGCATTTTGTAGCGGCTCTGGGGCAGCTCATTTCGTTCGTCCTGAGTTGCTGTGTAAAATTCCTGCTGGTGAGAACGGCACTTCTTATACGCTGCGAGGATTTCTGCGCCCCTCCCATTGACTTAGAGAATGAGAGAGAGAGAGAGAGAGAGAGAGAGAGAGAGAGAGAGAGAGAGAGAGAGAGAGAGAGAGAGAGAGAGAGAGAGACCTGACCTGACGGAGCAGCTGGATTTTGAAAACTCGTCTGGCTTAATTATTGACGTTTGCTGGAATAGGCAGCCAAACAATTATAAATACAGTAATATATTGTAATTTAAGAGCCGTAACCATATTTCCATAACATTTACAGAATGTCATTGGACTGATAAAAGTATAAATGGACATATAGGCTATAAATACCAACGTATAAATGTCATTGCGAAATGTATTTACTTAATTATTTAATTATAATATGAATAAATAAGTACAAAAATACATATTTTTATATTCCATATATTTTTTTATTTATATTTAATTATATAATTACATTCATTTATTATATATAAATATAAATCGAGTCAAGTCAATTTTATTTGTGAATAAATTGTCACAATACAGCTTAACGGACAATCGTACTGTGTGTCTTGTCGTAAAGTCCCCAGTTAAGAGTTTAATTGAAAAACAACTGTGGCAAGGGGGAAAAAAGGATTTTAAAGGGTGTTAGTCAGTAGAGAGAAAAAAAACTGCGCAGAAACCAGGCTCAGCCGGGGGAGCTGGTTCTACTCTGGCTAAGTGTCAATGATTTAATTAATTTATAATAATAACAAATAATTTTCTCTGTGTCTGTTTCTTCTGCTCTAGCTTCTATACTACTCTAGCTACTATTGGAACTTGGCAGTGTGATACTGCAGAGATTGTTGATGTTGCTGTTTTTTTACATACAGTACAAATTGCATACAGTACTATGCAAAAGTTTTAGGCACTTGTGAAAAATGTTGCATAGTGAGGATGTCTTCAAAAATAATACATTAAATTGTTTCCATTTATCAAATAGCATCATACAATGTCCATCCAGTGAACATAAAAAAAACTAAATCAATACTCTGTGTGACCACCTTTGCCTTTAAAACAGCAAAATTTCACAGGTACACCTGGACACAGTTTTTCTTGGTTGTTGGCAGATAGGATGTTCCAAGCTTCTTGCCATAGTTCTTCTATATATTTAGGCTGTCTCAGTTGCTTCTGTCTCTTTATGTAATCCCAGACTGACTCAATGATGTTGAGATCCGGGCTCTGTGGGGGCCACGCCATCTGTTGTAGGGCTCCTTGTTCTTCTATTCATTTCGATTGGCAAAGGCAATGGTAAAATCAAAAATGTATATTTTCTACTGATACACCGTTTTAATGTTTTTGTGCCAAATTTAATGTGCCTAAGACTTTTACACAGTACAGTATGTCCCTCATTTGTTAAATTGCTTTGGATACAAGTGTCTGCTGTATGAATAAACATAAATGTACATTTATGTATGGCTGGATGGATGGATGACAGATGGATGGCTGGATGAATGTATGGCTGGATGGATGCACAGGCAGATGGATGGATGGATGAATGATGGATGACAGATGGATGGCTGGATGAATGTATGGCTGGATGGATGCACAGGCAGATGGATGGATGGATGAATGATGGATGACAGATGGATGGCTGGATGAATGTATGGCTGGATGGATGCACAGGCAGATGGATGGATGGATGAATGATGGATGACAGATGGATGGCTGGATGAATGTATGGCTGGATGGATGCACAGGCAGATGGATGGATGGATGAATGATGGATGACAGATGGATGGCTGGATGAATGTATGGCTGGATGGATGCACAGGCAGATGGATGGATGGATGAATGGATGGATGAATGATGGATGACAGATGGATGGCTGGATGGATGCACAGGCAGATGGATGGCTGGATGAATGGATGGATGACAGATGGATGGCTGGATGGATGCACAGGCAGATGGATGGCTGGATGAATGGATGGATGAATGGACAGGCAGATGGATGGCTGGACGAATGGATGTTTGATGAATGAGTTGTAAGTGAACAAAAAGCAGGCAACAATTATCTAGCATACTTCACAACTGTTAAAAAATGAAGTATGCACTTCATGAAGCTTAATGTGCAATCTTGGTAAACGAAGGCTACTAAAATATAAAAATGTTTTGGTTTGTTTAAAATGTTTTCATCACTATATAATTCAATACTTCCATTTGGGTTCATTTAGTTTTGATGAATTTACACTTATTCTGAATGTAGTCAAGGATAAAGAATGCAGTGGTAGACTTTGGCCATTTTTTTATTTATTTATTTATCTATTTTCATTCTGTGACATACCAGCATAGGATCAGGTATCTTTAACAAATTAAATCAAATGTTTACTAAAATCATTATTCTCTTTACATATTAATTTGATTATATTTGAATTTGAACTTGGATGTTCATAGCTTCCCATTATTCTAGCAAGGATCTCCAACACAATATTGCACTGGGTCTGCCAGTCATTGTATGATTTTGAAAAATGAAAACAAGCAATTAACAAAAATTTTATATAGAGTTAACTTTAACCAAAATAAAATTAAGCATTAATTTAATATTAATATCAAAAATTCAGATAAATGTTTCATTGTCCCTTACACATTAAAATGTATGTAAAAGTGAGGGTGTGGAATTCTATTGTTAATTAAATTGTATTTATTATATTATAAATAATACGTAGAAAAAAATTATGCAATTATTCATGCTACTGTGAAAAGGAATTTCCCTACCAATTGGTAGTCTCCTCAGCAGGGGGCAGTAAGTGCAGATCCAACTGTACAGGCACCAAGCAACTATACAGACAACAAACCAACAGCTGAACGAAGGCAGCTGGATGGAAGAGCAGGGGTATTGAGATGCTTATTTTTAAATTTAAAACTACATTTATCTTGACACAGCATCCGAAAAATGCAACGTTTAAACGCTTGCTAAAGAGGATAGAAAACTAAGTGAAACACGATGCAAACATAGTTTGGATACAGCTAAAGTGACCATCTGAAGCATGTGTACAGGCATGTTCTCTGGAAGCATCTCTTAAATCTACATCAAACAAATTGTAAAACTCAATTTTAAAATGGATTGTTGTGGAGTATTGGCCAGCAAAAAGCTTATGTTCAATGATATAGAAATAAACCAAACAAAAGGCCTATATTGAGTTGTAAATCCAGTGTTTGTATTGTCTAATCAAAGATTTACTCATCGGCCACAATAATGTCATGTTTTTCAATTAGCTAAATAAATATAATATATATAATTTATTTTAATTTTAAATATTTTGATTGTCATATATTGAATTAGCTATATTTGGAAGCCTTTTTCTTCAAATATTGATTAAATGCAATGATTTGTCATTAATGAAACGGCATATCGATTAAAAATGTTAATTGATTGACAGCCAAGGTAAAATTAATATGAAATATTATTTAAAAATGAATAAGTATATGACTGGACATAAATATTTATTATATTAATGGATTTGCATAAGTGTCATAGCAAGGAACTATATGCATGTTATTTATAGGCCAAAGCAATACTTGTATAAAAAATAACATGGGGTCCAATTGCTCCATTTGACTGTCCACCAAGGGGGTCTTTGGGCTAAAACGGTTGAAGACCCCTGCATAAGTTCTTTAACGGCAGTATCACTCCATGATCAGGTTCCTATTAGCCAGCATCACTGCTTCATCCAACATGTCTAGATTGTTCTGAAGTAAGTGTGAGTGGTGCTAGGCTGTGCATACAAATTTTCTGAAAATTCTAGTTTGCTCTGGCCAGTGGTTGCAGAGTGGTTGCCAGACTGTTGCTAAGGTATTCTGCGTGATTTTCAGTGCATTACTCTATGGTTATTGAGGTGTTTTGGGGGGTTGCTCGCTGGTCCGAGTCAAACAAGCCCATCACCAAGTCTTTATAATATTCTGGTCCATAGACTATAAACCCTTTTCCAATTTAGGTCCATTTTTATTTTTATATTTTTGTTATTTTTTGGCAATTTGATCATCAATAAGGTCACAAGTCTGATCTCTCAGAAACGTAAAAGCGTGCCACTGCTCAACAAGCCCACAGAATTTGAGGTATCATTCATGTCTGTAGCACAAACGTATCATGCATCAAAATTAAAACTGATGAACTGATGCTTGACTCATCAAACACCAATTAGACCCTTCTGTCATGGAATAAATATTCCCATTTTCTGATATACTGTATGTGGCAGCGGGGGCAACTTGTCTTCGTGTCCTCCTTGAACTCTTTACCCTGGTGCCGAAACCCGGGAAAATCAAAGTACGCCCCATGGAGCACTCTCAGTTGGCCGAGATCCTCCAGTCCCTTGCTAAGATGCCAAAACCCGGGAAAATCCAAGTACGCCCCATGGAGCCCTCTCAGTTGGCCGAGATCCTCCAGTCCCTTGTTGGGATGCACCAGGGTAAAGAGTTCAAGGAGGACACGCTCAGGTAGGGATCTTTAATGGGCACGCAGCAGTGCTAACACCTTCACGTAACACTTGTAAAAACTTATAATAAACACAACTCAGATAAATATAAAGTTCTCTCGACTCAGGGACCACGCCAACACTGGACTGACGTATCTCTCTCCCCGCTCTCTCGAGGTTCTGTGGCCATTTTTATGCTGCTCTCCCCATGCTCACTGAAATTAGAGACAGGTGTTAGACATAATTTAGCTCAGGTGCAAGCACCCTTACCGCTTTCTCCCCCGGACGGGCGCTTGACCATGCCCCCGCTGCCACACTGTAATACAATAATTCGTTATGGCCTTTTGAACTTCAGACAACCTAGCTGAAGAAAGAAATTGTGGATATCATAAAGCATATGCATATTTTTACCATTATTCATGTTCCTTTTAGTTAACGATTGCCCAGTAGAGTCAAAGATCGACTCATGTCTACAGAGAAACCGTATAAATATTTCTTTCTTACATTTCAGAGAGGACATACTGGCACAAGTTCAGTTGCAGTGAACAATTACAGGCCATTATTTTTGTTGTCTTTATGTTTCGCAAGATCTTTATGAAACATTTTAATAAGCAAGCATAATGACTTATTGAAAGTTATAAATCACGATGACAGATTTGTTTTGGCAAGAGCAGAGGAGAAAAGGTTGTCTAGTCCTGCCTGAATATTTTTTTTATTGATGATCAAAGAAGACACTGTGCTGTACACCCCTACAAGAGCTAATATTATCTGCAATGTAGGAGACTAGCAATGCACAAATAATGATATGTAATTAAGTTAATGTCCATAGACTGGCATGTCTTTAGGCCAATATTAGAGCAAAAACTTCAAAAAAGAAACAGCTTTCTCTAGAAACTCATCAGTCAATCGTTGTTTTGAGGAATGAAGGCTATACAATGCTTTAAATTGCAAAATAACTGAAGATTGCATACAAAGGTGTACTCTACAGTCTTCAAAGACAAAGGTCAACTGGCTCTAACAATGATAGTAAGAGATGCGGAAGTTCAGATGTACAACTAAACAAGAGGATAAGTACATCAGAGTCTCTTGTTTGAGAAATAGACGCCTCACATGTCCTCAGCTGACAGCTTCATTGAATTCTACCCGCTCAACACCAGTTTCATGTACAACAATAAAGAGAATACTCAGGGGTGCAGGCCTTATGGGAAGCCACTTTTGTAACCGAAAAACAAAAACAAATGGTTTGAGTGGGCAAAGAAACACAGACATTGGACAACAGATAATTGGAAAAGAGTGTTATGGATCTTAACTCCATTGACCTTTTGTGGGATCAGTTGGACTGTAAAGTACGTGAGAAGTGTCCGACAAGACAGTCACTTCTTTGGCAAGTGCTACATGAAGCGTGGGGTGAAATGTCACCCGAGTATCTGGACAAACTGACAGCTAGAAAGTCAAGGATCTGCAAAGCTGTCATTGCTGCACGTAGAGGATTTTTTGATGAGAACTCCTTGAAATAGTTTAAGTAGTTTAAAAAATTCAAATTGTAATAGTAATTTTCCACATTATTAATGCCCTGACTATACACTGTATACAAACTAGGGCTGTATATTGATATTTTTTTTATTGAATTAATTACATTACACAGATTTATTAATTAAGATAATCACATCAATATCAGTATATCAATATATACTGAGAAAGGACCCTTAAAAAAGCTAATTTAATATCCATCTATTATCCATCCATCCATTTATAAAAGGAATTCATATAGGTAGCATGATTAATTGCATTGTTGTTGTTTTTTTTTTTTACTCTTTTTATATAATTAATTTAAATAGATTAATATGTTTATTCGACAGCCCTAAAAAAATTAAATAAACCCAAGTTATCATTGAAATCACAGATGAAGCTCAAATCACTGTTATCCACAACTTAGACATTTTTGTTCTGGCAGCAAAAGGTTAGTGAGATAGGGATCTACTGTTGGGCCGAATCCAGCTTACTCTTGGGTACACCTGGAAGGAGCCCATGCCAGGATCAGGGATGAAGTCTATTCATCCCCTCCAGAACGTTGCAACAATTTCATAGCAAAGATCACAGTAGCAACAACAGGTGGGCTACTTGCCAAGTTTCTGTTTGCTAAGCAGCCTGTTCTGCTGGATCATGACACTGGTAAAGGATAAGGCCCAGGTTTAAATGGCATTAGTGAGGATCTACCTGAGCAACCATGAGGTAATGACGTCTGCTTTGTTGACATCAGGTGATGAGGTATTCAATCATACAAATTAAAGAGCTGGATTTGAAGGACTGTGCAGTAGTTGGTCAGAGGAAAACAGATTCCATGATTCCTTCATGTTTGAGTCTCTTAAAGTCAACATGAAATCATTATATTAATTTACATAATGCAAGTTCCTGGTCTCATTGATGCATGTTGTAGACTGACACACTGTGAATTCAGCAACAGTTGAATGAAAGATTTTCTGCTGAAATTGGCCTGTGCTTCTTGAAAGGATGGAAGTGTTGAACATATGTTTGGGCATGTGTGAGCTCCAGTTTCACATGTGTCCACAGAGTGGTGCCAAAAGGAGTTGTAGTTTGAGTTGTAAATTATGTAATACAGTCAACTGGACCAAACGCTCACCGAGTACTTTATTAGGAACACAATGGACCTAATAAAGTGTCCAACATTGTCTTCTGCTGTTGTAGCCCATCCGCCTCAAGGTCTGACATATTGTGCATTCTGAGATGCTATTCTGCTCACTGCTATTGTACAGAGCGGTTATCTGAGTTACCATAGCCTTTCTGTCAGCTCAAACTTGTTTGGCCATTCTCTGTTGAATCCCTCATCAACAAGGCATTTCCGTCCTCAGAAATGCAGCTCACTGGATGTTTTTTGGTTTTGCCACCATTCTGAGTAAATTCTAGAAACTGATATGTGTGAAATTCCCAGGAGATCAGCAGTTACAGAAATACTCGAACCAGCCCATCTGTCACCAACAATTATACCATGGTCAAAATCACTTTCCCCATTCTGATGGTTGATGTGAACATTAACTGAAGCTCCTGACCTGTATCTGCATGATTTTATGCATTATACTGCTGCAACATGATTGACTGCTTAAATAATCACACAAATATGTAGGTATACAGGTGAACCTAATAAAGTGGTCTCTGAGTGTATTTTATTAACTCTACATCCGAACCCAACCCTCGCACTCACCATTGTTTACATGATTGCAATTACTTCCTGGATTTCATGGGACCAGAAACAGTGTCTCAGATGTTGTTTGTGCAATGTGCAATCAGTAGCGCTGGAGGGAGATGTAGTCACACTCGAACTGATGCAAAAAAGTCTGATGTTGGATGGCACTAAGTAAATCTGATGAATGGGGTTGATTTCAGGGTACATGAACTTTCGAGAGCAATAAGTAAATTTCCTGTGTGATCGTGATGCATCCGCCTCTGAATTCACTTTCCTTTTCGGTTGATGTCACAAATCCCTCTTACTTTTTAAACCCCTCCACTCCAGCCATCTGTAATATAGAGACCATTTTTCTAGTCCTCTCTAACATGTTTTCCCATTGACTATCCGGTTCCACTCTGAAGTAGCCTGTGTCAAAGTATGAAAATTACATTACAATATGAAAATTAAATCTGCATACTGTTTTATTTTTTACTTGGTTTACTTAGTTTGTTGGATAAGTTTCAAGATATCTTGGCATAAAGCTGGAACATATGCTGGAATAGTTACAGTATCCTGCCAGTGAGCAAGTTTGAGAAGCTGGAAATGTTATTCTGATAACATAGGTAGAACAATTTACAATGACGTAGTTTGAAGAATGGAAAATCACAGGTTAAGCCATGTTATCATGAAACTTATCCAGCTAATTAAGCAAGTCATATTTGAAGAACAAGACCCAGACAGGCTGTTGTGGTACTGCAACAATAAACAGCAACAATGATCCCTTATATAAATACTTGAGTGCTGAATCCATATGTCTGTATTTTCAAACCAAAGTAAATGCTTGGCTGTAAAAGGTACAATTGTTAAATTAAGCTGCAAGGTCTTTTCAAAAAAATCTCAAATCTCTCACAGCTGGAACACAGGTGGAATTACAATTGGGTGCAAGGCATTTCACCTCAACTAGCCATTGTGAAGTTCAGGGCCAAATGTGGATTTCACAGTTGAAGTGCATGTAAGTCAAATAACGCATTTGTCAATGCTTTAGGAAAAATGCATCAGTGTGTTTTGTATGTTTGTATGAGCAAACTGTTGGCATGGCCTGTCACAAATTATAAATGAAAGAAGGTAATGACAGTAACTGTCTGTGTTTTTATTTTTCTAGATTTTTCCAGTATGTGGGATTTCACGTGGAATATCAGCATGGCATCACCATTACAGAATGTAGGTATGGTCTTAGTTGTGAGATCAGTCTTATATCTACATTTTGTTACTTCAACCTTATTCTGTACTTATTATTCTAACATTTTCTGCTTTTTGAGACATCAAGAGACTTATGAAGTTTTATGAAGCACCACCACTTGAAATGTGTAGTCGAATTTTTCAATGGCAAGCATTCAATATCCTTTTTTATTTATTAATACTTTTATTTAATTTTTTAGCCATTTTTTTAACTTCACCATTACACTATTTATGTCTACATTATTACCAGATTCAAGAAATCTTGGTTTAAGGAATATTACGTGTTGAATACAAGTTCAGTTCAATCGACAGGATTTTAGGTGAAATGTTGATTCCAAAAAAAAAAAAAAAAAAACGGAATTTCGACTCGTCCTTCCTTTTTCTTTAATATAAGCAAAAATCAAGGTTACAGTGAGGCACTTACAATGAAAGTGAATGTGGCCAGTTTTTGGAGGGTTTAAAGGCAGAAATTTGAAGCTTATAATTTTACAAAAGCAATAACATTAATTCTTCAGTTAAAACACATGCATTATTTGAGCTGCAAAGTTGTTTAAATTGTACATTTTACAGTTATTTTAGGGTTTTAAGGTTTGTTGACATTACATCGTCATGGCAATGATGTAGTAAAATTGGTTATAACTTTACAGGTTAGGTTAGTACCGGTAATTGATTTTATCACACTAAAATCATGTTTACATGCATATTGTTTATGGCTTGTGGCTATACTTTTGAAAAAGTGAGTATTTGAATATAAAAAAAAATTGGCCCCCATTCCAGAGCATGTGAGTGAAGTGTAATGCTTTCAATACATGGTAAAATACACGGTAAATATAATAATTGTTTTCAGTACACAGTCAATATAATCATCATATAGGTGTGCGATTACAGACAGAAAGATGTAAACTTTATTTCCACATGCCAAAAGTATTTAAACTGTATTTCAGTTTTTGTTTACCCAGCTACAGTATTGCCACTATTAATAGGTGCAATATTAATTTGAAGTTTGTTAAAAGACTCAACAACAATATGTGATTTAAGCACTCAATCCATCAGGTGTTGAAGCTATCATGACAGACGACACTGCTTTCATCTCACTGTGATTGGTTTGCGCTTGGCGTTTTTTCGTTCCTCATTTGCATAAAGCAAAGGAATTTGAACTTTTTCGATGCTCTCGACCACCCTTGACGCTTTCAACTTCCATAAGAATGAATTGTAAATGCTTGCTCACCTTTGCTCAAAAAGCACCAGTGGATACATATCTTTATGCTCACTGGTAAAAAAAAGTAGTATATTAGTGTCCGGGCACTTACACAGGGGCTGCATCCGAAACTAGGAAATAGCTGCCTTCGAAGGCTGTATATGGAGGCAGGATGAAAATAAAGTGCTTTTCAAACTGTTCAGAGACCAGTTTCCTTAAGAGTTCCATTCATTCAAAACAGCTGTCAGTTAAGCCATTAACTGATTAGGAAGCAATGCAGCAAGTCAGCTGCCTAAGTTTTCGATGCAGATGGGGGGTGGCTACATTGGCCCGAGCAACTGCCCTTTGCCCACATGGGCTGAGGTGCCCCTCTGGGTGAAATATAGGCTAGGCTATAGTCCGACATTTATTAAACTATCAAATGCTTAGAAACGTCAAACGTGATTGTATTTCTGTGTTTTAGTGTATAAAATCCACTGTTTATTTTGTAATGGTTTACAATGGCTGTTAGGTAATCGGGTCTAAAAAAAAAATTCTGTTGATGCGTATGGTGCAGCAAGCTCGTCATCACAACAGAACGGGTGAAAAGAGGCTCGAGACACACTGGTGCACGCTCTAATATGTATTCAATAACTCACAAAATTATGTCTGACAAAAATGCATGAACGCACACAACCCGACTGTTGCCAATGACGACTAGATTTAACATTTTTGCCGCAATCAATTATTTGAATTATTTTAGAGAGATTTGAATGGTTTAATTGAAGACTGTACTCATAATAGTTTTCTATAAAAAGTGTTTTAATCTGCATGGTGCGGGTCACTCCTTCAGTGTGTTTTGCCATGTTGAAATCACATGACTTACTGTGTTTCACTAAACGTGCCGCCTCTGTAGATACTTTTGGTTATGCTTAGAACATTGTTGTTTGATGGCGCGAAGAGCGACAAAAAATCAGAATGAGCTTTATTGCGAAGTATACATACACTCACACACACAAGGAATTTATCGTGCTTTAGTTGCGGAGACAACAGGAGATCCAGTAGCTGTACTTCTGAAGCAGCAAATAAAGGTCTAAAGCAACATGCTTCAAGCAAGACAGAAATACCGTGGAAAACATGAGTTGTGTGGAAAAACATGACTTTATCAATCAAAATAATTTAGTGTAATTTTCCACTGAAGATATATTTATGAATACAGAGGATTTGGACACCCTACTCCATTGGCATACTGCTTTTGGAATAGTATATATTAGGGAAGCATGCATAATTGGATGTGGGCCCAGTCCTGAATGCTGATTGGTCAATACACATTACAGTCATGATATTGTATTCAATATAGCCAGAGGTATGATGTGAAACACCTGTAAACCTAAAGCTACTGTTTACAACTCTGGCCTGGGCAGCACCTAGAGACCAAATGATAACATGAGTTTGCATGTCAGGTACTACAGTAGGTGAAAAATAAACGGATAACCTACCACATTGACATTATAATGTGCGCATCCATTGGACACTATGTTATTCCATAATACCACGTTCAAAATCAAAATGCTAGATAAAAAAAAAAAAAAATACAAAATGGTGGAAAGCCATGAGTTGTAGTTGATTTTTTATTTATTTATTTACTTGTTAATTGTACAATGCACTGCAGGTATTGAGTTTAGAAATCATTTTAAGTAAATTCATGTAAAAACAAATAGCTTTACAAAAGAGTCAATTGCAGGTGCATGCAATGCAATGCTAAGACGTTGTGTTGCAATTTGTTGCATTGTATTTTGTGGGGGTTGCTAGATGTATACTTACTCGCTCAGTAAAATGTAAGTCTAAGACAAATTTTGTTCATATTATTGCCCATCAGGTGAAAATAGCTTGTTCAATATCATATAAAATTAGTGATGCAACTGTCTGAAGCACAAATAGTGTCACACATCAAAGTTTAACACTTAGGGTTAGGGGTTTGTTTAAATCCCTAACGCTATGCATGAAAACAAGGCCTATTCACAGCAAATCTGAGATGAATTTGCGAGACAAACTGGTGGTGAAAGGTCTATTCACACCAAGGCCAGTGTCTTAATGAAAAGTAATTTTATTAATTAATTTATTAATTAATACATTTTATCTAATTTCATACTCTACACAGCACAACAAAATGAAACGTTAATGAAAACATAAGTAAAAAGCCTGCTATCAAGTACATATAAAGCTTTATAAAATACATTTAATAAATACTCACTATACTTGATTAAGATTTTTTTCTCCTTCCTGTTGCCATTGTTGCATTTATCAAATACTTTAATTACTTGTGTTTGGATACCAAAAACAAGAGCATTTCCACATCCATCTTCACCACTGGGTACTAGTTGTTCTTCTTTGAATTTGATGTCTTTTTGGGTTTTGTAGCTGCATCAGCTAGGGCCACATGACTAAAAGCACTTATCTCATTGGTCGTTAATCTTTTTTGCATTCCGAAGAGAAAAAAAATGGATTGCCCTTCTTAAAAAAAAAAAAAAAAAAAACATTGGTTGGGTTGTCCGTGGTCGATTTGTCAAAGCTGGTGTGAATAGCAGAATATGAATCCATTGTTCCTGTTTTAAAGTTCTTTCATGGTGAACATTCATACTGAAAATCTGGTCTTGGTGTGAAAAGTCCTTTATAGTGATGTTTGGTAAGCACCACTATTACATTTATTATAGGAATGAAAAGTTGTGTTAAACTAGCATCTTTACTTCCACAGATTTAAGCTTTGATTTAATTGAACCTGACAAGGGAAACTCTGGTGAATATTTTGGATATCATCCAACATAAACTATAATGTCAATATCACCATTCCTTATACAGTATATAGATCATATGGCATAAGAGTCTCTTTCCACACCCCATGTGGATTCACTCAATCTGAGCTCAGACCCAATTGCCACCCATTCTCTCCATAACAGCTGAAGCAGACTAGATAACTGTTACCTTTCTGCCATCTTTTACTTATCTTTGTGTATACAAGCTTTAATAAATGACATAAGAGTTGGGATGGGCACTGGGTTTTTCTCTTATAATGTATTTCTCATGCGGTGACTAAACAACAAACTCTGTGTGAACAACATGCACATCCCATCCATTCATGTCACATCTGGGCTCCCCCACACACCTTCTTTGGGAACTGTGGTATCTTTAGGATGCTTAGCAATCATTAGTGGCTTGGGATTTGGAGGCTGACAGTGCATCCTTGGATCAGTGCTGTCTCAGTTCTTGTACCTCAGATGACTGCAGACTTTCGTTCTGGAGTTTAGCATTCATTAAGTCTGAATCACTCTTTATTAATATAATGTAGTGGTTTCAAAACACACAATTACAGTCAACATGAAATCAAAATAAATAAAAAAAAATATTTATTTTTATTAAATATTCCTGGTCTTATTTTGAAAAATCACACAGGAAATCAACATGTTGCTTCCAAAAGTTAGCATACTTTGAAATCAATCCTATTCAGCTGAATTTACATTTTACATTTGACAGAGCCCTTATTACAGGGACAATTCCCCCCGGAGCAACCTGGAGTTAAGTCCCTTGCTCAAGGACACAATGGTGGTGACCGTGGGGTTTGAACCAGCGACCTTCTGATTAGCAGCCCTGTGCTCTTCGGCTACTGTGGGTCAGTGATTTCTTTGAGTCAGTCATCTAAGATGTAAGTACCATGTGACTAATCACTCTAGGACCATTATTTCTAGAGCTCCCCGTCTGTCGCTCACTTCGACGTTGTGTCAAGTGAAGCGACACTAGGGGACTTTCTTGAAGGCCTCGGTTACATCTGAATTTGAGAAAAGGCCAATGAGAATTTGGCAGACAGAATTTGCATGTCCCTGCCCCGGACATACGGTTATAAAGGGAGGGAATCATGCCTCTGTTCATTCAGATTTCTTCTTCGGAGCCGAGCGGTTGTGCGATCAGTGAGCTGAGATCATTTACTGTTCCACTCACCTCTGCAGCGCTTATGCTGTTGGATCTATGGCGCATATCAGTGGCTTTCTCCTTCTCTGCATGGCAGTGCAGCTTTGCCCCTGGGCACTTCGACAGAGCTGCTAAAATCGAATATTTTCTTAAGAGTTTATTTTTCTCTAAAAGAGCAATACACAGCTGGCGTTGAACGTCCTTTTCAGGATGCATCGTCCGCCCCTGTGTAGTTCCTGGATGCGGTCGCTTTCTCTCCGTGCTGATGGTCACAGACGATGCCTCTTGTGTCTGGGCACACGTGTTCTCACTGCGAGAACTTAACCATGACAACATTGTGGTCGCAGCTTTCCTTCTTAAATAGGAATGCCACTCCAGCCGTCCCCCACATCGCTCCTTCTTCCCACGGGATTGAGGACGATCCGGCTGGCGATTGAGACGATTTGGGGATGGCAGAAGGCTCGGTTTCTCCAGGTAGATCCCCACGAACCACCCGCCCCCTGGCACACTCGTTGACTTCCGTCCGAGCTTGAGGTGAGAGAGGCTTGCCTCACGGCCAGTCTGTTTACTCCCTCGACCCCCCGTCAACGTGGGGCTGGACTGGAACCTTCCGTCCTCCCCAAAGCTTTCACGGCTAGACGATTGTTTCCTCGGGTCTGGGTGCAACACACAGCCACACGGACTTGGTTCTTGGCTCTCATGCTCCTCACGACAGCCCCTCCCTGGTGGATTCCCCTGAGGAAGGACCTTCTTTCTCAGGGATGGGGCACCCTCTGGCATCCGCGCCCAGACCTTTGGAACCGCCACGTCTGGGCCCTGGATGGGTTGTGGAAGATCTAAGTGGCCTACCATCTGCTGTCGTAGACGTGATCAACCAAGACAGAGCTCCCTCTACCAGGCAACTGTATGCCCTAAAATGGCGCTTATTCACAAATTGGTGTTCTTCCCGATCTTAAGACCCGCAGAGATGCATATTCGGGTCAGTGCTTTCGTTTCTTCAAGAGAGGCTGGAGGGGATGCTGTCCTCCTACACCTTGAAGGTTTATGTAGCCGTCATATCAGCTCACCACGACGCAGTGCATGGTAAGTCCCTAGGGAAGCACGATCTGATTATCAGGTTCCTTAGAGGCGCCCGGAGGCTGAACCCTCCCAGGCCATGCCTGATCCCCTCATGGGATCTCTCCATGGTCCTTCAGGCCTTCAGAGACCCCCCCCCCCCCCCCCATCGAGCCACTAGAATTGGCTCAAAGCCATGTCCTTGAAGACGACCTTCCTGATCGCGCTCACTTCCAGCAAGAGGGCTGGGGACCTGCAAGCGTTCTCTGTCAGCGAATCTTGCCCTAAGACCGCGACCGGGCTAACTGCCCAAGGTTCATACGACCCCCTTCAGGGACCGGGTAGTGAACCTGCAAGTGCTGCCCAGGGAGGAGGCAGACCCAGCCTTTTCATTGCTGTGTCTGGTGCGTGCTTTGTGTACCTATGTGGACCGCATGCAGAGCATTAGATATTCTGAGTAGCTCTTTGTCTGCTTTGGTGGACAGCGGAAAGGGAACGCTGTCTCCAAACAGAGGCTTTCCCACTGGGTTGTTGATGCCATCGCTTTGGCCTATCACACCCAGGCCGTGCCTGCCCCCTTGCTGGTTCGAGCACACTTGACGAGAAGTGTGGCATCCTCGTGGGCATTGGCCAACAGCACCTCCCTAGCAGACATCTGCAGAGCAGCGGGCTGGGCAACTTCCAATACCTTTACGAGATTTTATCTCAGGGTTGAGTCAGTCTTGTACCGTGTTCCCTCAGGTCCGAGCACATAGAACTCGGAATGCAGAACGTCTGACCGGGTGTTCCACTTGCACATAGTGCCCTTCTCCTCCACTGAGTTGATGACGTGTGCTCTTTTCCCCTAGGAGAGTCCACTAAATTAGTGCTCCCTGGATGTTCTTCCCCCCTAGCCCTCTGGTCTAAGAATTCAGCGGAGGAATTCCCCAAACCAGACCCACTATGGGTAATTAAATTACTCTGTACTGGAATAGGTGCTCCACAGGATGGGCCCCTGTGGATTAATCCCCCATGTGTATTTTCCGCGGTACGGTCCCCCTATGAGCAGACCCATGTCTCCCTTGGGCAGTCCCTGCTGGTCAACGTGTTTATAGCAACTCCTCCCTCTTAGCAGGTAGGATCTACTACCGCGCCATTTCTACATGTGGCCTGAAAACCCATGTGACGTATTTCGCCACTTTTTACCTGCCCCTAGCCTGGGCAGGTGGCGGCCCCCTTGGGGTCTTTTCCCCCTAAAAGAATAGGAGTTGGAAAAGAACACTCCCTGATGGAGGGAATGAGATGTTGTGTCACCATGGCCATGACGCTGAACCGAGCCACTGCATTGGCCGAACCTTATTCTTGGCTGCTCAGTGCAAAACCTGAATGAACAGAGGCATGATTCCCTCCCTATATACCCGTATGTACAGGGGAGGTACATGCAAATTCTGTCTGCCAAATTCTCATTGGCCTTTTCTCAAGTTCAGAGGTAACCGAGGCCTATAAGAAAGTCGCATAATGTTGCTTCAATCGACACAACGTCTCGTTCCCTCCATCAGGGAACGGAGGTTACAACAGTAACCTAGATGTTACGTCTTGACAAGCTGACAATGTTTTGCTCTGTTTTTTTGAAGTGGTGCAACATCTGGCTCGGCCAGTTGAACATAGTGGGTGGGGCAAAGTGGACAGTTGTATTCAGGAGACCTCTTTGGAAACAATAAGTACATTTTCAATTCCATTTGATGCCTCTAGTGTAATAACGCAATTCACCTTTAAATTAATCATGAGATACTATTCCCAACCCAGTTGACTAATTCGGTATTTCTTGATTTCTTGTTTAACTTCGTCGGCTTTAAGTGGCTTTACTTTAAGGCCATTTTTTGTGAGGGAATATGCCATGTTGCAAATCAATCTCCAATTAGTCGAAAACGAATTATTGCATGTGTCAAACTGTCAAAACCTGAGCTCTTCCACCCAACTGAATTGCTCAATGGCTCGTCAGGCATACCAATGCCATGATATATTTTCATATACTTCATGAATAATATTTAGCAAGCATATTGTGTGCCCAGGGAAACGATTGGTGAAAGAGAACAGGCGTTTAAAGAGAATGTTAAGAATTTGTTTTAAGCAAAGAATTTTCTCAACTGACAGATCTGGTCCAGAGGTGGTCCCCAGTCAAGGTGCCAAGCACAATGGGGCTTATATCGAAATCATACTCTGCTGTTTGTATAGTGTACATTGTAAGAACATTATTGGATATAATGCAAACGTGCATTACTGAGTGGTGGAATGGCACATTTTATCTCTCAAAATGGGAAGACTGTTGGTCTGTTGGTGTTCTGAAGCCATAAACATTAGTCAGCTACCATTGATGCACATTTATTCTCTAATTGTTGTGAAATTCTTAAGCTAATATGTATTGACATGTAGGAGCACATCAATCTTCCAAAGACTTTGTAGACTCATTGTACTCACAGTGCAACCCAGTTTGTTAGTTAAATGTTAGTTAGAAAAAAATATTCCTGTGGCTGAGTTTCCACTGCTGCTGGCTTGAGGGAAACACAACACCATAACAAGCAACCCCAACACGAAACCAGTAAGTCAGGGCCTAAATTTGTTTAGTAGCAATGTACCTTAAGTGCAATAATGTGAGTACATGAATAGTAAAGAAATGCATAAAGACCACTGACCATGTAAATATATTTATTTTTCTCTGCTGGTCTACAGGTCTGCGACCCATTCAGAAATGACACATCATATTGTGGCTCTTACTGTATTGCATTTTTCATATTTGATATATCAAAGTTTTACCAATAAGAAATGGTCAGATACACTCAAAGCTAAGTTCTACTTTGATCTTCGCTTAGAACTAGAAAAAAGGTTGAAACAGCCGAGCAACAGTACCTATACTGTTTGTAAACATTTGGACATCGACCATGCCACTTGTGCCAACATTTAAAGGAGCATTTCAATATGAGACAAACACTGTCCTGCCAACAGACTACACGTGAAACATTACCAGTGTGGCATTAAAATGTTTTATCAACAACTACACGACTCGCTCTTTGTATACACCGGGTGCGCCTGTTGATGTGACTCATCGCAACAGCTTGAAGTTGTCTACAATGGACATATCGAAGTGAACGTTCTAAACCATGTATTTGTCTTGTTGGCAGAAATGGTGCCAGCGTGTGCAAGCAAAAAATTAAACAGGGCATCCAGGGAAAAATGGAACTTGGCGCAACGTATCCGCTCACGTCCGGTGTAGACAGGGTGTCGTTCTAAGAATAGTAAATGCAGTAAATGTGTAATTTGTCATGTTTACATGCTGCATTCATGGCACTAAATGCTAATGCTAACACACTATACATGGTCAAAATATGCACAGGCTACCATATGTTATTATAATTTATAGACTTTTTTAGACTTAATCTAAAAAAAATCCCCAGACGTGGACTTTGAAAATGTGCAGATAAGTTTGTAACAGCTTTCATTTCATGTTGACTGCTCTCTATGATGTGTAGAGATCAACCGGAAAAAGATGTTGCCATCAAAGTAGGTGGAGCACTGGGACACATCCAATGACCGTGGCACCTGCAGCTGTACTCCGTATACACCGTGCTTACATGAGCTCTCTGACTGACCTGAGAAACATTTGCTCTTAGAATATTTTTTCAGTCATGATGTGTGTCCCGTATTTCTGTTGGCTGTTTAAAAGAACTAGTGTTGCCCAATTTGCTATTGAATAATTCTTTTCATTGAAACTCACTGAATCCATTGCAGTGGGTTCTCACACATTTAAACAGTGTCTAGATATTTACGAACACTGAACAAACAGCTCTGGATAAAATGGAAGTTTACCTACAGTAAACTGAATCAAAAGGCTGTCTTTTTGAGTGTTAACTTTGAGAAAATTCAGCTGTGTCATGTGATCAAAGGGCTGCGTTGCGTCTGCTCGTTTTGTTTTTCAATCGTTTTCCATGTAAAAAATTTCTAGATGGATGTCTTTTGACAACTGTGCCACGTTTCACTGTGATTTTAGCTTCTCTCATGGGAACACTGCATTTTAAGATGCCGTGTCAAGTTAAAAAGAACCAAAACGCTAATTTGAGATAAAAACGTGACTGGAGACACTTGCGTTCTGCTCTATTGGTTGCGATGCAATTTGCTTTTTAAAGAGCGAGAACGCGTCTGTCTGAACTGTTACTGGAAGAAATGCTTTAGTCAATAGTTACTACATGAATGAAACTCATACTTGAGAAAGAAAAATGCTTCTCTCAAAGTCGCCAGAATTTAATTCTTTGGTGTTGTTTTTGCAAAACAAATTCTCGCATAGAAGGTTGTATTAGGCAGATTCTGTATCCCAATCCTGCAGGCGCCCATGACCACCGATGACGTGGAGCAATGACAGTAAGGCGTTTAACAGCCAGTATGGAGTTTTCAGAAAAGTTTGCAATGGATGGCGATCTGTATCGAACTACTGCAATAAATGAAAAAAAAAAAAAAAACATTATTTTTGTCCAGTTTTTTTTTTAAATGACATCACACCCGTCCTTTCCATTTAGCTAGAAGTACACTGGCACCTTAACACAAAGATTAGATGGGATAGTTTACCTAAAAGAGTAAAAATCTGTTTTCACTCTCTTTAAATCATTCTTTTCTCATGCTTTTTTTCTATTACTTTTTTGATTTCCATAGAAGACAAAATGAGATGTCAGTCCGAATATTGTCTGTCACCATTCACTTTCATTGTCTGGAAAACGATGCAATGAAAGTATATGGCGACTAAGGCTTACATTCAGTCATTTAACTACTTCCTTCTTTTGTGTTCCACAGAAAAAAAAATTGAATTGTCATTAAAAGTGTTACAAAGCAAAAAGTCTTATTGGTCTTAAAACAGACATCATTTTCTTTTAACCCTTTCCAGCCGGAGCGTTCAAATTTGGGAACAGTTATTCCCATGGTTCCTGTCTCAGTATTTTCGCCGTCCAATCACCGATTTGATTTTTGAAAACTGCCAGATACTCATGACAACATAAGCTAAAAGCACATATGATTGGTTAAGGGGTTACTGGGAATGAATAATAAATGTATCCTCATCTGCATCACCCTCCATTTGCCTGGGCGGAGCCAGAGAGGACGTCACAGGAGACTACCTCCAGTGTTGGATTTACTGCTTCAAATTGAAAACTGAGGTTATTTAACACGTATTGTCAATATTGTCTATTGAAAGTCAAAACGTTTAAGTTACAAAGCATTTATTTGTAGGAGTAACACTAGTTATTTCTAGAAAAAATTATATGACCGTCTGTCTTCATCGGACAGGCAGCTAGCTTCTATTTTTAAGAAAACTTCTTTGAAACTTGATTTAAAATAAAGGCTAGTAATACTATGTCTAAATACTATTTTGTTGCTTGTGGAAGATACGTGACCATCATCGGCGAGCCTCTTCTTTTTATATAAAAGTTTTTTGGGAGTTTCTGTGAAACTAGCTAAATAAACATTAGCGAGCAATTCTTTGTACATTTTGAACTAAGTATCAATAACTTTTTTGCTAATTTTGTCACTTACAAATCTGCCTAAAGTAATGTGAGGCAGAGAGCAGATTTATTTTTATTTATTTATATTTTTTGACGCTGTTCAGGCTTTTTTTTTTTTTTTAAGCTGTTCAGACCTACCTGGAAACTGGCCTGCTAGTGAGACAAGATATCTAGCTTGTTGATTTTACCATGAAATAAAAAAAATTTGATACCTTTCTATAATTTTGCAAATAGCCTTACCCATCCATCACACAGACATGATATGATTTTAGATTGTGTGTAGCTTCCTGTTCACAAGGAAAGTGTGAGTGGGCTGTTTGCAGTTGGACATTCTGGTTAGACTATTCAGTATACGGATTTGTGAAGGACACACTGCTAGCTACCAGTCGTGTACTTTTTCTGTTTTAGAGTTGGATCGAGACTATGGCTCCCTGCTTTTGAGGGCATGAACATACAGGAGGAAGATCTATTAGACCAGGAAATACTGCATGAGCACCCGGACCACAAGAAGATGGAGGATGAGATGGATATGCATATATATATATATATATATATATATATATATATATATATATATATATATATGAATGTGTATGTGTTGTTTGTTTCTATTTCTCATATGACTGATACTCACAGTAACACTAACACTGTTTCTCTTATTATTTTGGGATGGCTAGCCATTCTCACACCTGTCCCCAATCATCATGAAAGCATAAACACTTCCTTATTCCTCGAACTCTGACATCGATTCACAGGCACCAAAACCTCTCCCATTTAAGCCTAGCCGTCCATTAGGTGTTGACCTAGGTAGCATGCGTCAGGCTGTGCGGTCAACCTCCAATATGATGTTGTGAGAAATTGACTTTACATGCTGTTTTTACTCAGGCTGTAGTTGCTAAGATATGCAGCTTTACAAACCGTCAGATGTGGGAGCTCGTCCTAAACTGTCCGTCATATTCCAGCTACCAAGGAGCTTGGATGGAGGTGACCCCAATTAATTTTACTAATTTCTTTGGGATGCTCATTTACATAGGGTTTTCAATTCTCCCTGATTCTTATCGTCATTGGGGAACCAAGTCACTTAAAGGGCTCGTTGGCGAGGGGATTTATGTTGCGTGACCACTACAAGGCACTTTTAGCAGCTCTACATGTTGCAGACCCTACCACAGAGGATAATCAGGATCGCCTTAGGTAGTTGCGTTATCTTATGGACCACTTCAAACAAAAATGAACGCAGCTCTTTCATCCTAACCAAAATCTCGCAATAGATGAACGTATGGTCGAGTCTAAAGCTTGGTCAGGATTTAAACAATACATGAAGGGCAAGCCTACTCGGTGGGGTTTTAAATTATGGGTAATTGCAACATCAGGCTCGGGGTATACTCTTGACTTTAATGTTTAAACAGGTAGTCATGATGGGCGTGTCACTGACTTGGCCACCAAAGTAGTTGAATCGTTACAGCAGTCATTCAAAGACCAGGGCCACAATGTTTGGTTTGACTACTTTTACACGTCCCCATTTCTTATGGTTAAGTTATTAGAAAAGGAAACTAATGCCTGTGGGACATGCAGGGTGAATCGTAAACTGTTTCCTGCCGAATTTAAAGACATCAAAAGATGGGAATCCAAGACAGCTCATGGGGATATGAGGTGGTGTTAGGATAGAGGGGAATATACTTGTAATTTAGTGGAAGGACACGCGTGCTGTTACATGCCTCTCCAATTTCCACAATGCGAATGGCTCAACCAAAACTACTAGGTTTGTAAAAAATTATGGCGACTGGACAAAAGTGGCCCTCCAGCCCACTGTCATCAGTAATTATTAAAAAAAACATGGGTGGTGTTGATAGGTCACACCAAATGATAAAATCTTACGACATCCTACAAAAAACTCAGAAGTGGTGGAATTCTCTTTTTTTTCCACTTCATAGACATCGCCGTCATCAATGGTTTCATATTGTTTAAGGAATGGCAACACATTCATGTGGCACCAGGGGATGAGCGTAGACCATTGAACATAATCAGATAGATTTCAGAGAAAATCTGGCTCGTCAGCTGGGAGGTAGCGATATTAACACAAGTTTCCCTTTGCAAACACTAAAGCCTGTAGTCCCTCCTTTGCATCACTCCACGCAGCACATGTCCCTCAATTTGAAGAGTCCTCTAAGAGATGTTGGCTATGCTATCGGAAAAGTAGGACTGAAAATAAAACTAAAGTAACTTGTTGCTCGCCAGAATGTAATGGAAAAAAGACTTTGCTAGGTTCGCGATAGGAACTTTTTTCAGTCTTCTCACTCAGCTGAGTGTGACCAGTTTCAGGATGAGGCCTAGGTTGGGCTGTGTTTACTGGTGTTGTTCTTCTTTTCTCCCTCTCTTCTCTCCACAGGTATTGCCATTGTTTAGTATTTATGAATTTATGTATATATTCTGTTCCTGCACTCTTTATTATAAATGTATTTACTGTAGAAAGTTCGATTTTGTATGTTTTGCTGTGGAATTCTAATGTTCAAATTAAATAATGTGTGTTTTATTTGAGCACGTAAAAATGTATATTTCAGTGTTTGTGTCCTTCAATTTCAGATGCAAGTTCAGATGTCATGTGAAATGTATCTTAACCTTCTAAATCTTTGTTTTATTCTGTTTTCCCACTAATCACTAGAAAGGTCATAACTTTTAAACAATAGATTATATTTCTAATCTGTCTGCTATTCTACATTGCCCACAAATTTATGTATATTTCACACACTCTAAGTTTCCCTCTGGCTTGTAATTAAAATGGTTGAAAATGCAGTTGTCTGATGAAGTACGGTGGCCGGAGAAGATTTTTGTAAAAATTGCTGTGTGAAATCTTATTGATAAAGGATGATTACAACTACTGTATATATATTTTGTATATACTCTTTATTTTTATTGTATGTGTATTCTATATTGTTTGTATTGTTTACTGTACATTGTATATTAGTATTGTGTTGTGTAAGTATGTGTACATTTGATATGTAAATTGTGTTGTGTAAATATGTTGTTTATTGTAACTGGTATATGTCTCGTCACTCTCATGATGCTCGGAACTGCACACGAGACTTTCACCCACTGCTGCACTCGTGTACTTGGTAGTGTGACAATAAAGTGATTTGATTTGATTGATTGATTCTGATTAACCTTAAATAATCATACATACATTTATATCATTTGAAAGCCCTAGTTCTTCTCTTCAAAGTGCTATATAGAGTTCAGGTGTGTGATGTTAATGAATATAATATGAATTTGGATATGAATACCATATTCTGGCACGGAATGGAATTTTTGGAATTTTGGGCTCAGGCTGGAAAGGGTTAAGCAATGCATAAGTCCTAATTTCTTTCTTTTGATTTTGGAGTGACAAATGATCCGGGAATGTTATTGACAAGTGTTTCAACCAGTTACTGGACTACTTTTCATTAAACACACACACACAAACACACATTAATATTTTACCTTTTAAAAAGCTCACAAGTCCATTATTTCTTCAGGCTCTGGGACTAACAAAGTGACAGCAGTGAGCAAACATTTACAGAAGAAAGCCAAACTTAAAAAATGTCTTCTTAGATTTACAGTAAAATACTGGCTGCAATTTCACCAGCAATTTACTGCAAATATACAGCTTACTTAATGGAAAGCTCAAATTCAGCTTTTTACTCTCTCTTTTTTATTCATTAAATACTGACAGCTACTAATTACAGTACAGTTCTACAGTACTATGTCATCACTTCAGTTCCCAGCATGCACTGTGACATGAAGAAATTACATATTTTTTTTACTATTATTATATTTCACTATATATTATTAAAAATTACTATTTACTTTACAAGGTGGTCTAGTCACACAAACATTTCAACGTATCCAAAGCTCAGATCAGATCAGAAATTCCACCTCTGCAGATGGTTGGAACTCCACACAGCTGCCATGCGACCCTCCATTTAAAATGACTGAACTGGTCTGTCATCTGTTGTTTGTCGGATGCCATGTAAAGGCAGATTCAGACCAGTAAGTTGGAAGAAAATGATTTGCAAAAATGTAGAGTCCTTTTCAAGTTTAAATAAAATTGTAAGGCATAAAAAGTACTATTTTTTCTTTGGAAATGTAATTAAGTAAAGGTACAAGTTCTGCTTAAATTGTACTCGAGTAAAGTACAAATCCCAAAGGGGTCGTAACATTTAAGAAGTTATTGTACAATAAAAACATTCTGTAAGTTTCAGAAATCAAAACTTCCTCCTCACTTCAAGAAGAGCATTTGTTGAAACCAAGAAGCCAAAACTACTCATTCTGAACTTCCTCCACATTGTGATGTCACACTGTATTAGACAACTGCATTTGCGCCTCCACAACAGCACCCACTTAACCTTTAGCCATCGTATACTGGATTGAGATCTTTGGCAGGGGTAGGAGTGGTAAAAGCAAGACCTAGATCAAACATCTGAGTGGGACTCTTACAGGTATTTCATTGTTTTCTGTTCTTCTAACATTCTCTTGTGGCATTAAAAAAGCTCTCATAGATTTAGTTAAACAATAGATGACAAAGGTGCCTGTCAGTAACTGGTGATGAATGGACGTTTGACAGATTGCTTGCAAAAACATGCTTTTTTTATGCGACAAATAACAATGACTTGCAGAACTGAATATGCACACTTTCATGATTGAGAATAAAAACTCTTGAGCATAGTGGGGAATCTTGTCTCACAAGATTCATAACATTTTTTATTACAGTCTTGTGTTTATTTTAAAAACTTTTAAATGTCAGTGTGTGTTCTTGTGGCTGGTGCATGAAGCTAAGAAAATGGTGTCCCACAACTTTATCTGCCATTTGTTTTGAAAATAGCAGTTTTTCAACCCAATCAGATTTTCTGATGGTGGTGATGACAATTCAGTAGATGGAGCTGAAAATCTGGTCTTCATTCATTCATTATAGTGAATGCAAGATTTGCCATATTAATGATGATTTCAGGCTATGAATATTATAATGAATATCTGACACATTATTTTTGTATCTGATAATGTTTACCCATACATTGCCCGTTTTGTCCTTAAGAATCAGTAATTGGCGGCCTTAGCTATGTTTCACCCATTTCAATTGAAACAGGCCCTGCCCTACAAAGGGCCCCCAACTGACATGGCAGAATTTAATAATTCACCCACTTAAAAAAATGATATACTAATATATATATATATATATATATATATATATATATATATATATACAGAGAGAGAGAGAGAGAGAGAGAGAGAGATAGCAATATTGTGGCCATGGCAGCTGGCTGGTGAGCTGTGATTGCTTCATTCAAAGATGACACACTGTACACAGCTTAAACCGCTAGTAGGTGCTCAGCAGACATCTGAGCAATCACTGAACATGACCTGGCTGTTCAATACAGCAGCTAGCAAGGACCTTACTTGTGAGAGGAAAATGAAACGCACCTATCCTAGTGGTGCTGAAAGATGTAAAATATTAGACAACAAAAGAAAACGTCTAAATAGTGTCCAAAAAGTGCAGGCGCAGTCATCGGCAGGCCTTTTACAGCATACTAGTCAAACAAACGGTGGTCCGTCACAGCATGCTAGTCAAACAACTGGGGCTAGCGATATGGAAGATGATTCTAATCAGAACAACAATGAGAAATGAGAACCCTTCTACTCAAACAGATGTTGGGGATAATGATGACCAAATTTTATTGTTTGATGAACAAGCACCACACGACGACATTCCTACATCTGAGACAGGTGAGGGAGATGCCACCACCAGCACTCCAGACAGGGAGAAGGCCCCACTAGCATTCACAGAGTCTGATCTGGCATGTTGGCCGGCGCATATTACCAGTGACTAATGGATCGATATTGTTAGGAGAGCTCCCATTCAGTTAGAGGACATTAACTATCCACAGAGCCAATCACGCCGTCGTTTTACCAAGGACAGATATTTTATGAAGATGAAAAATGGAGAAACCATTCGTAGGTGTGGTTACCATGGTTAGTGTACTCACAATCATCCGATTCAGTCATCTGTTTCTGCTGTACCCTATTTGGCAAGCAAAGTCAAAGTCTAACCTGCAGAGGATTCAGAATGTGGTATCGACTCACTCACGCTCCAGGATCATGAGAAGTCAAATGCGCACCGTGCCAACATGGATAGCTGGCGTAAGCTGAAAAAGTGCTTGAGAACGCACAGTGCCATTGACAGCATTTACTAAGAAATACAGATGCTGGAAAACAAACACTGGGATGATGTCATGAAGAGGTTCATTGCCATAGTCTGTCAACTTGCAGAATGAAACCTTGCTTTCTGTGGCCACAATTCTACACTACATGAACCAAATAATGGGAACTTTCTAAGTCTAGTGGAGCTGCTTGCTGAGTTCGACCCAGTGATGAGCGAACATGTCAGACGAGCAGATAAAAAAATGATTGCTGATCACTACATGGGGAAAACCATACAAAATGAGCTAATCACACTTATTGGAGACAAAACACTGGAAGCAATAATAGATAGGGTAAAACAACCAAATTACTACTATGTGATATGGACTGCACCACTGATGTTGCACACATGGAGTTGTGCATTGTCAAATGCCAAGTCAGTGTCAGGGCTACTGTTTGCGAGCATTTTGTCGGTTTCCTACCATTGTTTGACACATCAGGTGCAGGCCTAACAGATGTCTTCTTGAAGCATATGGAGAAGTTAGGATTGGAGGATGTTAGGATTGTGGGGTGCTGCAATGGCAAAAATATACCATATTGATGTAAACCAACTTGAATCTATTTATGGGGGGTAGAGCCCCACAGTACCTCTTGAAACGGGGCCCAGGTGCTTAAGGTCACCACTGGAATCAGTGATATGCAATTAATAAAAGTGAATTGAGGCCTTACAAACTAGACATTACCATGATTTATGACTTGAACTGAAGTCAAAGGTAATTTTTCAAACAATACTGACATCTAGTGGTTTTAAATTACACAGACATACAACAAATGAAATAACCTGCTTATTTGAGTAACCTGCATGGATCCACATAAGCCTGACGTTTTTGCTGTTAAACCGAGTAGTCATATTTTAAAAGTAAACTGCTTAACCACAAAACCCAGTTCTTCCATATCTGTGACCTTGAACAGCTAAATCATTGTCTTAATGCATTTGCCTGCTTGCAACATTTCATTTCTTCATGCATACTATGCCACATATCTGCTCCTTTGAGATGGATTCGAACTGACGTGTCTTTTCTCAAGCCACACAGATGTTCAGGCAGCGAGTCAGCACCGTATTAAACAGGAATATGAAATATATAGCACGACCATGTGCCTGCTGTGATGGAGAGGGAGAGAGACTGAGCTCTTGTCACGCGGTGGGTGATATAAGGCAGGATGTCGTTCTGTTTTGAAGTCATCCAGACCTGTAAGTCTGGCTCTCTACTCTCCTCCTGGAAGAGAAATTTATTTTATTTCTGCTGTTTGTGAAAAGACAAGACTGAAATGTCTTCATGTCGTCTAGGGGAAATTATTTGTTCACGGAATCATGGAAAACAGGGATGTACACATTTCAATGTCAAAGAGAGCAGCCACCTCATTAATATGATACAAAATGAATAGAACACATGCATAATCATCAGCAAAAGTCCATTTATTTGGAAACCTTGTAAAAAAACCCCACTAAAAACAGTTTTGCAAAAGCCTAAAACAGATCATCAGAAAGAACTCACTTTTCTTCCTGTGTAGGGGTTGGGGTTGTGCAGGCTGATATGGCAGTCGTCTTTATTGTATAGTTTTGACTCAGCAGTGCGTCGTGCTAATTAGTTTTTTTTTTATCATTATTTGAATATTAGCCAATTTGTATGACCGTGTCATTTTAATAGGTTGTAGGGGTGAACGGGCTAGTTGTTACACAAGGAAGTTGTTACTATAGAAGAAGAGCTATATCACAGTAACAATAAGATTTGTAGTCAAAAGCTCAATTGTGCAAATGTGTTTTCTCTAGAACAGATTTTGTATTTTGGTTTCAAACCCCTAGTTTAAAACCCTCTTAACGGTGGCTCAGTGGTTAGCACTGTTGCCTCCCAGCAAGAAATGTGTGGGGCTCAAGTCCTGGCTCAACTGGGCCTTTCAGTGTGGAGTTTGGATGTTCTCCCTGTGTTTGAATGGGTATCCCCCACAAGTCCAAAAACATCCAGGTTAAGTGAGTTGAAGTCCCCCAGCCACTGACCCACCTGTAATTTGCGCAGTGGATTTTGTGCCCTTATAATTATTTTACTTTAAATATTTGACAGAAAAGCTTACAGTGCAGTTTAACGTGTAGGTGTTCAAAGTTCAATACAAGTTGAGCTCATTGGACAGCATTTGTGGCATAATGTTGATTACCACAAAAATACATTTCAACTCAATCCTCCTTTTCTTAAAAAAGGCAAATTCGAGGTTACAGTGAGGCACTTACAAAGGAAGTGAATAGGGGACATTTTTGGAGGGTTTAAAGGCAGAAACGTGAAGCTTATAATCTTATAAAAGCACTTACATTAATTCTTCTGTTAAAACTTGTGTATTACTTGAGCAGTAAAGATGTTTAAATTGTCATTTTTATGATCATTTAAAGGTTTTCGGCACGTCGTCATGGCAATGATCTTTTAATTTAACTTTACACAGAAAAGGTTAGTACGCAAATTTATCACAATGAAAGTCTTGTGGCTAAACCTTTGAAACAGTATTTTAACGTTTACTGGTTGGCCCCATTCACTTCTATTGTAAGTGCCCCACTGTAAACCAGATTTTTGCTTTTTTTAAGAAACGGAGGGAGAAGTCTAAATTTATTTCATTCATCACAACTCTCAGAATGATTTAACTTGTTATGGTGGGTATGACGTATTGAAAGGATTTGGTCTTGGCAGACTAGATCTGGTGGTCTTGGCTGTACAGAGACTTGCCACTGCTAGAAAAAAAACAGACATAATGAGTTAACATGTAGGACATACTGCTGCAGTATGTCTACAATTAGACATGCATACAATCCTCCAACAAAGCAGGAAAGCTCCAAAAATCATCAGGATTTGTACAACTTTTCTTAATTTGTCTAATTTGTATGATATCGTACGGCTGCACTTGTCTGAATTCCTACGACTTTCACTACAACCAATGATGTCGCTGGACATCGTTTCCATCTAATACGTGACAATTTCTTGCTTCTGTCACACACAAGAGCTTACTATCATGTTTACACAGTCTACTGATCGGTTAGGTTTGGATAAGGGGTTTGGGTAAGGGCATAATATTAATAAGCATGTTCTTACCGCCTCGTGCGTGAAACTCGAACGTGATAAAATCGTACACATTTATAAGAACAAACTCGTTCAAAATCATAAGAAATAGCCAATTCGTAAAATATGTTTGAATTTTCATGAGACTGGGTTAAATGGTCTGCACTTATATAGTCCTTTTTTTTTACCTTAGAGGTTACCAAAGTGCTTTACATTGTGTCCCAATCACCCATTCATTCACACATGCAAGGTGCTAGCCTGCTATTGGGAGCAACTTGGGGTTCAGTGTCTTGACCAAGGACATTTCGGCATGCGGAGTTGTGTTGCCCGGGATTCGAAACACCAACCCTGCGATTGGCAGCCGACCTGCTCTACCACCTGAGCTAGTTGTACTGTATGTGCTATTACGTCTCTTATGAGGTTGTACACAACCGAACAGTTTGACTCACTTACATTAGTTAGAGGCAAAATATTGAGCAGGTGGCGAAATATTTCTTGGAAAGTGGTTGATTGAGTGACGTGCAGCTGATGTGGAGGTCTGGCCCACCCAGTATACTTACTCCTCTGGATACCACCTTGACTTTGCATTTCTCCGTACAGTATGACATCATGGCCTCGGTGAGGTCAGAATAGGCACATAGAAGCACAATGATGTTTATACAAGGTCCCTCTGTTACCCACAGTGGGAAAAAGTGAAAAATGTGCAATGTAAAGGCCGATGCTGAAAGACTGTGTATTTAAAAGCATTGAAAATCAGAAAAACTGAGATTCTTGATTTAGTGCCGCCCAAGGGTCTTAGCTGGCTGTTCCTTAAAACTGTGGACACTTTTGGCAATGTGGCTTTTTAGAAAATAAACACATTTTACACTCTTTCTAGTTTATTTAATTTAACAATGTCCAACAGTATACACACTTTGCTGGGGAATTCTGTCATTTTGTCTTTCATTACTTTTCTGAAGCATCGTTTTCGGAACCAACAAATATCATTTCCAACTAGGGCCAGTACTTCAATGCTCTCCTAGGACCCACCAGACACCAACCATATTTTTAATTATTTATTCAGTTTGATAAGATTTTGTAATAAAATGGCAAAAGTCTTTGCATGGCTTATTTCATAAAGAGTGCACAAAATAGGCACAATTAAATATAGCCCCCCCCCCCCCCCCCATTTACTCATTATTTACTTTTTTATTTACTTTTTTATTTCTCACATTTTAGAATAATAGTAAAGTCATCAAAACTATGAAATAATATAAATGGAAATATGGGAATTATGTTGTGACTCAACAATATATAAAATAAATAAAAACTGTGTTATAGTTTAGCATTTTCAAAGCGGCAAACCTTTGCCTAGAATTTTCAGAAATGAACTCTTGACATTTTCTCAACCAACTTCTTGAGGAATCAGCCTGGGATGCTTTTTAAACAGCATTGAAAGAGTTCCCATCAATATGCTGGGTACTTATTGGCTGCTTTTCTTAATTATTCGGTCCAAATAAAATGTTAGTTTTTTATTTAAACAAATTAATATGGTGGCACAATTATATTTTTGTCTACAAAACTAATTTCAACATTTAAGCATACGCCTTTCATATCAAAACAATTTTAATATCATGAGAAACATTTCAGTCAAGTGACCCCAAACTTTTGAACGGTCGTGTATATATAGTGTTTTTATTTAACTTTAATTACAGCTTTATTATAGATTACACACAGTACAAAAGTCTTAACATATCACGTTTCATATTTAATCTCATAAATTTTTTTTAAAAAAATCCCAGGGACAGACATAAATTGTGCAAATTATGAAAATGATGAAATACTGTTTTATCATAAAATAAATATTAAAAAGGTTTATAATTATTGCACTCGATTATAGTCTTAAAAAATGCATTTCTTATTTTAAGATTCACTGTAAATACTAATAGTAATCTCAAATTATAAAAATCGTTTTACTCAACTTAATCTTACATTTTTATTATTCTTACTAGTTTTAATTAAGTTACAATTACTCACTAAATCCTTATGTTGACATTTAAATGGTTCTAATTAAACATTATTTGAAATGTCACAATTTGGATTTAGAGTACTACTAACTCAAAATTACCAAGTACAAGTGTGGAATACCCATAAAACCTTGCGCTTGAATAAATTATGTTTGTTTGGTTAAAACAAGGGAACTTATGTAGAAAAAGAACAGTTTTTTTTTTTTATTTAAAATGTATCTAGTTTTAATTCTTATGACTATTGTTGTTGTTTTGATGTAGCTGGTTGATAATTGAGATTATTGTTCAGGCACCATCAGGGTGATTAGTGTTACCTCTGGGGAACTTGGAGATTGTTAAAATTAAGCCATTCTTCTTTACTCAATTGTATTTTACAAAAGTGCAGCTTTATGTGCACCAAGCAGTACTGAGTAGAGTCCAGTGTGCCATATGCCTAACATAGAGTCTAGTCATATTTTCCCTTATACTGTATAACCCAATGTAATAATTCAATCAAAACAATGATGCTTTAATCATAGAAGAGTTAAGCTTACTTGTAAGTAGTTAACGTTAACTAAAAAATTAAGTTCAGTTTACTTGAGCCAAATAAGTATGTTTACTTAGAAAAAGCATGCAAACTGATTGCCTTGAAAAATGTAAGTAAGGTCAACTAATACGATTTTACAGTGTGGAAAGTCTGAGTCCGGGTCCAGGGTTAAATAAAAACAAAGAAAAAATTAAACAAGCTGTAAAAGGCATTTGACAAGAAGCAAAAATGAATGATGAAGTCATAGTAAAAAGTTTCAAAACAATTTTAATGTGACCTTCATATAACAAAAAGGGTTATAAGGGTTAAACGTTCTAATAAAAACCAACCCATGGGACATTAAAAAAAAAAGCCCATGGTCGAAGAAACACCCAGTTATGCCTCTGTTTTATAATCATCTTCCTACATGTTACAGTGTGGTTTTACATTAACTAAAGTCATGTGCTAAAGTATGTCTGCAGTAGCTCAGTAGCAAGAATTCCTGTTTATCTGCAGTCTATGTTACATGTAAATGGCCCAAATGTCAAGAAAAGGGGAAGTTTTAGAGAAACTTTGTCAACAAGATCTGGTAGTCACGTTGGGTAACGAGGAAAAAGTGTGAAGGTTCACTAGGTTCATGCTCACCTGGGGGCAACATGTCATTAATCATATTCCATTCTCATGAATAATACCGCAGACAATCCGCAGTATACTGAAACCCCCGGCTAAAAAGCACCCTCGCCCTCTTCAAGCTCTGTTAGCTGGACTCTGAAGCAGAACCTCAAACATTTCTGTCCCTCTTGCATTCCTCCTCCACCTCTGCAGCGGTGATATTGTGGGTCGGGCTGCAGCTGAAGTTGTTCATGAAATTTGAGTGTGTTTGGAGTGCTGACTATGCCTGTGAGGTCATGATTACAACGAGTGGAAAAAATGCCTCTGCACACACCTCCACTGTCTCTTCTCCAGAGAAAACCTGCAAACACTCCCTGATGCACAGATGTTATTTTCACCTTACAAAACACCTTATGTCATGCATTTAAATAGAGTATGTTTTAGCATGACAAAAATTTCAACTTTATAGAACTGATAATTAAATGCAGCCCTCAAAGAAGCTGTCTTTTCAGTGGAGTTTACAATGAAATCTGCAGAACAACACATCAGTGTCTGCAAAAAGTCCCAAATCCCCAAAGTCTCTAAATAATAATACCTCATTATGACAACACAATTCTTCATTCCAAACATGACAGTTTGTGTTCAGGTTATTCATATTGAATATTCTTATGGAACGTTCTGTGATGGTTTGAACGTGCTTTTGTCTATGTTGTAACGTGTGCTGGCCGCTAGAGGGCAGAGCGATAATGAATTGTCGGACGGGTCGCTGTGTTGACAGGAAAAAGGGACGCTTCAATGAAAGCTTAACGATTTAGACAAAACTCAAAGTGCCTGTGCCACCTATGAGAAAGTTGCAAGCACGATTATTGCTTTTTTTCACATTTTTATTATATAATTCTGAATTATACTGTATATACAGTATATTAGTTATTTAAAGAGTCTGCCAAGCAATTTCTATAGCCTAATGTAAGACTGTCTGCCATTTAAAGGGATAGTACACCAAAAAAGGAAAATTCTCTCACCATTTACTCACACTCATGCCATCCCAGATGTTTATGAATGACTTACTTCGGCAGAACACAAACAAAGATTTTCAGAAGAATATCTCAGCTCTGTAGGTCCATACAATGCAAGTGAATGGTGACCAGAACTTTGCAACTCCAAAAAAGCATATAAATGCAGCATAAAGGTAATCCATACGACTCCAGTGGTTTAAAGTGGGCATGAAATCAAAATGAACCCTATTCATTTTATTAATGCACGTTACTTGTCTTATTGTGATCGATTCATGCATTGTTTTGCTATTTTGTGATTTATTTATTTTTTGGCGTTGCAATCTTTAATCAGAATGTCATACCTTGCTCTTCTGGTGATATGGCTGATTCTTCTCTGCTGACGTATGCAAGTGCTAGTAAGTTTTAAGCTCACCCCTTCAAGAGTCCTTCATGTAAACAAACCGGGCTTCAGAGTAGCTAATGCAAAAGTTGTTTCTTGGTTATGGGCTCGCTGGCTTGAATTAACATTTTGAAGAAGGGAAAACTGCGAATTAGCGGTAGTGTTTGAGGCATTTAATGCGTGCATGCTTCCGGAGGTGACCGCTTTGGAGTGGAGAAAGTGGCTGGAGTTTATTCAAAGTTTTTAACGTAGGCATCTTTTGGAGGTATCGTACAGCATGAGCAAGTGTTCTTTTTTCTCTTTAAATTTAGTGTATTGTGATTCAAAACGTAATAATATTGCAATCTTTTACCTACTACAACCTTGTCGTAAGCAAATACTAATAAGTGAGGTGCTTTGTGGCGAAATTATTGCTCAAAATTGCCGGTTTTCTGGTGCGATCAGCACGGTGGAAGTATGTCGACCGCAAACTCACATTCAGATCTGCCTCCTTCATTCCGCTACACAACGGCCCCTTTTCACAATCCAATCTACAACTTGTGGATGATCTCGAGCCCCCGCGCAACATTTTTTCTTGTTCGAAAAGCCGTTTAACTTGGAAATACGTCACAATAAGGAAGTAAATTCGGTCGCAATTTCCGTTTCATGACAACTTTAATTTATGTCTTCTGAAACCATTTAATCCATTTTGGGTGAGAACAGACTCCTTTTTCAATGTACATCTTGCCATTGCAGTCTCTAGTCATGATCATGTTTTCAAGCTCAATTACACTTCCTAGAGCTTGACACTTGCGCAGAGCACTAGATGGTGCAAGGAAGTGTAATCAAGCTTGAAACCATGATCGCCAAGGAGAAAGTTGATGTCAAGATTTATAGTGAAAAAAGAGTTATATTTTGGTCTGTTCTCAAACAAAATGGATGAGATCGCTCCAGAAGAAATGGATTTAACCACTACAGTCGTTTGGATTACTTTATGCTGCCTTTATGAGCTTTTGGAGCTTCAAGGTTTTGGGCACATTCACTTGCATTGATAGAACCTACAGAGCTGAAGTATTCATATAAAAATCTTTATTTGTGTTCTGCAGGAGAAAGAAAATGGGTGAGTATATGATGAGAGAATTTAAAAAAAAAAAAATTTAAGGTGCACTGTCCCTTTAATGGTTGCTGCTACTCCTCGCCACTAGATGACGACACATGCAACAGAAATGTGTTATTTTCCAACTTTGACTCCGCTATTTAAACCTTAGCGTGTGTTTAGCGGCAATCGTTCATTTAATTAGAACATGAACGAGGTTTTTAATGAACGCGTGAGAAAATGAGTGAATGAATGAATTGAATATTATTTACCAAACAGTGAGCCATTTATAAAGTATATTTTAATACATTCTGAGGTAAAACGTGACGTCATAATAGTGAACGTGATATAATTATTTCATTTTACATTATTTGACGTAAATAATTCAAATGTTTTTATGAAAAAAAATATATATATATATATTAAAAATGAAATAAACCACCAAAAACAGGAACATTCAATTATTATTTTTGCCAATATAAGTTCGGGATGTATTTGTCTATCTATAAGGAATTTAGTTGTCTCGTTATTGTATTATGTCAAAATATGCAGTCTCATGTAATAGTTGATATATTGTTAATAATTTATTGTGATTTTATAGTTAATATAAAGTTAATATATTTTATAGTTAATATAAATGAATGAATGAATGAATGATTCATTCATCTGGTAGGCATGTTTTTTGACTATTACTAGAGCTCTCCGTTTGATCTAGATAAAGCACCTGTTCCACCACATTCGCATCTGATCAGGTGTCAGTCGGGGATCAATGAATATCAATATACAGGCTGAATACACGTTCAGTCGGAATTTTACTCTGAAACTTGTAGAAATGTTGCAAAAGCTTCATGCGAGATAAAACGTTTCCCATATGTAGGAAATGCGTATTATAGTTTGCAATTGATTCTTCCCCCCTTTCAATTTTAATTACAATAATAATCAATAGAAAAGAAAATGTAACGGTTTTAATATTTAAAAAAACCCACCTAACAGGGAACGTTCCAACAACTTTGGCTAACATTATTTAAAGGTTTGGGGGGAAAAAAATTATATAAAACGTTAATGGAACATCCTTATAACGTTATTAACCTTAAAAAACGTTCTACTAATGTTAAGAAAACTGGACATTTTCATGTTCCCACAACCAAATACTAACGTTAGGAAAACGTTCTTAGAACATAAAATTGTTAGCTGGGAAGATACCTGGATCACCAATTCCAGTTTGAGTTATAGCATGCTGCGTTAATAGAATAAATCAACTTTATTTCAAGTAAAAATCCCATGTTTAAAACTTAGAAATACTGCAAAGTCTATAATATAATAATGTAACCATATATAAATTAAGCATGTTAATTTGTGCCTTTTTACTATTATTTTTAATAACAAAATAGTTAACAAAATTCATGATCTCAACATAACGAAAAGGGCAATAAAAAACTAACACAAGACACGCAAGCAATTCACACGTTTTCATTTTTGCATATGAGGGGCTTCAAGCCAGGGGGTGAAATCCGGACAGGTTGTTATAGCTACCCAATCCACAGGGGTTCACCCCCACCCACCCTTAAACAACCTTATATATATATAACACACAAAGCCAATAACTATTAAATCGCTGTCCTGAGCATGCACCTCATTCCAGTTCAGGCTGACTGACTGAGTGACTGTATCATCAGAATTTCCCCCGTGGCAAAAGCCTCTGATTGGGTCCGAACGCAAAGCTGCTTTCAACTTTAATATGTGCCTCATGAACGCGCACAGGAGTCGGCTGTAGGATTATCGGAGAGAATTATCGCTCATCATCACCTTGTGTTTTCTCATTGACAAACGCGGGCGAGAGTGTGTGTGTGTGCATGTGTGTGTGTGTGTGTGCGTGCATGAGTGTGTGCGTGAGTGCGTGTGTGGGTCTGTTGAAGCCAACTTTGATATATTGGAGGATGATATATCTTGGATATTTCCTCTTTCTTTTTACTGGGCTCACGTGTGTCATGGCAAGCTACCCGATATGGTGGTAAGTTTTTTAGTTCTTTTATATATATTTTTTTTTTATTATTATTATTTTTAACCTTTCTCTGTTAAACACAATGAGTTATGTAGTCTCGACAATGTATGACATGCATTCAACTTGACAGTGATTTGGGAACATTTTCAAAAAGTGTCTATGACGTCAGCTGTCAACAATACAGGTGATCAAAAAGATGATTAAAGTAAATTTGATGATCATCAGGGTCCAAATGGAGCTTGAAATCTATCTATCTGTCTGTCTGTCTATCTCTGTCTATCTGTCTGTCTGACTATCTGTCTGTCTGTCTATGTCTATCTATCTGTCTGTCTATCTATCTATCTGTCTTTCTGTCTATGTCTGTCTATCTGTATATGTCTGTCTGTCTATCTCTGTCTCACTGTCTAACTATCTGTCTGTCTGTCTATCTATCTATCTATCTATATATCTATCTATCTGTCTGTCTGTCTGTCTCTCTGTCTAACTATCAATCTATCTGTCTGTCTGTTTGTTTGTCTATCTGTCTATCTATCTGTCTGTCTGTCTGTTTGTTTGTCTATCTGTCTATCTATCTGTCTGTCTGTCTGTCTAACTATCTATGTATCTGTCTATCTATCTATCTGTCTGTCTATCTATCTGTCTGTCTGTCTGTCTCTCTGTCTAACTATCAATCTATCTGTCTGTCTGTCTTGCTCCAGTTAATATTTTTGTGAGCACCTTAAATTTAAATTGCAGGATAAACCTTTATCAAGAATGGCCTTTGATCTGTGTAAACAATTTTTTTTTTTTATTAATTTATTATTTTCAACTATTTGAAAAAAAAAAAACATATAAAATAAAATAAAAATTACTTTTTGTTGTTGATGATTTTGTGACAAGGTGAATGTCAAACTATTTAAATAAAGCGGATATTTATCCTGAAGAAATAAATAAATAAATTAATAAATATTGTATTTGTGCCACCTGTCATTCATCATCGATTGATGATGTTAATGTAGCCGTTCAATTATTAAGAAAGGTAAGCTTTCTTAATTAGTTTAGAATTATTGTATATTAGACACTCGATTGGATTATTGTATTTTCATTAACATTACTGTCTTAAGTTCATGATAATATTTTGGTTTAATTAAAACCCTTGTAAAAATTAAAATGAGAAATAAAATTAGATAGGTTTTTGTAGCTGAGGAGGTTAGACGTATTTTTAAAGGCCTTTAGACTCTCTAACTGATTGTAAAGGATATTGTGGCAATTTGTATTTATTATTTGAGGCCATATTTAATCAAATTCAATACATTTCTCCTACTATAACTTGTGTAAAAAATCTCACACAATTACATTGCAGAACTGACACATATCAAACATTCAAGCAGTTTTCAAGAACCTCTCCACCAAATGAACTCACATGCTTAAAAGATCATTGTTTCAAGGAGGCACGACAATAAAGCTGAGTTTTCTCAGTGGTTGTAAAAGCTGTAATTGAGATGGTCATTAGTCACGGTCCAGGCAACTCTTTTTAGTTAATTGTTGTCTGTCTGACAAAAGCTGAAACTGAGAAGAGCATCCAGAAATGTATTGTTTATTATGGGTAGCCAACGCAGGGGTGCGCTGGACACAAGTACTACCATCATGATATAAACTAACAATCAAGAAAAACCTATCAACCAATTGAGGTATAAGACTATAACCATTAATAAATACAATCAAGCTGTTTATTTATTGCCTCTGGAGTTGCTTGTTTTTCAACAATCAAAGTCAGGTTCGAGGAAAAATCGAGTGTAGATGTCTTGTTTGACTGGGACAAACCAATGCTGTTTTTTATTTATTTATTAATATGCTACTTTTTTGCTATTGCAAGATTTGCTATCTCATTTTGCTCAAAGATTCAAAAACTAACTGAATGTTATTCTGGCTGGTCAAATTCCTCAATTGGTAGAATTTGGCACTAGCAACACCAATACCATAGTTTCAATTAATATACTATAAATGTAAAACAAATGTATCAAATACCTAAAGCTATCTTATCTATAAATATAGCCATTTACTTACACGGTTTATGATTTCTAGATTTCATTCTTAGGTCGATTTATCCCAGGTAACAAGTGCAATAAGAAACTTTCAATTTCCCCTCGAAGAAACGACATGCGTCAAAACATATTTACATCACTGGGCAATTTAACTCACAAGGATGGCCTGCGGTTCTCGAGTTGAGAGAGTAATGTGATATGATAACCTACAGCCGTGCTGGAGCTGTGGCGAATGTGCTTATACCGTAATGCTGGTAATCAATATGCACAGAAGCTTGAAAGCAAGCCATTTTGCTATAACTGAGAACTATTGACAGTTTTAGTTTGTTCATGGTGTAATTTTACATATATCACCTGGACAACTGCTTACCCACAACCTAATTTATCATTTTGCTTTGCATCCGTGTGAAGGCAGCCGTGGAGCAGGTTATTGATAAGGATGTGAATCATTAGGAATTTAACAATTTGGTTCCATTTTAGATGCCACTCTGGTTATTTTATTGGAAGAAGCACCCACCTTTGGAATGTTAACCATTTTGGCTTGGAATTTATCGATTTTGGTTCCGATTCCACTTAATGTTTCCAGTTCCTTAACAATTCTGGAATAGAATTCATTCAGCACTTGAAGAAGAGCCCTCTTTGGAATGTGAACAATTTGATCTAGTATGGAATTTAATGATTTTGGTTCTGATTCCACCATTCCATTCTGGTTCCTGAACAATTCCATTTAAGATTCATTGCATACTTGATGAAGAGCCCACCTTAGGAAGGTGAGCAATTTTGTCTTGGAATCTAATGATTTTGATTCTGATTCCACCTATGATTCTGGTTCCTGAACAATTCCATTTAAGATTCATTTACTTGATGAAGAGCCCACCTTAGGAATGTGAGCGTTTTTGTCTTGGAATCTAATGATTTTGGTTCTGATTCCACGTAAACATTCTGGCTTCTGAACAATTCTGTTACACATTCTTGTAGCACTTGAAGAAGAACCCCTCTTCGGGAATAGGAACAATTTTAGTTTCGAATTTAACGATTTTGGTTTGAAAAAGAGCCCCGCTTTGGAATGTGTATCTGTACAAAGAGCCCCGCTTTGGTATGATTATCTGTACTTACACATTGTTAAGTATATGATAGACCATTCAATAACACTGATTGAAGTTTCACAACCCCCAAGTGCACTGTAACAGTTCTTGGTTGATTTCGAGTTGGACATAACAACAGCAATGAAGTCGAAATTCACTCCAAATCATTCAGCGAATGAGCGAATGTCTGATTGAAGCAATAACTCACGACTTTGAGACTTTTTACCAATCATTAAAATAACTCACTCATTTCGTTGCATCTAACCAGCGAGGACAATGCAATAGAATGATGTATTTTCTATTTGCTTCCTTTAAATTATTCAGACTGCATGCTCACAAATCGGCTAAAATATAATTTATTGTGCCATGGCTCTATAGGTTGAGTATCGGTGTAGGAGACACTGTAGTTTAGTGCGGTTTTCCATCTACATTGGCCATAGAATGCAGACAACTAAGAACAGATAACGGAGATGAACATCGTTAAAAATATTGGAATATTAAAAAAAAATAGAACCAGTTCTGAATAAGAACATGTTCTCAGTTCCCAACCCAAGTTATTGGCATGGGGCATGAATGGAGAGCTAAGACAGGTTCATGGCTTCCTGGATCTCCGCATGACATGGTGTTGCCTGACTGCACCATACAACCTCCCCCCGCACTCCACCTTTAAAGATAAATACCTGGAGGTGAAAGCTTGCCACACATTCCTTCTCCCAAACACTTCTCTCTTGATGTCAAAGTCGACTCTGTGGCCTGGGGCCTACAAGTAAAGTGATAATTCAGAGGTGCACTTGCTTGGGCTTGCTGAAATATGCATTAAAACCTAGACTGGATACACTTCAGATGAAAAGTGAGCAAATATATGTAAGACTCCAAAGAAAAGGGAATGCTCATTTCTGCCGCTTTGTCTTTTAATTACCCCAGTTTAAGAGATTTGGGTTAAGCAAAGATGGTAATGCTTTATAAGGTTAAAGGTGGATGTCAATGTTTGGGATATCACAAAAATATGACATCTTGGCATGGCCGCGGTGTTCAAAGTTAAGGAATGCTATGAGTTCCACGGCTCAATGCAAATGAGGACAACCTCATAAACGCTTGTGTTTAGTTTGATTATTTCTACAGATAAAGATCATATTGTCTGAGAAATACCAGCTTGTACAATATCAACACATTTTAGTGATACAGTACCCAGAGATAGACGACACTTGTTTTGACAGATAATCACACTTTTCGACTTAATCGGTTATCGGTTATTGATTCCTTAGTATCAAGTCTACTGATAAGTGGCAAAATCTCATTTCAAGTCTCAGTTTATTTGCCAATTATTATATTGTAATTTGTTATTACTATTATTAGTTATTAACAATAGGTTCTGCTTTTCAGTTATTGTACACTTCAACATTAAAGTAATTGGTGTTGGTTATAAAATATATGTACGAAATCTGTTGATCTCTTACAGAAACATTAGTACAGTGATTTCAGATCGTTCAGGAGTTCATAGTGCCTAAGTCACAATACATAGTGCCCAAAATGTGAAGATAGTCCTTTAGGTACCACTGTGTTGTGTTTGGAGGTCTTGGTTTCTCCGTTCTTACTGAATAATGATCTCAATTTCATGTGCTACGCCAAATGAGAGGGGTAGACACACACCCAAGACAGCTGAGCGTGAGGACTGTCACTGATACACCTGTTCGCCTCACTCAGCACCGGTGACGTCTCGAATTCATCAACTTCTGGCAGAGCACAATAACACAGTATGAGGTGGTGATTTTAGCCGTCAGCAGAGCCTATTAATTATCACTTTATTCTTGACTGCAGTCTACCTGAGGGCTGTCCACACATGAAAAGATATCTTTGCTCACAAACCGTTTGTCTGCTAAAAACAAACAAAAAAACTAACATTGAGGCAGTTCTGGCTCTCAGTGGCGATTTGTCAGGGCCAGCAAAGCCTTATCTGCTGGCCTAACATGCCAAATGAATAACTATATTTCATCCTTTCATTCTCAATCACCTTTTTAATCAACGTTTAATGTATTTATTAAGAAATATCGATAAATTAGTTTGTTTCCACATTACATGATATTAAAGCTTGTTTAACAAACGCCTGCAGAAACAGGTGTATAAAACATTATAATCTCTTTTGATAATCAAACACCTGAAGCACAAATGTTAGCGCTGTAGCATTGTTTATCAGTTGGGTTGCTAGGAGACTTCTCTAATGAGAGTCAAACACCTGCTAAGCTAACGGGAATGTTGCAGTTCCGAGTATCAGGGAATGAAATGCATTTATGGTCGGAGAAATCAAGTAGGAATATCCCACATCCAACTTGAATGGAACGCTGCAATAACCGTGTACCCTGACGAAACAAAATTTATTGCAAGCAACATTTAAATCGCAAATATTATTCGATACATTTTTCCTGGTATTATAGACCTCCTTGATAGATTCATATGAAAAATTATGATTTTTGAATGTCTGTTCAGGAGACGTTCATTTCACGAAACAGTCATGCTGTGGTTAAAATTAGGCTTACTTGAGCATTAAGTGTTGTTTCAAGTTCTGGCTTTCGTGCGTGGACGTGTTTTTAAAATGTCAATTGGTATTATTAGTTAGCTGTGACATAATGTATGATGCCCAAAGGCTTAGGGTGTCTTATTCATTGTGAAACTTTGTTTTCTTAATGGCATGAATCACACTGAAGGCCTAGACTTTAAATGCACGGCCCGCAACTGCTGGCTCTAGAATCCACGTTGGAAGCTGCCATAAAACAGCCATTTTACACAAACCTGTGACCACCAAATCTAATTTCATGTTAATCTAAGCCGCTTCTGGTAAGGATAATGAACTATATTACTTGAGTATATTACAGTGACTTAAGCTTAAGCTTAATCATGGCTCAACTGAATAAAATTAATGTAATACACAGCCTCTTATGGCTTAATGGGCAAATCTCATTAAACCAGTCAAATACATGTAGTAGTCATATTTCACCCCAAAACAAGGGCGTAGCCAGAAAATGACATTTGGGTGGGTAAACATAAGGGGGCGCATTCAAACTTCTTTTACACTTTGAGAAAGCAGAACTTATCCATTTTTAACTATTTTATCAATATTATCAATATTTTATTTCAAATATATATTTGAAATAAAAAACAATCTCTAATATTCTGGTTGGGCCAGTGTCTAATCTGGCCCACCCTTGGTTATGCAGTGCCCCATTTATTATAAAAGAACTGAAGAAAATAATTATATTGGAATTAATTAAGTATTTATACATCGTGGTAGTTTTTATTTTAATGTTATATATTTTAATTGATTTAAATAAAAACAAAATCATTGTATTACAGTTTTTTTTTTAAGTATTTAAAGTATTGAAAAATACTACAGTACAGTAATGAGAATCTTGCAAGATGTCCCGTGCCATTGGTTTGAGAGTCTACTTGGCCCCAGAGGCAAAGGACAGACAAAGGCTAAGAAGAGGTCAAATTTTAAAAGGAGTTACTTAGTGAACAAATCCTCATAGTTTGCTACACCATGCTGGATGGGGTCTGGATGTTCTCTCGGGCCAGTTTCATTCAAGTTCCCTCTTGTTCTGCACTTGCTTAGTGCTTACAGTTAAATCCAGATTCAGATTAAGCTCTACACTGAGAAATATGTAAAAAAGGCTGACTCATAACTTAATCATGTCAATGATCGACTTACTCAAAGCATGTTCTCTATAACCTATTGAGGTCAACAAAGACATGAGCAGTCATAGAACGGATAGAAGTTCTTAGCTGCTTAGCAATGACTTGCATGTGTACTTTTTTGTCCTATACACGATCTGACTCTTTAGGACATAGTACTTTCTGCAGAAGTTTAGAAAAAATGTATGTACAATGACACCCAATGTAATTTGTATTGGCCAACAAGGTTGATCTAAGGGCATTTCTACTGTAGAGCTTTTGTTGCTTGTCGGATGCAGTTTGGCTGACGTGAAACGTTTTCCAAAGTCAAGTGCGCATCAGCAAACCGTACCCGAGTAAAATGTTACGATCATGTGAACTCCAGTATTGTTCACAATTGACGTCAAAGTAATCCATCCTAACTCATGGAAAGGAACTTTTATTTATAACGTAAAATTTGCATCTGTGCATGGTCCTGATTTCTCATGTTGCTTATCACCAAATAAGTTACCCATAGAGGGTAGTTTTCATTCTTCGCAATGCATATATCCACTGCAGACAAATGCAAGTGCCGTTCTGTGCGTGAAAAGTTTTGATGGTAAATACTTCAATAATAGCGTGAAGTTGGCATTGTCTCCTTTTGAGAGGTTACCTTGTTAAAGCAGGTACAATGCTGCTTCTACTACTCCAGCATTAACCACGTTTCAGAAAAAAGAAACCTGCGGGGGCAGGGGAAGGGCTGGAATCAAACTCTGATTCGGACCAAGCAATCAAATCAAGTGTGAAAACAGCCTTAGGCATCATCCATTTCCTTAACAGACAGAGATCCATAGCTTCCCCAACATAACAATGGATGAGAGGAAGTGTTGTGGAATGCAGTAGGCAGAGGAACTGGTTGGTGTCAGGTCAGCTGATGAGGGAGTGTCGTAGTCTTTGTCACTGAGAGAGAGCCCTTCAGATCTAATGACTGCTGGCCAGGGGTCAGCAAGGGTCCCGATTGTGTTGATTAGTAATCAGACCATAACAGGTGAACACACACATCTAATTGAGACTGCTCATTCCTTTGCAGACACTTCTCTGCAAGTTTAAATGCAACAGTTAAAAAGAAAATGAGCATGGCAGATTTATCAAGTAGTCCGATATACATGTTATCTGCCAGTGCCAATAAATGTACAAATGTAAAAATCTTCCTATGCAGATACAATGTGATGATAAAGATTGATTGACATAAGCGTTTTTTAACTTAAAATCATTTTAGATTTAGATCATTCACAAATATGTAATGTTCATTTTGTTTAATTTGGTTGATTTAAATAATCAACAATATTTGAAACACATTTAAATTTTAAATACAATTTCAATAAAAAATTTGTACAAATTAAAAAGAACAATAAAGTGTTTAGCACATTATTTCTGTCATTAAGTACAGCTGTTGTATTCTACTTCTTTCTAGATTAATTTTTACATCTGAAATCAGTAAGTGCTAAAAATGAATAGGATTGGATAGTTTTTGGCATATTGGAGCGTAATCAAATACAATATGCCAAATAATATCTTGTTTTGAATTTATCATAGTTCAGGTAGGGTTAAAGTACTTTGTTCATTGGCCAGAATGGTTTTTCCATTGTACATATTTTCCACATTTTCAGTATGGTGGAGACTGCAATAATGCACATTCAAGTAAACATTAGTCAGACATTAAGAATATAACTTTTTAATTGATCAAAAGTACCAATATAGCCTTATATCACAGAGTTAGTTTTACCCACTGTTTAATATGTATATACAGTATATATAAAAAATATTTACTCTGCTAAATATGTGAGCATGTGTGTCTCTTTCTTCACTACTCATAATAATACAAATTATAAAACTATTGTATGTTATAACAAGCATTGACAACATAAAATCCTGGAAAAATTGTAGCAATACAACTAGTAACTACAGTTTACAAACTTTCCACATCTTAGCAATGGAAACTCCACTGAGCGTGTCAGCACATGTAGCATCTTAGCCTTGTGTCATCAAAGAACGGTCGAGTTCAAACTACTGTAAGTCAAGCATCCTCTGATGCTCAGCCAGACCTGAGTGCACTGTCATTACATGAAGCCACAGACCTATTTCACTTTTGGACAGTTTAAGGATGTCGGTGGCCTTTAATGACAAGGTACCTGTCCCGCACTGTGAACCCTTGATCAGTATACTACTCCCGTCTCACCTGGGTCTTTCATGTTTGTTTACCACTTAGCAACATGTGTTATGGCTTTATCCGAACCCCTCCCACAAGACAAAAGATTGCTTTTACAGATTTGAACAACAAACAAAAGCACAATAATTCTTACCGTGATGTGGTACAAATGATGCCAAGTGTCCGATTGATCTCCTCATTTTGGGATCTGGAGTCCATCCATTGAAGAGTAATCACAATAAACCTTGATCCTATAATTGTTCAAATTACACTATTCTGCCTATTTCAACAAGCTTTGCAGATGTAACACCTGCTCTAATGCTGTAAACATGAGCAGGCCATGAAGCAGGGTCTGTGTTTTGTGCTAATCTGGATATTTTAAAATACTTGCTGAAAAGACCAGCATTGCAGGTCACCAGCATATGTTGTGTTCTGAATGCTGGTGTCCCCACCAGGCTTCTTAACTAGCTTAACTCTGTCTGCTCGTTGACCATCTTCATGGCAATGCTGATCCACCAGCTCGATCAGCACTATCTACTCTGATCTAAGCTGGTCTTTTCAGCAGAGATTTGTCACATTCAATCATTTTTGTGTACTCTATGATGCTGGTTTTACTCATTTGTGGCTGCTACATTTATTGTCAGGGACAGCGTGATGGATTTACGTATACAAATTTGCTTGGTAGTCAATCTGACCTCCGGAATCTATTTGAAGTGGCATATCAACTATCTGGTTTGTACCAGACAATTCCTCACCTTTGTGTTTTCCCTGGCAGGTCTCTAGCGGTGGGCCACCAGTACACTTCTCTGGGTACCCAGCCCATCCTGTGCAGCTCCATCCCTGGTCTCGTGCCCAAACAGCTACGCTTCTGCCGCAACTATGTGGAAATCATGCCCAGCGTGGCAGAAGGTGTGAAGATCGGCATTCAAGAGTGCCAGCACCAATTCCGTGGCCGCAGATGGAACTGCACGACAATCAATGACAACCTTGCCATCTTCGGACCAGTGCTGGACAAAGGTAGGACTACGATGAGAGACGGAATTGAAATTAATGGGAATAGAGGGCAATAGTGCCCTCCCACTTTTTCAGCCATCTTAATTTCTTTGAGTATTTTTCCCATTCATTCCTCCCAATTCATAAAAGAGTTCCAAGTCATCAACCAAACCAACCATATCACAGTTAACATACCATTTTGCTTTGAAGCAAAAAAGTATTTGAAAATTAGAGCAAAAGACAAAAGTATAACATTGTGTACTCGCCGTCTTTTATATATAGTATATATATACAAATAACGTAATATAAATAAAACTGATGGAAAAATATAAAACCATTGATTTAAAGTTGTTTATTGTTAGTATAGAAACTAAATATTTTAAAACAGAAACCTGGCTTTAACCGGAAGAATATATTAGATTAAATGAGTCTACTCACCCAGGTTATTGTAATAAACATGAGCCATGCCTGTAGGGATGAGGAGGAGGTGATGCTACAATTTATAGTGAAGTTTTTAACTAATAATGCTTAATATGGCATCATCAGCTATGAATAAAAAATCTCTGTCGTCTTTTGCCCTTGCTACAGTATATAGATCACCCGGGACGTATTCTGATTTCCTTGGTGAATTTGATGATTTTCTATCAGATCGAGTAGTTACTGTGGATAGAGCTTTAATAGTTGGTGAATTCAGCATTCACATAGATAATAAAAATGAAAGATTGGGATAAGCATTTGTTGATATTCTCAACTTTCTTGGAGTCAGACAAAATGTGACAGGACAAACTCATCGCCATAATCATATGCTAGATCATAACAGTGTTGATGTTGATAATACAGAAATTCTGCCACAGAGAAGTGACATATCAGATAATTTCCTGCGATTAGTTAATGTCACTCAATCCACACCACGTTGTCATTCAGGTAGAACTTTTCTTTCGCCAAAAAGTTTAGAACAACTTGATGTAGTCACCGAAAATATAAATATATTCTTCTCTAGTACTCTTGGTAGTGTCCCCCCCCCCCCCCTTCTATTAATGAAAATTAAAGAAAAAAGCCCCACACCATAGTACAATAATCACACTCATGCTCTCAAGAGTGCAGCTCAGACAATGAGCGCAAGTGCAAGAATACAAAATTAGAAGTATATCACGGCATATGGAAGGATAGTGTCTCTAGCTGCAGACAAGCTCTAAAAGTTGCCAGGTCTTCATATTTTATCAAACTCATAGAAAATAACCACAACAATCCTAGGTGTTTACTCATTTCTGTGGCTAAATTGGTTAGGAATAAAGCCTCAACTGAACCAGATATTACATTGCAGCACAAGAGTAATGACTTCATGAATTTCTTTACTCATAAAATTGAAATCATCAGAAATAAAATGTAAATTATGCAATCGTCTGCCACAGCACCTCAGAAAAGAGTGTCTCATAATTTTCCTCATGAGCAACTTCAATACTTCGCTGTCATAGGTTATGAAAGCTAACAAAACTTATCGAATCATCAAATGCAACAACATATGTGTTAGTTCAAATACAAACTAAGCTCTTAAAAGAGGTGTTCCCTGTAATCTCAGAACCTCTTCTTAATATTATTAACTCCTCACTATCCTTAGAACATATTATTATAAGCCATTATCAAACCGCTTATTAAGGAGCCATAGATTGATCTTGGAGAATTGGCTAATTATAGACGGATTTCAAATCTCCCATTTATGTCGAAAATAATAAAAAGTGGTGTCCTCCCAACTATGTCAATTTCTATAGAGAAACTGTATATGTCAAATTTAGTCCCCATCACAGTACAGAAACTGCACTTATCAGTGTTACAAATTACTTGCTTTTATCATCTGATTGTGGTCGCATTTCTCTTCTAGTGATTTTAGATCTTGGTGCATCTTAGTGCTAGATCACAACATTTTATTGAAAATTATGTTGGCATTTGTGGACTGGCATTAGCATGATTTAGATCCTATGTTTCAGACCGCTACCACTTTGTCTGTGTAAATGACAGATCAAATAAAAATAAAGTGTGGTGTGCCACAGGGATCAGTTTTAAGGCCTCTGCCTTATCTCCTTATATACGTTATCAGAATCGTGGAATAATTTTCCACTGTTATGCCGTCGATACCTAACTTTATATTTCTTTGAATTTTAATGCAAAATATTCAGATATTTACAATTACATATGTAGTCTGAGAGTAGAGGGAGGCCGACTTGTATGCATTATTTAAAGTGCATCATGGGATTGGGCAGTCGCTGCAGAGCTCTTTTGGCACGCTTTGTTGGCTGCGATTTTCTGATTGGTGGATCTTTGTCTTTAGGATCATATTTAGAGTAGTTCTTCAGCAGGAATTCAGCTTTAAACATGGTTTCTATAAAATGTAGTTGAAATAATGCAGACTGATGATTTAACAGAAGTATATAAGTTATCACTACAAATGTATTGTGCTTATGGAAAAGATGTATGGGGCTTTTACTTCTGGAATCCAATTGTCTCTAACTCTTTTAGAGTGAGAGAAATAGAAAAGTACTGGAAGTGCCAATGGTGTCACCATAACCTGTTATATTCATGAATTCTGGTCACTCAGGAAACACAACCAATGTATTTTACAATAGTCGGTGCTAAGGCCAAAATCTAGAGTGCACAGTGTGCAATGCCAATAATCTAAAAAAAACAGCCAAATTGATAGTCCAAGAAAGTAGAATTTGGAGGAAGGAAATTCTTATACAAGGGAGTGTGTTTTTTTTTGTACACACCCCTGAGAGCATGATGAGACATTAATATTTTTGGTCCATTTTCCTGGAAACGAAAGACTACTTAGTCTGCTAAAAGAATTTTTAAATAATGTCAACTTTTAGGAGTATACTAACACAAAGATGGCCTCGAAGTTACTAGACATGGATTAAAAGCCACAAAATCCAATTTTGATTTCACAGGGTCTTTAACTTCTACCCGATACTTACAGGTTTAATGTATGAATTTCAAGATAGTTTCTGATTTCAGAGAAACAGAACAATATGAGTATCAGCCACCTTTATCCATCCCACAGTGACAACTACTTAAAAAACATATTTTACTATTTGCCTCTTTGAATTCAGTGGCTATGTAACACTAGGCTTCTTAATTATAACAAAACTCCATTTGCAAACAGCTCTGATTAGTGAGCTTACCTTGTTGTTTGTGCACATTATTTATTTGACCCTCTCAAATCCCACTCTCAATGGGCATTAGTCAGTGGCACTGGACTATGACAGCTTGTACAGTTGTTGTGATGCATGCATGTAAAGTAGGTGGGACATGTTTTGTTTGTTTCTGGCAAAGGGAATCCCCACATTTCTCACTGTGTTTTTGACAGTTAAGGTAATGCATCTTATAGTACCAACACTGATATCTCTTAAAGGCACATATAGCTTTTGTGTTACAGACATACATCACCTTGCAGTCAAAAGGATTACATTGCCAGCTAGTGTGTTTATCTAAGGTGAAGTTATGAATGTGTTGTTTGGGTCTTTAATCAGCTAGGATTCTTGTTAAAGGCACAAGTCTGCACATAAGACAGTAGAGTTAAGGGTTATGTTGATTTAACAACACGAAACAGCATTTCAGCAAGAATCTGAAATAATTGTTACTTGATTTTGCTCTAAACTTTTACATTTACATTTACATTTTCTGCATTTGGCAGATGCTTTTATCCAAAGCGACTTACAGAGCCCTTATTACAGGGACAATCCCCCCGGAGCAACCTGGAGTAAAGTGCCTTGCTCAAGGGCACAATGGTGGTGGCTGTGGGGCGACCTTCTGATTAGCAGCCCTGTGCTCTAGCCACCACCGCCCCTACTTAATTGTTTCATTACGAAATGTAAAGTTTGCTAAGGTAAGCATCACCATCATTATTGCTCATACTTAGGTATAGGGCTTCAAACAAACTCCTAGCCTTAAGTATTAAACTTTGGTGCATAGAGATCGCTTAGATCTCTTGTAAGCGATTAAAAAAAGAAACTAAAAATAAAATTCTCACCTGGTGGATGATTAAATGGTCAATAAAAACCATTGCCAATCTCAGATTCTCACATTGAAGAAGGGACCCATGTTATATCTGGGGACAACAATACCATAGAGACTTGCTGTGGGTTCTTTTGATCTGCCTAGCCACCACATCGAACACCATAATAATGTGCTAAAAAACACTTATAGCAACTGCATAGCAGCACCTTGAAAAACCATCTTGTAGACCCTCTTGGTCAAGCTGGTCAGAGCTGGTACAACCCCTTGGACCAGCAATAAACCAGCTACCATGTTCCAAAACCTATTTTATTCAGTAGGGAGGATAATGATGATTATTTTTTTGGTCATTTGACAAGAAGGTGCCAATCAATATTTACAAGATGTCAAACAGTTAAAAATAACTTACAATTAGTGCAATCAAATAGTACTGGAAAAACAGTACACTATTACCCATGTCATCAGTCACTAGATATTGCTCTGGTATCTCCAGGTTTTGAATGACGTAAGATATTTTTAATAAGATTTTGGCTTCCTGTTGCTGTTTTATTCCAGTTGCATTTCCTAAAAAGCACCAGCAGGTCTCTTGTACCAGTGAATTCCTCCCACAGTCTTAAGACTTTGTCACCACCATCATCAAGAGGGATGGTAAAGGATGAGGAAGAACAAGGGGTCAGAGTACAAGGGGCTGCGGGTGGGGTGAATACTGATAGCCAGCTACAGCGGGAGGCAGTGTGAGCCAAGCCAATTGCTTTTAATAAACTCTCGAGCAATTGTTACATTGATGGAGAGGGCTTGAGCCCAAGCGGGCCACTGATGATGGGAGGACTCCTCAGTTCTTCTCCATTGTAGTGTAAATAGCCCCCTCCATATCCCCTGCAGCTCCCCTCCTCCGGTTTAAATTGAAGGGGAGATTGGTCAGGACAGGGGTGATGGGGGGTTTTGAACTGGGTCAGTTTTCAGGGTCCAGAGGTGGCTTTAGTAAATCATTTTGATTGGATTAAAGCTTCTGAGGCTCTTAATAATGTGAGAGGTCAAAGCGGGTAGACTAAGTACTTTGTTGGGGGTGGTTTAAGGGGTGCGTCAAAGCTCAGAAGCTTTTCATTGAGTTTAGAGAAGAGCACCTCTCACTTGCGTTCCTTTGTAACTGATGCCGTCACTTTTGCGGAGCTAGCGCCATTGTACGGTGGTTTAAGTGTCTGCGCCACAGACGGATGTGTGTTGGTTTCCTCCTCTGTTTTGTGTTGATCTGAATGGCGCGGTGGTCTTTGGCAGCTCTTTAGTTGCTTGTTACTGACAATCACAGCTGACATAAATCTGTCTTGGCACTTTCAGTGGATGTGGATGATGATAATTCAGTATTCTAAGCAATAACAGGAAAATGTATATTTGAAATGAAAAATAAAATACTTAAAAGTGGTATGTGTAATTTTTCAAATGTCAGAAATGCTATACTATAATGCAGTCAACTAAAACACAAAAAGTGTAAACTCTTGGACTCTACAGTACCACATGGCTCTGTTTGATGAGGGAGCACATCCACCTGACAGAGCAATTTTGCCTTATAATGGTGTGAATTTGGGGTGGTATCAATAGAAGGCAAGAGGAGTGTTCAGGGAACCTTTTTGAAAAAACAAAATATTATTATTGCAATTTCATTTAGTAACAGTAGTGGTGCATAGATTACATGCTTCACATTAAAGACCTCTGCAAGCATTTGAATTTTATATGTAATATTTGTATATTATTAGTTGTATTTAGTGTACATTTATTCATTAAGTTTTAATGCTGTCTCCCTAAATTACATCATTAAAGTTTTTTGTGTGCCACTAGCACCACCGAATGTAATTGCAATAATAACATTGTTTTCAAACAGCTTTCTGAATATGCCCACTGTCTGCTGTTAATCGAACAACTCGTGGCATGTCAGTGTTGTTGTATTGGGCTAAACAGAAAGCCCAATTAACTTAAGAATGGCTTCCTTATAGTTGTCTCTGCATATTAAGCTGTGATAGGAGAACAAATCTGAACACATATTTGATAAAAATTTTAAAGGAACAGTTCAACCAATAATTAAAATTTGCTGATAATTTACTCACCCTCAGGCCAACCAAGATGTATCTTAAGTTTTTTTCTTCATCAAAAACTTTTTTACAAATTTTAAGGTTTTAATTTCAGGCCTCCACCTTTAAACAATCAAGTGAATGTACTCCATTTTTTGATGGTCCAAAATGCTTATTTAGGATGCATCAAAATAATCCACATGACTCCATTCAACAAATAAAGTTCTTCTGAACCCAAACGGTTGATTATTTAAATTTTTTGTTCGCCTCTGTACATCTCTGTGAAGCGCGCTCATGAGAGGGATGATGTAAGCTCATTGGTAAGGTCACGCATCACGTGGAGGATGAGACAGGAAGCGCATCATTGTTTACAAGAGAAGGAGCGCTGTACAAAAGTTTCATTATCTTTGCTGTAGGTCTGTATTTGTATAAGTGTGTACAACTTGTGTGGCTTGCATTTCTGACAGTCATATAGCCTATATATTTTTGCTAAAGAAAAAGCACAAGTATTATAGTATATACGCAATGGCATTACTCCAAAATAAAGGATGGTTTGAAATAGTTTTGGTTGTGAACGGCGCTTGGTCTGTTGTCTGTGCAAGTTTCTCTTGTAAACAATGATGCGCTTCCTGCCTCCTCCTCCACGTGACGCGTAACCTTAACAATGAGCTTACGTCATCCCGCTCATGAGCGTGCATTATTTGTAGTTAAAAAAGTATATAAGTATTGTTTTGTTTCTAAAAATAATCAATCGTTTGGGTTCAGAAGAATTTGATTTGTCGACTGGAGTCGTATGGATTATTCTGATGCAACCTAAATATGCATTTTGGACCATCAAAAATGGAGAACATTCAATTGACTGTTTAAAGGAGGAGGCCTGAAATGAAATCCTAAAAATCTAAAATTATGTTTTGATGAAGAAAGAAAATCTTGGTTGGCCTGAGGGTGAGTAAATTATCAGCAAATTTTCATTTTTGGGTGAACTATTCCTTGAAGTGTTGCTAACTGCTACTGTACTTGAACTGCTTTAAATTAGAAGTAGCTTGTAGCCTGGAACGCTACAGTTTCAAAGTAGCTAATAGCAAGTTCTACTGCATTTCATCTATCTTCTGAATATCTCAGACGGACCGCCTACAGTATTGCATTGTTTTGCAATGTCAAATTGCCTCTCCAATCGCAGTCTCATCTATCTATTTCACAGGGCTGCCTCAGGCTACTTCTGCGTCAGTGCTCATTAATTTACATTAAACAAAGTGTCAAAAAATGTCCCAGTGGAATCCGCTTGTGATGAAAGGGGAGTCAGTGCAGGTGTTTTAGAAGAGTGCTTGAGTTCGCCAAACACACCTTCAGTGGATAACATTGCCGGTCGCATGCGAGGTGTAATTGGACACCAGAACTAACTTGTTCTTACTCTCACTCACTGTTTTGTTGATATTTGAATCATTGGTTAAACTGAAAAGTAGTGACTTGTGTCATGAGAGATGAGGCACATAAAAAAAGTGTCTTTTATGTAATTATTATATTTTTTTCTTGTTTACTCTTCAGCATTATTCAAATTGTACTGTCAGATAAGATTTATTGTTGGTAGTGATAGAACAATACATTGGCAAATCCAGTTAATCACCAAATATTTGGCCATTTTGAGAATATCTGTCAATTTGAGACTATCAGCCATTAATTGGGCCCATTTGGCTTATTAATATATTATTGATATATTAGTACTATGTCGGCCATTAGTCATCCTGCTCTCTAGATATCAATTCTGGCATTTGCTTTAAAACACACACACACACACACATTGATTTACCACTAAATATAAGTTTTGTCAGTATTAATATAATATGCTAATATTTGTTTGTCATTTGTTTACTTGTCGTTCAACAAGAAATTAAGTTACATCTGGATGTCAGGTGTTTTTTTTACTCCACTTTACTGTTTTTGCTTATTTTCTCCTCATTTTTTCTCTCAGAGAGGAACATTTATTGTAAGTGAATTTGTGATAAGGGTATATGGTATTATTATTTAATCTAAGCCTTTCCTCTCAATTTCCTCAGATGTTTAACAAGCAATAAAATTACATCTTGGTGTCAATTAAATGGTTCCCTTTTCATTGGCATTCCTCTGGGGCAGCAACCATTTTAACCAGTACCACAAAGTGAAGTAAAGGCATCTAATGAATCTTAATGCTAACACCCTCATCTAAACCAACTTTGCATGAGGTCAGGCTACCTGGGTTACGACCTCTGCTCTCAGGAGGAGAAACTGTTGCAATTTAGGATGTACCGAGAGCTCCTTTCATCAAATGCATGTTTAACTCTGTCGGGGGAGGTCTGCTCACCGGTATATCATTAACTCTGCCCAGGAAAAAAAAGAATGGGGTGTGGCAAACGTAGTTGATGTTTGGAACTTAGCCCCTCCTACTGAGCCCAACTCAACACACAATATCTGGGCGACCGTAAGATTAAGCCAGAGAGAAAGCTCCTTTCACAATTCACACGCCCTTTAGATTGTTTTATTAATCCATTTCAATGGGGATTTCCCCAACTGCCGACAAGTGGGGTCCAGCCAATGCATAGTTCTCTGTTGCTATGACTTAACTTGGTCCCCACTAATCACTGGCAAGGGCAAATTTCATATAAAATATCAGGGGTCTTTTGTGCATGTAATTCACCATGACAGTGGTAGTACAATGGGGTATTCAGGGTCCCAGCAGGTAACAATGACCACTTGCCATGTGAGGGCCCAGCAAAGCTAGCCAGAAGGTGGGCAGCAGAGGCCAAATGTCACCACAAATGATCAGTCTTATCGGGCTTCACCTGCATTCTTTTATCAGGTAAAGCCCCACTACCACTCCAACATGTCTCCATATCTTTACTTCATCCATTTATTATCCGTTCTTCCTCTGGACATTCATCTGCCCCCCTCTTTCAACCAACCCTATTTTCTATCTCTTCTTCATTTTTCAGACCAGTCTGCCATGTCATTGTCGGCCAGCCTTATTTGACCTAAACTTTATTGGCTTCCTGATCATAAAACATGGGCCACTCAGTGGGTTTTAAATTGTAATTGAATGGTCCTTTCACACCATGCCACCAATTGACTTGATGGATACAAAAGCAGAAGTTGCTATTTTGAGTAAGAGGAATCCAAAATATCTAAGCTCAAGATATAAACCAGCATCTAGGTCAATACCAATATCATTTTAATGAATGTTGTATAAATAATTTTGTATTCAAAAACATAGAAGAATTATATAATTGGGGCAAATTCACGAAACAGTTGTGCCACATCTGTGCATGGTATTTTAGCGCAAAAAAACAGCATCTTTTGTTTCTAACCTAGACCGATTTCACTGTGAATACGGCTGTAATTGGTCAAAAGTTCTTGAGCTAAACTTGGTCTGTGCTTGGTCAGTTTTAACGTTGCGCAATTACAGTACACTGAATTTCGTTTAAAATAGCATTCTGTAAAAATTTTCTTTTAATCATGGCAGCAGTAATTCATCAAATGTTATTCATCATATATCCAAATGTGCCATGCAGTCAAGCACACTTTAAAAAGCTGACTCAGGTGTCTGGAGCACAGTGGTGGAATCCCAGTTGTACAGTCCCTTTAAATTATACCAGATTTTTATAGTCTGGTGCATCCTCTGCAGCCTAGCACTTTGAACTGGCCAACAAAACAGGAACTGTCCCATTCACTGTGTTCAACACAGATTGTTTAGGCATGTTTGTGCCTTATATGTTTTGCATAATTCCTTTATGTAAATACCTTTTGGGTGCTAAAACAACCTAGTCAGCATGTGTATCAGAGGCCACAATTAATTCTGTGAATTCCCCACACTGATTTTCGAAATGGCAATTTCAATCGAAACATCAAAAGGCACCAAATCTGTTTGCTGTTAATGAGCATTTAGGAATAACAAATTTCTGCAACATCATTATCCACAGCCTTTATTTCTTTAACCAGTTAAAACCTGCAACAAATGACTTGATTCATAATGTCTCCACATTCATTTCCTTTCTCCTCCAAGTGCAAGACTGCACAAGACTACAAAGTATTTATCAAAATGTACCAACCTCATTAGCTGTCTGTTCGAAAACGCTTTTAAGTTTGCATGAGGCCCTTGTCAGCATGAATCGTCACAAAACCCCCTGTTAGACAGAATGTTGGAATGTCTTTGAGGTTATTATCAACCGAAATGTGCGTTGTTCATTTTTCATATTAATTCTGAACTTGCCGTGTTTTGTCTTGCAAAGACCATTCAACAGAGTCTTAGCCATGAGTAATACAGGTCTATTTCCCCACCTCATAGTTGCTTAATTGACTCTTTCTAATTATAGACCTGTCAGCCTTGCACTTACCTCTTATCTGGAAGGATAGGCCTGATCTTAGCTGACTCATTCCTTTATATTGCCGCACCACATCCACGATGAGACCTGAGCTAATTGCCTTTAAATGGAAATTCAACCGCACTCTCATAAGTGTTAAGTTGTTTTAATTCAATTAAAAATGAAGTGTGCTATTTTTGGGAGACAACTATAAGTAAGTCACCCATAGGTTGAAATCCATAGCTCCTTCAAAAATGGTAAAAATGGTTTGTTTGAGCATCCCGACCAGCCTGAAATGGCAACATTTGCACTACCAATTGTGTTAGTGTCGAGTGGCATCTTTTTTGTCCAACCACTGGCAGATGGGGGAGTGTTTGGGAAACCTGCTTAAAAATAGTGCTAATTTTTGCAATTCTGCTTGGTGCCACTGTTTCTATTAGAACCCTTAATATCTGTAGACATCCTGATGTGTAATGTATGAAGTAACAAAATTGTCTCTTTATTTTTATAGCCACTAGAGAATCAGCATTTGTCCATGCAATAGCCTCCGCAGGAGTAGCATTCGCTGTGACTCGTGCTTGCGCTGAGGGATCAGCCAACATCTGCGGCTGTGACATAAGGCGGAAAGGTCTACCGGGCGATGGCTGGAAGTGGGGTGGCTGCAGTGAAGATGTGGAGTTTGGTAGCATGGTGTCACGTGAGTTTGCTGATGCTCGTGAGAACAGGCCAGATGCTCGCTCTGCTATGAACCGCCACAACAACGAAGCTGGACGTGTGGTGAGCATTTTTTCTGGTTATGCTGACCTGATATTAACAAAGCTTTGGAGGTCCAAAGCTTATGTCTTAAAAAAAACAGCCTACACTGGTTCGTCAGTCTCCTGCAGGCTAGTGTGTTGGATGGTTTTAGAGGGGTTTGGGGCACTTTCAGCTTATCAGGCCGCAAGACAAGTTAGCTTACCAGCTAAACCAGCTGAGCACCAGCTAGGCGGCTAGCTTAAAACTTCTGTTAGGTTGTTTATGCTAGTTGAGCTGGTGGAAAACTTAGTTGTTGAAGCTGGCCAAGTAGCATGGTTGACCAAGAAAGTCTTGCTGGTTAAACAAGTTGCCTGAACAAAAAGCTTGGTGGGAACACCAGCATCCTATGTTGGGGTCCAGCATCCATAATACAATATGCTGTTTTTTTCAGCAGGGGCATTATAATAACTTCTGTGATAAAAAATAAAGCCTTACAGATATTATGTGCAATCTTAGTTCTAAGATCAATATTCTGTCATTCTCTTTCCTCTAGTCAATCACTGATCACATGTACCTAAAGTGTAAGTGTCATGGCCTCTCGGGCAGCTGTGAAGTGAAAACCTGCTGGTGGTCGCAGCCTGACTTTCGGGTGATAGGCGACTACATGAAGGACAAGTACGACAGCGCATCAGAAATGGTGGTGGAGAAACATCGGGAGTCAAGAGGCTGGGTCGAGACATTACGACCAAAGTACACCTTCTTCAAGCCCCCAACCGAAACGGACCTTGTCTACTATGAAACCTCGCCTAACTTCTGTGAACCCAATTCAGAAACCGGTTCCTTTGGCACTCGTGACCGTGTCTGCAACCTGACTTCACATGGTATCGATGGCTGCGACTTGCTCTGTTGTGGCCGAGGCCACAACACCCGAACTGAGAAACGCAAGGAGAAATGCCACTGTATTTTCCACTGGTGCTGCTATGTGAGCTGCCAGGAGTGTACGCGAGTTTATGATGTCCACACATGCAAGTAAGTTGCTGTGGCTAAGGAGCCACCAAACCAAAAACGAGGTTGGACCAGACATTTGGGGTTGAGAACACCCGAGAGCCTTTGTCGAAACTTGTGGACTGGTTGAAAGGAGTTTTTTGTGGGTTTCGTGGTAAGACAACCACTGAAAGGGGATGTGGATAGTGAAGTGATTTTAGAAAGTTAGTCTCCAATAAGAATGCTGTGTTTACAGACAAAGACCCATAAAGGCTTCGATTTCCAACCTGACTTTTGTTGGAACCCAACATGCTTTGAAATGGGCCAGCTTAGGGACTAAGCTTTTCCAGAGTCTGTTATGGGAAGGGTTAAGGGCAGGATCAGATTCCTGAAGAGTTAGGCCCTTGGGACCTAGACCAATTGTTTCTCCAATAAAAGAACAGAAAATATTTGAATGGGAGAGGTTTTGTCAGCATGTGGCAGCAAACTCTTCCGAGACTGGGAGGAACTCCACAAGAGGTGCAGCGCAAACTGAATGCCAGGGTTTGCCCACAAGTGCCTCTGAAACTTGATAACAGTATCATTATTAGCAATAGCCTTACTACTAACACCATTAAAGAAGCTATGTATATTATTTTTAATGCAAAGTGCATTCCAGCATACCTGAATATCAGCAAACACTGAAAACAACTCGCAATTTCCAAAACAACTTAACTTCCATATACTTCATGTTGTCTCTGTGTGTAAGACCAAACGTACGAACAAATGTATTCGGTTGAGTTTATTGTAAGTTACTAACATTAGGTTATCCATGCACTTCTACCTGAGTGAATGTCCACATATTTCTTATTTAACAGTGTTTTCTTTATCTTACTTTAAAACACTTTCGAAAAGAACCTGAATGAATGAACTTAACTAAACAGTTAAACTCAGACAACATCAGGTTAAATGTATTTATGCGGATACTGTAATGCACCATTAACTATTCATTATTTTCCCCAAAGATCAATAATCTATTGAGTTTAAACAAACAGCCAATTAAACAGTTGTTACAAAGTAATGTCTGTCTTCAGATGGAGCGGGATGTTCATTTACTTTATTTGTGTGACAGTATTATTAATATTTGACAGACATAGAGGTCCATGACATTTCACAGTGAACATACAAGAAAATTGTGCGTTTATTCTGTAGCTGAAATGCTACAGGCAGGGTCTAAATTTAACACTTGCCGAGCACCAAATGCAAGACAAAATTGGCTTTGGAAGTACACAAAACCAGCTGACCAGCAAATTTAAAAAAGACTCAAATTAATGCATGGCTTATATGGGATTGTAAAAGTCAGACCATTGTTTTGTTTTTTCCATGAACATATCAATTAGATTCAAACAGTATAAAACCAGCATATATTCAGCTAGGAAAACAAAAGGTTTTGCTTTTATTTTCACAACTCCAGAACTTAACAAATTAACATGATCACATGGGATACATCATCAGATCACACACACACAGGTTTCTTTTTTAAAACAGTGAAGAGGAATGCAGATTTTATAAACCGTACCCCCCAACCCAAACTCCAGACTTAAACCTAAACATCAGTGCAGTATGTAACCTCTGAATCATGCTCATTACTGACTATGCAAATGCGATTACTTCCCAGTCTCAATGCGGTATGGGAACCCGGGACTCCCACGATGCTAAGGCATTGCGCTTCTGGGTAAACACGCTTGAGCCGATGCAAAAATGTCTGATGGGACATCTGGCTGACTATTTTTCACAGCGGTTAAAAATGTATGTCGGCAAATTCTCAATTCACCAGTGTTTGAAAACTCCTTTTTTTCTTTTTTGGTAAGAACTTCTTTTTGGACCCTGACTACAAGAGTTTTGTTTAAGCTCTAACAAAAAAAAAATATATTCTTCCTCTGTTCTCAGTTTTTATTTGCAATACTAATAATGACTCACAAGTTTGTTTGTTTGTTTGTTTGTCCATGCCACAAATGAATTCATTATGTGTTCTGTAAACATTCCCAACGCAGTTGTACATGAAAGTCAGCAGCAGTGTAGAAATGACAATGAACTACCCTCATTTATATGCTGCTAACTAATAACTGTTTTGTCGTTCTATTTATGCGGGATTATGTGCTTGTGCATTTGTGTTTCTCTACGTGATGTCATCTACATATGTCTTGATGTTTGTGTGTAAATGTGTCTTTATATGTGCATGAATCTTTGTTTTCTCTTTCTGTGAAAGACACTGTGTAAGCATAGTTAAAAACTAAAATGTGAAGTTTTCTACTAATGGAATTTTGATAGAAAGTTTGTAATCGTTAAGCAAGTAGAGATATTGTAACACATTTGTGTGTCCTGTTAAATGATAGCTTATAAAAAATGAAATGTAAAAATATTATTTTGAGATTGCATAAGGGGTTATTAAAAGCCATGCTCTATTTTGACAAATCAAAAGAGCATTGAAAAATACAAAGCCAACCAACTTCCTGATGAACACTGGGATACCTGTGATCCTTATGTCCATGCAGAATTACGATATTATGATCTACAAAATATTTCTACTTGCCTAACATGTGCTGCAGTACATTAAAATGATAGTATCGCAGGAAATGTGAGAAGGCAGAGTGAACCTCCAGCTTGTTTCTTATAGCAGATCTTTCCCTCAAAATTAATTCAAGTTTCCTCTTGCCCATCTCACACTGTTTTAATCTCTCATCAATCAGGGATCATTTCAAAGCACATGCCCCTTTCGACATTCCACAAAGCTCTGTTTATTTAACATAATGATCCGCCGCTAACTACAGAATCAATACTTCTTTTTTCACGCGTACAGCAGTGCATTTACGCATACATTTCTGTTCACTTCCACAATACAGTTCGATTTCTTTTCTAAACATGGTCTTAAGTTCCAAAGTTTTGTATAGACTAGTTTCTGTGTTTTCTAAAGTCTGAGGATTTTTTATGATTATTTATTTTACTGTAATGTACATATATTAGTAAGAGTATATATTTGCTGACAAAAGATTATCGCTTGTGAGGAAAATGTTGTTGTGTTGTAACAGTTTTACCTCAGAATCTGTTGTTGCTGTTTTTTTTAACTGACCACATAGGATGCACTGTATGTCCTGCTAGCTGTTAGTTATACTAGCTGTTAATTTCATAACCAAATAAAATAAAATACAACCACTCGTTCTTATTTCGGTCACTGAAGTTTTGGTTTTACGTGGGTTTTTAACAGTGAGTTGTGTGTTCCAGTGGATATTGGCTTGCTTCGAATTAATCGTAAATGTAAACTAAAGGTCAATTGGTCATCAATGGTTTCATGCTCTTGGCATTCACCCAGTAATTCATATTGTGGTTGGCACCAACCATATTTATCCTTGTCTTATGTGACCAGCTTTTACCAAGTGACAGATTAATTTGCATGTGCCTTACAGTCCTTACAGTTTGTTTTAACATCAAAAGATTGGGAAATGGTTTCTCATTACTTTTAAATGCCAAATTATTTTCTATGCTAACGATATACGATTATATAGGTGTACTTTATTAAATGTATTTATCATTGTTTTTTACTGCTTTCCACAACCTAGTCATAACAGACTTGCCACTTAAGAACTACTGGTGTATTCCCTGTCAACTGTTATGCATTGCTCGTATTGCTATAATTGGTTTGGGACACTGATCTTTAATTAAAGATAAATACAATTTGAAACACTACCTCCAGTTCCCAAAGTGGTAAACTTTGTTGGGCATTTGGGCACATGTGAGCTCCATCTTCCTGGTTTAATGTCCTCAGAGAGGCACCAAAAGCAAGTGTAGCAAGTTGTTTTCAGCTACATATACAGGCAGTAATTCAGTGAAGAGGAGTGCAGGTTTTATAAACTGTACACCCCTGGTTGCACCACAGGGGAAGGTAAACACGTTGGAGCCAATGCAAACATGTCTGATAGGAGATGCTGCTTGTCAGTGATTCGGCATAATCACAGTGTATCGGAAGCAACATGCCAACCTTGCGTGCGATCACGTTGAGATTTAGAGATCTTGTATTAGTTTAAATGTACGCAATTTACACCGGAGTTAGCAGCTATGTTGTTGTAACAGTGTAAAAGGGAAAGGAGGAGGCGAGAACCAAATGAAGCATCAAAGTAATGTTTAATTAAAACATAAACAAAAAGACACAAACGTAAACACATACAGGGCAGCTGCCTGTAGATCTTTCTCTCCCAAACTGCCACCTCCAGTGGCCTTTATCCCTCTCGATGGCTTGATTAGCCCGATTAGGGGACGGGCAGGCATCACGGCCCGGCCCTGCCCTCCTCCTTGCCACAGCTGTTTACTTCCTTAAAGTTTAAAAAAGCCCTATAGGGTCACTTTTCCAGAGTATTTCCAAATTATCCTCATGTAAACCAGTCTAATACAGTATATAGCCCAGGAGAATACTCATGCAGTGATTGGCAATTTGGCTGGGATCCATGAAGTGTTTATTCAGATACATGATAAATGAAGTCATTCTTAATTTATGGCAGCTATCAAAACAGTTTATAATGGCAAAACTGTCAGCAAGTTGACACTCATAAACTATGTTGTTTATGTTTCTGTGTTCCTCCAAGAATAGGCCACAAATTTATTGACAGCCCTTACCATTTTTTTCACACAGTTCAATGGTAATCTTTCACTTAAATCAGATTGATGTAAGGAGACACTGGCTGGGAAAATCTCTTTATTGGCACAGAGGAATACAGCAACACTTGCAGTGAAAACCTTTATTAGACTTAAAATGAATAACATTAAACAACGGGTTTCAGCACGTAGGCCTTCAACAGGGTTAAGATAAAATACACGACATGCTCATTTAAAACACTCTGACCAATGAAAGCACACTTAAACCACGAATCATTTTGGGCTCTGAAATTGGCCCTGCTAATTATTAGGTTAATTAGGGACTTGCATTACCTCAATCATTCAATCGGTCAAGACATTCAGCTAATGGTGTATCAAACAGATAACAATTCACTAGTACACATCACATTGACCATCTTAAAAATATAGATGTAAAAATAAAATATATAAATTCAGACACAATTTTTTAACACCAAACATAAAAACATCAAATCGACAACATAAGAACTATCATGATTGTAAAAATGCCTTCAAACAATACAAAAACCTTCTAGTCAATCTGGCCTCTTTTGTCTTAAAAATAACTTCTTTTTTGATGACACTCCATTCCTTCAGTTCTCTGGGACTGCAATGGGCACTAAAATGGCCCCCCCAGATTTGCATGTCTTTTTGTATGTAAATTAGAAGAGATGGTTCTATAAAATCCTTTCTTTTCATATATTATCTGTTGAAAACATTATATTGACAATGTTCTTATTATGGGAAGGTCCATTCATTCCTCACTTGGATTTTATGAAATCCTTTAATGTAAATTTTTCTGAACTGAATATTTCCTTGAATTATAACATTGATGAAATACATTTTCTGGATATGTTAAAGTTAAGACTAACCTCTTCATTATATCCTACATGATATTTTTCCATAGAAATGCCTACCGATTAGTCAATTAACTAGACTGAAGAGAATCTGTGAAGACAATGGTAACTTTGAGAAAGAAAAAAGTACATGTTATACAAATTTAAAGAACAAAATGATTGGGAAGATTGGTTGAATAATAGTTAAAAAACTGAATCGGAAAGTCGGGAAATGTATTTGGCCCCTAAAGAAACATCTAGGCCCAACCCAGACATGATTACTACTTACTACTTATACTACACCAACTATTAATATTAAAGATGTGATAAAAAAAAACAAAAAAAACACTGGTATGTCCTTCAAAGTGAATTGACTTTGAAGGATTCAATCAAAAATATAACAATGATCGACTCCAGCCAGGTCTTCTAAGCAACCAAATTGGCCTGATCGCTAGGGAGGGTAGAGTCACATGGAGTAACCTCCTCATGGTCACTATAATGTTGTACTCACACTTGGTGGGACAAGTGGAGAGTTGTGCATGGATGCTGCAGAGAATAGTGTTCAATCTCCACATGCACTAGGTCTCTGCGGTAACACGCTCAACAAGCCACGTGATAAGATGCACGGACTGACGTTCTCAGACGCAGAGTCAACTGAGATTCGTCCTCTGCCACTCGGATAATGGATAGTATATAGATATATATATATATATATATATATATATATATATATATATATATATATATATATATATCAATGATAAACTATAAAAGGGCCAAATACATATACAAAAACAAATACATATAAAATAGAGTTGTAAAAGCCCGTCCAAAGGAAACTTTGGTCAATACAATTAACGGTCAAATTCCAACAGGTCATTTTAAATGTGCCAATTGTACTAACTGTCAATTTGCCAAAAATATACACATTTTATAGAATATATCATTCTATAAATGATAAACATACAGACATAAAAAGTTTCATAACATATAAAACTAGAAATGTGATCCATATTATTCAATGTCTATGTAAGAAGCTTCATGTTGGAGAAACAGTGTTACGGGATTCCTCTGTGCCATTCCTGTTTATCTATCCATGCACCTTGTGAATGGGTAAAGTAGCACCAGATCTAATTCTAAAAAAAATATCTTTACTGGAACTTGATATCAACCAAAAAATTTCACCTTGAACATTTTGCCGTCGAACAGTCCCCCTTAGGGGTTGATCCGGCAAACCCATTTGTATGACACCCCTATACGTTGCATAGATGTTTTTTGCCACCCTATGTGTTCCATATCTGGCATGCTGTCAATTACAATAATTTTACTCTTGACACAGTGTATAAAAACAAACAACAAAACTAAATGTTTACAGTAAATATGCTAATAATGCAAGTTTAGCAGGAAAGCATGCAGCTCCCCAAATGATGTGTAAAATAACTAATATATAACTATCACTATGTCTTTCAACTCATGCCATGGCCAGCTAAAAAGGTAAACCTGGCTACTTTTACTTGCATCCACACATTCCAGGAAAAGGCATGACATACCTTCATTTGCAAGACCGCACGCCTTTGTTGATATTCTGCAAACTCGCAACAGGAATTATATTGAGAATGCATACCCAGAAATTTCTCCACCCCAGAAAAGTAATCCCACCTCAAATGGATGATTTATAAAACTTTCAAAAAAAATGTAATACAAATAAATACAAAAATGTTGTTTAAAACTAACAATGTTGCATTTTCTCAAGAAACTTTAAAAGCTTTCGGCTCACTTGCCTGCTAAGCCTCCATTATATAAGTGTATTTACTGTAAATGCATATCCTGTTCGTATATACACTACATACTGAGAGATGACACTAAATTATTGCCTGTGGTAACAGACAGCATGCCACAGCTGTGGTAAATAGACATCAGGCTTAGAAAACACAATGTATATTTATGAATGTTCCTTTAAGAGTCTGCACAGATCTCAGATTAAGTACTTCAGTATGGTTCGCATTTGGTGTGAAATACTGATATAGACCAAAATCGGCAGATATTTGACTATACAGAGATTATAGCATTACCCAATAACAATACCTCGTTGACTGCTTAACCGACTGCTTAAACCCAAATAGACCAACCAATTAACAAACAGCTTTTCAAATAGATAAAAAACAGCTCTGGGATTTTCACAAGCCTCCTATCCAACGCTTTATTTTAAGAAAGAAAATGTCTGTGAACAAATTTGGCTAATCATTTCATATTCATTTATGCAATGCAAATGACTAATGTATGTCAAATCATGTGTAATATTTTCGTTCTTTCATGGTTCACAAAAGCTACTGTTTAAATCATGGTTAGGTTTAGGGGTTGGGTAAGGGGTTAGACTTTGTGGTTAGGTTCAAGTTTGGGTTAACTCTTAAACCGAGGAAAAATTGTAATAACATGTTTTGCACGAGCCAACTTGTACAAATTCTTAAAATTTTGTGAGTACCTGTGGGATGTGTCTGTAAAATATACAGTGAGAGTGGTTGACTTCAGTATGGCCCATGAGGTCTATAGTTGTTTTCCATACACAGTCAATAAATTCATCATATTCTGTATATGCATGATTCAAATTTTACTATGCAATACACTTTTGCCAACCTATTCTGCACTTACCCAAAATTAACAAGCAAACTGATTCTGAAGTAATATGAATCTATGTGTTTTATTTATTTTTTCCAATTTCGCCCCTCATCACCATGCCAGTGGTCACACACTGTATGATTAGGCATCATACCTGTGCTGGTCTAAATCCACCTCCTTAGCAGTAAATCAACACAGGGAGAACCAATAGCACTATTTTCATACGGCTAGGTGAAACTGAATGAGCTTAGAGGTCATTAGAGCATCAGCCTATATAGAATCTGTCCCCCCAATGACTCAGCATCTTACAAAGAGGAGCAAACTATCCAATAAATAGACCAGATTAAAACTTGGGCTAGTTGTCAGTCTTGTCCACAATTAGGAGCTGGGAATGCTCCACATGGGGCACAATAGCATCATTCTTTCTTGATTTCATTGCAAGAGAAAGAGAAGAGGGGAAAAAAATCCCTCAATAATAATTTGATTCTTTTGAGAGCGCTCAGGAGCCAGCTTAGTTCTTTGTGGGACAATAAGGGCAAAAATTCACTGTGGTGACAGAACCGCAGCACTGACCGGCCTCTGGAGCAGATTATAGGCCCAAGTGAATGGAACCTACCAATACCAGGGGCTAAGCGAGGACCCCTGATAACTCATTCTTCCTCTCACAATGTCCCTGCCAGAAGCCAGGTCTTAGTATCTCGTAACTCCACTATCTTGAAAAATATTGACACACATTGCCATCTCATGAGCGGATGGTGGGGAATGCTCATTCAAAGCTCTTGTCATTGAGGGCTCACAAAAATCCCATCCCATTCCCTCACTTGTCAATCAAAAGACATCCTTACTTAAAATGTACGTCAATTAAAAACATGGAATTACAAAGTTCTAATATTCCTAAACTCTCCGAGGAGACTTGATTATATATTCCCATTCACAGAGGGTTATAATATCAGCAATAATCAACTGGGGCCTGACGTATAAATGCTGCGTATGTACAAAATGGGCATTGTAATGTGCCTAAGCAATGGTCCACGCACACACTGGGATTCATAAAACAATTAGTTTTGTGTAAATATGTGCGCAATGTCCGCACACTCTTTTACTGATATTCCCATATTGGCTCCTCCTATTGGCTAAGTAATGAACTGAACAGGCTGATTCTATGCTTCGAGAGTTAAGCACTTCAATCAAAAGTAATCGTTATCCAGACGATTTTAGGCTGTATTACTTTCACGTAACTATTTGAAAAGGCATTAAAACATAAGCTGTAAAAAGAAAACATCGAGCTACAATTGGACGACTTTTCCCATGTTATTATACAACGGGTAAGTACTTTTAATGACCGCAAGGATTCCTTGGCCCACAATGGACGAATTCCATTTGAAAGTGATCATACTTATGTCTTACTCACTTCGAAGGACAGATCACTTGATGATCACTCTGAAGGGAGCATGAAAGTATTGTATGAATGTGCCCTTCACTAATAGTCTTGTAAAAGGGATTTATTTTTCTTACTTTCGTTTGGAACGACCCTTAGAGTGGCGTCCCCTTCCCGCAGTACCCTTCAAGGGCGCTAAACTGCCAAATAGTTTAGATTTCCAAAAGGCAGTGCATGTGTAACTGTGTTGTATAACAGAAATCACGTTTTGACATAAAAGTCAACATTCAACTAAAGATAAATCTCTGATCCACACTTGACCCTGATGGATGCAGAATGGCCAGGCAAAACAGACGGTATAGACAGACACTGCCGGAAACATTCAGAGGTAGACAATTGGAAACAGGACCCGATCAATACTATTTAGTGGCAATATACATATGGAAATTACAGTATATGGAGATAAAGTTATGTTAAGTAAAAACAGGCCTTGTCAGATCCATATGGTTATTATGGTGAGAAGACGGGTGGGGAGTAAAGCTTGTGTATGTACAATATTATATTGTTTAAATATATATAAATACTGGGATTTACAAAGTAAGTTTTGCTCTGGTTTTGGCGTGCGTGTGGTTTTATAAATGTGAAAACTTTGTGTGCACACGCATTATTAGAATGAAGACTATGCCACATTTTATACATGAGGCCCGTGCTCTACATTGTGATTGCCTTTAGACAGTGAAATTACTGCATTTTCTGACAACAGTCATACTGTAGATGGACTTCTGTAGATTTCTGCTAATTTTCCCCCAAATTCAATGCAGAAAACTCAAAAATAAAGCCAATGTTTGGAATGGAATAATAGCATACTGCTTACTGGTCAATAGCCTATAAAATAAATACTATTTAACAATAATATATATATATAAAAAAACAGTATGCAATGATAAACATTAGCATGAAACAGTAGCAAGCTATATTTCCAACCTGATCTCATGAAAATTATGTGACTGGCAAAAAAATCTCAACATTTGTTCAAAATGACAGTTGATAACACATTACACAGTTCATAACATATATTGCAGCATTTCCGAGTTAAAATGTCCACTGTGCGGCATTAAAAGTGATGAGTTAGATGTTCTCCCAAATGGATGTGGTTTTTAAGCTAAATGCTCTTTTCTATCACTTTATACATCATGCACTACAATAACATAATTTAGATGTCATAAGTTAGCATTGTGAATTGTTTATGACCTCATAATCTGCCATTTTACTCGACTTTACGCAATAGGTAAAACGAGTCATGTAAAAATTATTTGGCAAGAATGTACGTCTGATAACGTGATTCTATGAGAGCAGGTTGTATATTAATGTCACATAACATAAAGGTTTAATTTACTGAGTGGCATCCACTGATCATCTCAGAAATAAATATCATTATTTAGCATTTTAATTCAATTTTGTATAAAAAAAATTGTCAGTCTGGTCAAACAATGAGTCAAGAAAGACAGTCTGGTTGTATCCTACAACTTTTGGCAAATGTAGTGTTTTATGTATTCTATGGATGCAGACAATTTGCATATTGTAAACAGTAAATATAGTGCATACTAATTCTTTCACCCAAACTTTTGTGTGGTTGTATGCTATTTAAACGTACAGTACACATAATATACAAAAATACATATATTGTTAAAAAAAGATTAGGTTTATTGAAAGGTAGGGAAGTGTTGACAGTTTGTGGGTTTACTGTCTTGACAAATGACATCTCCAATCAGACCGACAGAAACCAGAAAATGGGGCCGATTCACAAATGAGCCGGAAATGCCGGTAGCCGAGCACCTCGCCCCTCAGGCTGGGGGAAATTGTCTGCTTTCACACATCAAAAACCCACCTAACAAGCTTGTCACATAGGTGAGAGCAACCTAGTTAGCAGGTAATTGCCTGCAGAGGACTTGCCAGCTCCACTGTGGGAGACTCTACGCGAAGAGTGTGAGAAATTTGACACAGTTGAAGTGGTACCACCCAATAACCATATAAATAGGAGACAAAGGACCTAATTGTAATCAGTCTCCTCCGCCTCTACTGTCTTTATGCTCCTACATTTCGCTCACTGTCGTTCTACACACCTGAGGTTGAGCAGGATTTTACAACAGCATCTCAATGCATCTCAATACAGGGGCTTTCGTCTGCATCTGAGATCCAACACAAGATGGATAGATGGCTAGGTGGGGCTATTTGAAATATACAAAAGTCACACCTCTCTTCAAACAGTCCTTGTTTTCACACGTGACAGTCTTTTGATGTTTGACAGTACCAGAGGTGTTTGGGGTGAAATTACTTTGCCTTTAACTGTGCGAGGGTTTTCAGCTGGACCCATAAAAGGCAAGAAAATTTGAACAAGTAGGTGCTAGTGATTCGTGGGAGGTCGGTAATGTGGTACAATAAAAGAGAGTGAGGTTTAGCACCTCCCAAGCAGCTTGTCCATGATATCCTTACTACAAAAATAAACTGCTAAGTAGAATATCAAAACAGTAGTTTCATTCTTTACAGAGAGGTGTTAGTTTCTGTTGAGATTTTGTGGGATCCTCTAAAAGTTAACAGCAATATCATGTGGTTGAAATGTTTTAGTACGGAATAATTTGTAGTTGTGGAAATCGTGGAATTATTCTGGTTCCGAATATGATTCCTTTTAACGATGTTGGTTGCTTAATGATTATTTTGGTACTGTAAAGATAAAGTCATTTTGAGGAATAAAGAACACTGCAAAAAAATATTTTTTGTCTTGTTTTCCAGTCAAATTATCTAAACTTTCTTAAAACATTATTTATTTACTTGTCAAGCAAAATGGGATAAGATATTAAGTCTTGTTTTAAGATAAATCTGACTAAATTTAGTGAACTTTAGACTCAAAACAAGAAAAAAACTCTGCCAATGGGGTGAGCAAAATAAACTTGTTTTCTCTTTAAATTAAGTTTATATATATATATATATATATATATAAAGTACCCGTTTATATTTATTGTATCTACTAAATTAACAGTTTTTGTTCTCTCCTAAAATTTAATTGGAGATAGATCTGCACACTGTTATACTATTCCCTTTTATTGATTAAAAAACAACAGCTTTTATATTTTATTTGATTTTTGTTTTTATAATTATCTTCATTGTTAATCAAAACGAAGAACCTTGGTGTATTTTTGACAGATATAGAGAGAAGTGCAGTACTGGGCGCTGGCATGGCCATTCATTTTTGGTATTTTCAGTGCAATTTATGCCTGAGGTTCTTTTCTGGTTATCGTACCGTCTGCGAGCTACAATATAGTCCATTCCCTGTCAAACACCAGCGATATAAAGACAGCACATTCATTAGAAGTTGGTAGTGTAAATGGACTGTATGCAATGAATTAGAAGAATATAAATATGTCTATGACAAAGGCACGCTCCTTTTATAAGTATAGAAAGTGTGATTCTCGTCAGGATTTGGATGTACCCCCATTAACTTATAGAGAATGTAAGTATTACTAATCATTTTCATTAGGGATGTCCCGATACTGATACTGGGCTCACATACTCGTAAAAGACAACAATACCAAAAATCGATACCATCTGACGTATGAATTTCATTGGGATTAAAGTGCACAAATTAAATCCAAGATATGTCCTAGTGTTATTTTTAAAAGGCAAAGGCTGCAATTTCATGAAATAAATATATAATCTGCATGTGCGCATGCAGTTAGTTGATTAAATCGGTGCATTTAGCAGTTTAAATTCACTTTATCTGCACTTCCTCAGCTGTGAATCATGAGATCAGGAAGCAGCATTGCCGAGCAATCATCAAAATAAGAGTTCCTTTTAACCAGACAAATATATGACAGAAATATATCACTACTCTATAGTTGTGTATCATTTACTGTAATAATAAAATAATAATTGTATTATATTAATTAATACCTAAAAAAAAAAAAAAAAAAAACATTAGAAAATAAAACTGGTAGCGGTAGAGGCGAGTATTGAAAAGGAAATCTCGGTATCCGTACTCGTTCTCCAAAACATGGTATCAGGACATCCATAATTTTAGTGATAGTGTCAAGATAGTGCCGGCACACGTCACCTCTAAAGGTCCATTTTGATTTTGAAAATTAAATAAAAAAATTTAAACACAAAAAAATTAAACCAAAAGATATTTCTAAATTAATATTACACTTCAAAAGAAAGGAAAATGTTACCAATATAACAAAGTGGTCAAAATAAAATTATACCAAATCCAAACATTTACCCTCTTCAAATTCTTTCAACTGCACCATTGAAAAGTAAAAGTCACTCTTAAACAACAGGTGGAAAAATACCAATGTAAATTAGTCCATAAATACAATTGTAATAATACTACTAATAATTAATAAATAAACAATGGCCTCGAGAAAGTTTAATACAAATCTGATAAATTTCTTGCCCCTGACATAAACTTATGTCAAGGACATAATTTGATGTTCCACAATATTTTCAGAGTTTGGACATGAAATCTTATTACCAACTGATGGTGGAATCTCCAAATTGCAAATGTAGGAACTGAGTTTAGACTTTACACTGAATACAGACCTGCTTCTGAAACGTCTTAGCGCAATGACTAATTTCTCAGGTAAATAGCAAATTGTGCTAAGTGCCACATCATTAACATACAATACACCCACAGCTTGCACACATACACCCACAGATAGCACAAACACTCCCACCCATGCCCACTTCAGCTTTCTGCTGGCATGAAAATGGTGCTAAGAATTAGCGTGCTCACGAAAACTGGATGTGTGTAGCACATGGTCACCATTAACTCTCAAACAGACTTCAGATGTGATATTTTCTGTGTAGTATGCTGGTGTTATGGAAGGGTTCGGCTAGCATGCTGGATGAATGACTATGAACAGTATGTAATGAGTATCCTGGGAACAGACACTCACAGTTGTTTCAGTAACGTGTCCTGTTTTGACTGCCTGATCCATTTGGAGTCACCCAAAAGGAACCTGGGAGTAAACCTCTGAATGTATCATTAAAGATGGCTCTGTTTTTTCACCTGCGTTGTTGTTGTAGTTCATTTTTTGGCCACTACACGACAGATGTGACTGTGGTTTCTGAGACACTCTCCTGATGGGGTCCAAAAGAAACCTTGTCGCACAACTTCCCACTTAATGGACTTTATGGAGTTCTTGTTGATGCATCACTTAAGTATCAACTTAATATAAAAAAACAGGAAGTCACATCACAGTATATTTCATCCTTGAGGGAAATAAATATTGCTTTTGGATTGTTTTAAGCCACAGAACCAGCCATTGCAGCTGGAATTGCTATAAGACAACGTGTATAGCTTGTAGAGGCCGAAAACAAGTGATAAAATATCTTTCGTTTTTTGTTGTTGTTTTAGATTTCTGCATTATTGGCTCTTAAAATTGTACCTATAGTTTATAGGTTCTGATGCAACATGATCAATGACTTAACATCTCTATGGTGAGGATTCTCACTTAACAAGATATGATTCACTTTGTTTGACTGACTTTGCACAACTTCTGGGAGTAAGGAAGCGCAGGTTTTGTTATCAGCCCATCAAGAAAATATGTTGTGCGGGGTTGAGGGCTTTTGATGAAGAACTAACTAAAAGTTTGTCAGGCCAGTGGTATCAAATTGAAAAAAAAAATGTTCAGGGGAAAGTAACGAAACGGTTGCAGGACATTAGTGCATTGTATTTCAGCGCAAAAACCTGCGTCTTATTCACAAACCACCCTCAATCTAGTTTATGCAGGTGCAATCCACTGCATCTTAAGTTTTTAAATTCTGTCATCATCATTCATTAACACACAAACATGCCTCCTTTCTATGTATATTAGGCTCATTATAGATTCTGCTTCATCCTCAAAAATTGCCACTGCATTTTACATAGTGATATTACCGCCCGAGGAAAGCAGGCAGTAAACTGAATTTTATTTCAAAGAGATGCTTGTGTACATTTCTATCGATCATATCATTTACATTTACATTTATTCATTTGGCAGACGCTTTTATCCAAAGCGACTTACAAAAGAGGAAAAACATAAGCGAATCATCTTAAGGAGACAGTGGTATGAAAAGTGCCATGCTACAAAGTTTCACTATCATCAGAATAGTGTACAAAACCGATTTAAGTGCAACAAGAATTGTTAAAATTATTTTTAGGTATGCTGGAGCAGATCCAGTGACTGTTCTGTATGCCAGCATCAGGGCCTTGAATTTAATACGTGCATGAACCGGCAGCCAGTGGAGAGAGACAAAGAGTGGTGTAACATGTGCTCTCTTTTGGTAACATGTGCTCTCTTTGGTTCATTAAAGACCAGACGTGCTGCTGCATTCTGGATCATTTGCAGAGGTCTAATAGCACATGCAGGAAGGCCTGCAAAGAGAGCGTTACAGTAGTCCAGTCTAGTTATGACAAGTGACTGAACAAGCAGTTGTGTGGCATGTTCAGAGAGGAAAGGTCTTATCTTCCTGATATTGTAGAGTGTAAATCTACATGATCTTGCAGTCTTTGAGATGTGGTCTGTGAAATTTAGCTTGTCATCAATGGTAGATATCCCCTAGATAGATATCAGCAGTCATTCATAATGACCAAACAGAGAAGAGAGAAGTTATAACCCGTCATATATCTACAACCCCAGTGTAGTCAAGTGCACTTTCAGTGATGATTAAGGTGCCTGAATCACAGTAGTGGAGTAATGCTGTTCAGTCCCAGCAGAGTCCATCAGATTACGTAGACCATCAGGTCTACGCATTCTCTGTTACATAGCGCTCATAGTCCAACCGCAAGATCGGAATTGCATGAGCAAATTGATTTTGACCGGCCGCAATTCATTCATAGTTAATTCTCCCCTGAACTCTTTTGATGGCAACTAATGACCTTATTTGCTTACGTTTTTCAGATTTGTGGCATCAAATCTTTGAAATCTTTGTAAAAAGTAAACTAGATATTCTCGAGCAGAACATTATTTGTTTTAAGTCTGTACTTGCAGTATTTCTTTAGTGCAGACATTCTGTTCACCAAGTCCACACATGATAATCTGTGACGTCTGTTTTTCCTTTAGAGATTATAGAGTTAATACTTTTGTTTATTCAAGTTTTACTCATAAATTTAGGTGATATCTGTTCTAGCATTGAAGTAGCACTCTTGCTATTGTAGAGTCAGTTTAGATCGGTTTACCTGTAAATGAGTGAATAAAATTCACTTATTTTAAGCACAGATCCATTGTGTGGACCTCACAGCTATAGCCCTCACCCTGCAGTGAAGTGTGCTTATATCAGCGTAAGTATATCAATGACAAGGTGATTGGAGGGGGTGCGAGCAGAGGGGTTATCATTAGTGAAGCTCGCTGCTGCTGTCCTCGTCTAGTTCCAGTAATTACCTCACAAAGGGTGCTGGTCGCCGTCCCACTGTTTTTCCCACACAGCGCAGGCACAGAATTCCAAGTGGCCTCAGACTTGCAATCTCCTTGCTTTAGCCCAGGTAAATTGCTAAGCTTGGCCATTCTTTAGAGCACTGTAATTGCATTTTAGTGCTGTTTTTATTGGTGCCGGCTTGCCCAGCCCCCCCAACCCGCTCCTACCACTCACCAATAAAGGATTGCCACTGAACGCAGGGCAAATAGACAAATCTTTTGCTTATTGGGAGGTTTAAATTAGTGGATAAATTGGGAATTATAGAGGGGTTAGGAGGGGGAAAAATACATTAAATGGCTTTTTTACCACTGTTTATAGAGGTGTCTAAACATGTCATTTTTCTAGATGCAAAGCTATATGTTACTGTATATATAAAAAATATGGACTGTAATGTATATCAAATTTGAGCAGTGTTTGTACTGGCACTGGCCTCCCGCAAAAAAGTTTTTAAAGGTGGTTATTAGGGCATTGCTAGTTGGTATCGGTCAGACGAAATGTGAATGCTGAGGTCCATCTCATTATAAGACTCAAAGAGATCTAATTTTGTTTTTGGCTCTGTCAAGCTGCTCTTTCTGAAGTGTCTCAACTTCTCATTGACATCACAGATAAATTCCAGAGCTGGACAACCAAACAAGTGCTGTTTGCATTGAATAGAAAACTGAAATGGCCACAAGATTAAGGGATCTGAACAGGATAAAAGGATAAAAGATTCTTGGTGTTATCCATTTTAGCTTGAGAAATGGAGAGTCTTAACTGGGATTTAGGGCATCACAATTCTTAGAGCCTTTATTTCAGGCCAGAACTCTTTCATTACAACATGACTGTGCAATTTGTAATGATCCAAATAGACATTCACAATTTTTTTATTTTTTTTTATTTTTTATTTTTTATTTTTTTTTTGTATTACTGTCAATGGTAAATGGTACACTGAAAAGTTTTTTTGTTTTGTTTTTCTAACTTGAAACTATACAAAACTGGGATGTTATAGCAAGACAGTAATAATTACAAAATGGGTAGTTGATTTTTGTGTAGTTTGGGGTTAGGGGTGGGCAAAATGGTGATATATTTCAGCCTACTGACGATATTCGATTTACTTCGATAATTATGCATTGGCTTTGAAATGGCCCAAAAGTAGTTGTTTTTTTAAATCAGAGAAAATTAATTTTATCCAAACAGCCACTGTAGCCAAATTTATTAAAAGACATTGAACAAAAATCTATTTTAAAATAATGCCTTTAAATTACCACAAGGGAGAATGAGATTAATCATTTTCATTGATATGCACATTTATATTTTATACATTATGATACATAGTAGCTTAATAAAAAACATTAATTTCCTTAATATATTTTTTACTAAAATTGTGTGAATGAACAAGGTGGAGCTTTTATTTTGACAAGTCACATTCACCTGGAGCTTTTATTTTGACAAGTCACATTCACCTGGAGCTTTTATTTTGACAAGTCACGTTCACCTGGAGCTTTTATTTTGACAAGTCACATTCACCTGGAGCTTTTATTTTGACAAGTCACGTTCACCTGGAGCTTTTATTTTGACAAGTCACGTTCACCTGGAGCTTTTATTTTGACACGGATTGTTTTGCATGTCATTCACAAAGTTCAGCATCTGGTGGAAGAATTTAATCTCTTCCTTTTCTCTTATACAGTGCCGACTTTGTATATTTGTATATTAACTTGTAGAGGTTATATTTGGAATTGTGAATGCTTAAAACCTGCAGTACTTGTAATGCACGTGAACTGCTCTAAAAGTTCTAAAAACAGGAGCAGGTGAGCCCCGCATATACGCACAACAACGCACATTTTGAAGCACGCACAGACATGTTTATTTGTATTTCACTGCAACCTTTTGCAGTTTAATAATCACATATGACCATAAAGTCATTTGGATGTTATTTTGATTAAGTGTGCAGCTCTGAAGGATTGTTAAATTAGTCAAATGATGCTCTTTATGATACTAAATGGCCAAATAAAAAGCATTTTAAAATAATTCCGATACACAAGTGCTCATCAAGATTCATTCTCCGGTCCTTTGCATCGCACGTGCAACGCGCTATCAGATGAGCTACCACACAATTTGATTTTCCATACAATGAAAGTAAACGCGGATGGATGACCATAAAAATAGTCCACACGCAAATCTTTGTAATATGTCTGGACGTGGCATAACTGTTACTTCAGCAAATAGTCATCATATGATCACTTAGAATATAGCACTTGAATTATATACACTACTTATATGATGCTATCTTTTTTTTATTTTTTGGAGCTTGACAGTGTCTGTCCCCATTTATTGAAAAGAAAGGTGTTTTTTTCAACTTTAAAATGTTTATGTCCCAGGAATTTATTTATTTTAAATTTTTTTGCTTTTTATTATGTGAAGGTCGCATAATAAATAACTCTGAATATGCATTATATTAAAAAAAAACTAATTATTACACGTTTAAAAGAACGATAATATACTAATCTTTGATTAACTAAAATAAACCAAAAAAAAAAGTTAGTATACTTTACAAAGTCGACATATTTGTCAGTAAAGATCATGCTTCAAATAAGTGATATATTTGAAGAAAAATCAAAACAAATATCACTTGTGAGCAGAATATTTTTATTGGGCGTCATTTCCAATCAAGCACTAATTTCGGAAAATTCTGCACATGTGTGAAACTATTATTTGTGTGTATTTGGGACAAATCATTGCATCACTGGCATTTCCACCACAGAAACATAGTACAGAATTTGAGATGTGCTGAAAATGTCTCATGATGAATGCACACACACTGTTGGACATTGTTAGAAGACACAAATATAAATAAAAACTAGCGAGTGTGAGAAATTGTTTTTAAATGAGGCTTTATTTTCTAGAAATCCACAGATGAAAAAACATGTAGTTGAAGAAACACCCAAAAAAAAATTTTTTTGGTTTTCCAGGCAACATCAAAAGTCATACAGGTTCAGAACGTCCTGGCACTCCCAAATAATGACAGAATGTTCATTTTTGAATGTACTAACCCCAGTTATTAGGATTCACAAATAGGTAATCAGGGATGAAACGTTGCAATTCTGTCAGAAGGTCAAATCAAGTTATCATAAAGAATCAAGACATAAAATTAAATAGTTTTATTCTTGAAACTGACGGTGATGATCCAGCCTTAGAAGTAGCGTATCAGTGTATGACAGAAGAACAAGTTAAAACTGAGGATTAACCTTTTCAAATCAGTCATGGCATGCATAAAAATTCCTGTGAATCTCCAAATGATTTAGCTGCACCCAAATAACACTGATGGCACATTCTGTATAGATATGCATGTAGATCTTTCAAGCACTGCCTGGACTGACATTCCACATACAGAGATCAAACACACACACACACACACGTACACAACGTCCCTCAAGAGCCCTTTTATGGTGGAAACAACCCTTGTAATTATGATGCTCAGTAGTTTACCTCTTCTCTGCTGTAATCTGTGCGCTAATCAATATTGCCCACCGCTCACGCATAGTGGCCTTACACCTTTGACCCTGCGCGCCATGTCAAATAGCCTGTCAGTGGGGTTTACTAAAGCCAAATGACAAGTCTCCTGAGACGTTACCACACCGCCATGTCAGACAGCAATGAGTGGTTGTTGCCGCCTGCCAGGTACTGAGGTATTTTATTTAGCCTTAAGGAGGACAGGTGTGCGCTGCAGCAGCACGAGAAAGCGAGAATGCCAAACGTCTTCTAGTTGGAAGCTGCTACAGGGGTTGCCGCACAGACAAGTCATGGCATTAAAGCAAAAAACTAATTGTTCCATTATCAATATCCTCATGTATTTGTGAGATTAACATGGTGTCTTTTGATTCAGAAAAAAAACTACAGGAGGACTCCATGTCTCCTTGTGGCATGGGTGAAATGCTTACAAAAGTGATGCATACTTCAAAATCAATAGACTGACTCTGCCACAAATGGAGGATTAAATATAATTAAAGAAATTACGCCCATCAAGGAGAAAATCCTCTCTCTGGGGATTTGATAATATCAAAAGAGATACATCGGTGTGATGTGAAATGCAGTGAGGAGACACGCCTGGACCACCTTAGAGCGATGAGCTCTTTAGATGGTTAAACTCCCTTTAACCCCGTTAGGGGAATTCGGCTGCCATTTCTTAGCCTTCATCCAAAGAGGACGCAAACTCGTGAGGCAAGGGTGGCTTACAGATCGCCTAGCATCAAAACGACAATGGAGGACAGCGTGCCAAGAGGAGCTGTCTTTGATGTCCAAGGTTTAAACACATCCACGTCTGCTTTAAGCTTAATATTCCATAAACCGTGCCGAGCAGGGTGGGGCTGGCTCACACTTTTGCCTCTCTGCCTCCTTCTGTTGGCTACATCGATTTAGTTTGAGTCAGTTGCACACTGCTTATTAAAATTTTCCATGTAAATGCATAAGAAAAAGGGTGTCATTCCACAAATCAGTGCCAATCTTGGTTTAGCTTTGTCTCAAATCTATGAAAGATTATTAGTAGCATGTAGGTAATCTAGATATCCACAAGCAAAACTATGTTTTCTACTTATGGCTCCTACACACTACACGGCTTTCAAAGGCGTCGGATTTTGGTACTGTTCATATTACACAACTGAATCCGCAGCCATGCTATTTGAAGTTCTGTTGCAGGTACTTGAGGACTCCTCCCACTGAAACTTCCCGTGCCCCGTTTCTTGCCCTCTCATTGGCTGTAGGTCAACGCTGCATTTGTATTCAGTCAAAACTCATTTCACATTGGACGATTTGGAATCACAGACAAGTCCAGATATTTAACATGCTAGACATCGGCGATGCATTGGCGGTTCTCTCAGATCGCCTCTTTGATTATTCATACATTGCGTTTGTCGCTCATGGGAGTGAGCTCCGATTTGCCTATGATTTCAGGCTTTTGGCGGCGATCTCCACAAAACTGTTGGCGAGTGAAAATCGGGCTTAAGATCGTGTAGTGTAAACTCAGCATTAGTCTTTTGATATATGTCTGAGGAATAATCAACATTTATTACTTTTGGACGGGCAGAAATTCTGATTACACTACACACATTTCCGATAATCCTTTCGCATTCAGACACTGCTGTGCAATTATTTGAATTTGATTTTTCCACGCCTTTCTACGATTGAGGTAGCTACCCCTAAAAGCAGTAAAAAAATCGAAATAAATAATTGTGGTTGGTCGCTTTACATGCAAGCACAACACACTCTCGTAACAAAATGTCCTTACAGCGACATTTTGGCAAAACCATCAATACATCAGCCTAGTCCGTTTCTTTCTCCTCCAAAACGTTGCACTTGGTCCGTATTTTAAATGTCACTCCGTATTCAACTCATTTAGAAGGATTTCAATACTTAACCCAAGGCAACATTTAAAAATGAAGTGAACTGAAAATGTTGTCATTTACTCATTGCTTTAACATGTCGTTTTCATTTAAATTACCGTGGGACACAAATGGAATTTTGAGATTGTCCAAATTGTGGCTCAAATAATATTGGAAAGCAACATAAAACGATCATAAAATATTTGTGTACTGTATCCCAGATCTTCCGACGCCAAGTGATGGAGTGTTAGTTCACCCAAAAATGAAAATTCAGGGAGGAGAATTTATAGTAAAAGAGAAGTTCATAAAAATGAATCTGTTTCTTACCCACACCTAACAAATCGCTTAAGAATATATGCGAATATATAACCACCAGAGTTGTCTGGAATACTTTTATTGTGTCCTTCTGTGGATTTTGGAGCTTCAAAATGTTGGCACCATTTCACTTGCATTGTAAGGACCTGCAGAGCGGAGCAATGCTTCTAAAAACTGTGACATTCTTAAGTTCTGATGTATATTTTTTAATAAGAAGTTTCTGCCTTACCGGAAGATTTCCAGCACATTGTTCTTTACAAAGAGCTTTCGGTATGTTTCAAAAGATTTTAAATGCAGTGTTTGGAATACTATTAAATGTAATTTCGCCATTTTTTGGAATAAATCTTTGTGACTGTAGTTTTATTTGCTTTTTATATCTTTTATATAGTTAAGAACTGGTTAGGTATGGGGATGGTGTTTGGTGCTAAAAAATATCTATATTATATTGTTATGTAACAAAAATTGTGACTAATATAGCCTGCTTGTTACATGTTTCATATTGTTTATAAGTAGTTATGTTCAGGAATGTGGCTGGGTTAGGTGATCTAAAATATCAATATGAGAAGAAAATTTAACTAAACATTTTGTGGTTGCACAATAAATAATAAAAAAATGATTTACAATAAACCCCGCGACCCGACTTCGGATAAGCGGTTGAAGATGGATGGATGGATGGATGGATGGATTTACAATAAATCTGAAGATTGCCACGCCTATGAAGGAATCATCCCAACTAAGGTGAGAACAGAATGTCAAGGACATTTTCATGATTCAGGCAAAAATTTGCTATGCTGACGTCTTTGTCATAAGAATTTACAGGATCAGTAAGACAGTTTCTTCCTGATTAGGTGGGTGGTTCTTGGCCAAAATAAGCTGCAATGTGGACAAGACTTCATGCCAATCCACCTTTTTTCCACATCTCAAGATACACTGCGTGAAATGTGGGTGTTACTCCCATTATCAAGTAAACACAGTTGTCATTGTGGCGTATGTTCATTCATTCTATCGTTGATTGTTGGTCATTCGTTCATACATCTAGATGTGTTGGGATTTCGAGGAGAGGGTGTTTGATTTCATGGTGACATAAATCAATCATTATGTCAGTGTGTTATTTAATGACAATAAACTGCAAAAAAGTCATAAAGACAAAGCGTGAAAACGGCACACTTTCTCATAGATGCAGCTGAAAATCTAAGCACAAATCCAACATTAATAGAAGATTTGTCCATTATTTTAGTGAAGTACTTGTATTAGCTGAGTAGCCGAGCACCGGGTGTGTGCTTGTCATCCGTCTCTTTGCATGTTGATATCAAACACACTGAAGTTATTGTGAATGGGTATGTAATAGCTTTTTCAAGATGTCCTATCAGATGGTAAATTCCCTTTAAATCTGCTCATAACCAGCAAAGTTTAATCTCTAGTTCAGCACAGCGGTTGATTGACAGTTGAGGGGTGGTGTTTTGTTGCCGTCCGGGACGCATCAGGAACCTAAGTTACAATGTGGTCACATGCGTTCTGACTTCCTCTGTACATGTTTTTTATGATCCAATCACAACATTTTTGCACCACGTTTACAACTATATATAGTGCTGACCATTTGTGATCAGATCATCTGAAATATATCTTAATACCAACTATAAACCGGGTCAGCTGCCGTAGCCAGAAGTCACACCCACCAGTAAGACTCCCAGGAAAAAGGTGGATAGTCAAAAATCTAGCTACGCAAGATTTTGGTCATACTGAAAACACAACATCTGGCAAATTTCCCCCACATCTAGATACCAATTTGGCGGTCCAGACTCCCATGTTAATATATTCATGGTAGTGACATCACAATCGTGAAGATGTTGCAACAAGCCGTTTTTGCAGCAATTTTTAACAAGTGCTCTTTCTGGACTGGGCAGGACGTTTTAAGGTCTGAAAGTTGGATTATGTCTACATAGTACATCTAGGTTTTCTTTCAAAGGGTTATGAAATTTTGACCCAGTTAAGGGAAAACACATTTCTGCCCCGAGTAAAAAAGTACCCCTTTATGCCTTGTGTTCCAACCACAATTCGTTACATGGAACAGAAGACAACGTTTTGGATTGTGGGAGGAAACTCAACGTCTGATCTGATCTGACAGAGAAAAATTACTAAGTCTTCGCACGTTTCTTGACGTGATTGCGGAAGTGGTGCAAAATGCGATGTAAATCTCCTTAACGACCTTTCAGGCTATCAGTAATCACCACAAAGGTGATTGGCAGGCGACACTGAGAGGCTCATTTATACTCACCATACCCAGCCCCTCTCCACGTTGACCCCTACTGTGCGAGGCATGGGGTAGAGTGCCCAACGACTCCTTCTGCCAACACGGGGAGCCAACAAAGGGAGGGGAGGTGTGGTCCGAATGCTGTTTGTTTTCTAACTTGCACCCCCTTAGGATCTTTTGTTGCACAAACTATGATAACCGAGGGGTGCTTCCATGTCTGTCGTTCGTCGTTGAAAAGTTACACGCCAACTCACTCGCCATTATCCGATTAAGCAAGTTGTGCCTTTCCCTTTCCCACAGCAGGTTTACAACAGGAACAAATAGTAATGTGCTTTTGCTATTGTCATCCTTCACGTTATTATTATGACAGACATGCCTAGCACAACAGGCAGCGAGTTGCTTCACCAAAGTTTTCAATTGACAAAGCCAGCACGGCTCACATTTGACACCCAAGCTCATCTTAATGCATGCACATTCTCCCACAATCCCTCTGAAGGAAACACTGTTCTCACACTGTGCGATATTCTGCTCTCCAGGCTTCATCTCATAGGGAAACGTGGTTGTACCCTACTGAGCTGCAAGCCCTACTTCCTACTGAGAGGCCCGTTTTGTCCCTTGGCGGTCTTCCTCCATTGAAGCAGTGCCCCATGCTACCAATGCACAAATCTAAGGGGATTATCTTCTTTTTTTTTGTGGTGAATGACCCTATAAATAAAACCTGCCGCTCAGATTGATGAGCCATTCCAGAATTGTTTGCTGTTCAAGATATGTATCCTTTATCTTGAGTTACTGTTGGTCCCTACAGCTAATGAATCTATTAGGATGAGAGGTTAAAATGTGTTAGAAATGCGTTCTCATTCATCTCAATGATTAAGAGTTGTCCAATATATCTGAATTCACCCTATATCAAAGTTTATATACCATACAAAAGAAAAATCACAAAGTAGAATGATTCAGATCCTCAATTGTTCCTCCAAGACAGCAATCATATTAAATGAAGATCAAATGGTGACTTTTGTGACTACAGCTTCATAATATTTTTCTGAGGAAAAAGACCCCAGTAATCCAGAGATTCAGAAGAGATCTTAACACCGTCTCAAACTGTGCTCATATTTGCAAAGACAACAAAGTTCTTGTAATTTTAAAGACAAGAGCTCTCAAAATGAACTCAAACATTTCTCATTAAGTTCTGGCAAGACTAAATTATCTAAGCTATGCTATCAAATAGGGCTGGGTAAAAATATACATTTTCAGATTAATTGTGATCTTCATTTGAATGATCACGAAACAGAATAAAATCCCAAAATCAATCTATTCCTTTGTGCAACCCTCAACCATGCAAGTAAATCATTTGCATATGTAACCAAATTTCATGTTATGCAACTTAAAAATGTTATTAACCATTGGCTGGTAATTTTTCAGATTTCACTCTCTAGTGATTTATTATAATGGAGAAAAAATTAAACAATGGCATTTTTTCACTTCATGTTAGAGTAAAATTTTGTTCGCTTGTTCAATGTAATGTGTGTCCAAAGATGAGATCAGCGCAAACCATTTGTCATTGAATAATGTCTCTTTTAAAACACTTTTTTCTTCTCTTTTTTCCCCCAATACACTCCAAGTGTATTCATGGTAGCATAGTGACTCGCCTCAATCCAGGTGTCGTTGGACGAATATCAGTTGCCTCCGCATCTGAGACCGTCTTATCACGTGGCTTATTGAGTGCATTACCCCGGAGTAATAGTGAGTGTGGAGGCTTCACGCCATCCACTACAGCAACCATGCACAACTCATGACCACGAGGAGGTTACGCATGTGACTACACCCTCCCCATCAACCGGGCCAATTTAGTTGCTTAGGAGACCTGGCTTGAGTTACTCAGCACGCCCTGGATTCAAACTCGCAACTCCAGGGGTGGTAGTCAGTGTCTTTACTCATTAAGCTACCCAGGTCCCCTAAAACCCTTTCCTATTCTTTAGAGCATTTTATTGTTTTATTATTCTCATATTTTATTGGTCAGGGCATTTCATCATCAGGCAAAAAAAATCACTCACAGTAAAGGAATTTGCTTTGCCTCTGTGCGAATGTTCACTCCAGGTGTGAGTGAATTCATAGGAAAACATTGTTTCTATTAAAACTGTGAATCATGGCCTTTACACAAGGTAAATCATGATCTTGAGAAAATTAATTTTGGTCAAGAGAAAACACTTTTATGTCAAGATCATGAGAAAACAACAAAGTAAACTTGCAGCAAATCACTCTGATTTATGTAAAGGTTCTTTGTGGATAGTACACAAGCTTCAACACACAATTATGTCGACATGCACATGTCTTACACACTGTTTCCATAACAGTAAACTCAGTGAATCCAGTGGCTTTTGTTTCCTTTGTTGTTTTTAGCAGCAGCACTGCAACTTCAATGTGGATTTGAGACAAAGCCATACAGGTGTTCCACTGCAAGTGAACCTGTCAAAATAATCGCTCTCCATCTGCTGCTGTTGAACTGGGAGGTGGATGGATGCAGCTCTGATTGTCACCGATTCCAGTCTTCCTTCACACTGAACAGGACTTTGTTGCTGTTGGATCTGGTTCACTTGCTCATAAGTGCATTTATTAATATCGCCCGAGGACATTGGCTTGACATCTGTTTTCATGACATTACAGAAATATGCTGACTGCCTCAAACAAATGTTTGTCTAGTCAACTTAAACTCTTTAGCTACTGAAGTCTTTAGCCATGACATTTCTCTGTTTACTTATTTCACTTACAAACAAAGAAGGCCAAGGTTGTATTGTGCTTACTTTTACATATTGTTATTTTTAAAAACTTGCATATAGTTATGGTTTTTCAGTCAATGGCTTAATAAATGCAAGAATGACCTTGTAGTTGTAACATAGGTTTTCCTAGTTGAAATAACTCACATGTAGATACTCACATAACATGTAGTTGTTACAATCAAGAAGCAGGAAATCTCTGAATAAGTTGAACCTTTAATACTTGGTGCGCACTCTGTAGAAATAGTTTACCATTTTACATATCTGGGAACATGTATAGATAAGCATCTTAATTTTACTGAGAATACAGATTGGTTTTTTTGGGGGGGGGTTTTTTTGTCATTAATTTATATTGATTCCAAACTCAAATCAACACAAACAGCACATGAAACACGGAAACAACTTTCATCAATATGGAAATAGGGTTTAAACAAATACTTGCAGCAACGTTCAGGTAAATGTCCGAATTGAACACACAGGAAACTTGTGTTGGCAACATATGGGCAAGGAACTCCTGTTCAATAAAGAGCCAGGGAGGAGCTCTCTCAGGTGGAAGTGACCAACGCGCCAAAGAGTCCAAAAGCATAACAGTAAAACAAAATCTTGGGGAGACCTAACCCACATTTGTCAATTGGCATGTGCAACATTTTAGAATGCATTAGTGGACGTTTACCATTCCAGATAAAGGATTTAGCTATACTGTCAAATTGTTTAAAATAAAAGAGAGGTACTTCAATGGAGAGACTGTAATAGGTCATTTTTATAACATTAACTTTCCCAATCATACATAAATGTAGTGAAGCTCACCTGTCCACATTGCCCGAAAACCTTTTTATTAAAGGGTCAAAATTAAACTAAAACCACAAATTTACTGGGACTAAAATACCCAAACACTTAATGCCCTGTTTGGAACACTGGAAGGTGCCCCACTGAAAACCCATTACCGGGCAGTATGCTGTCAGAGCCAAAGCTTTGGATATAGACCAATTAACTTAAAAAAGGAGTTGATAATTCTGTTGAGGCAAGGCATAGATCTAGTAGGGTCAGAGAAAAATAATAAAATATCATCTGTGTAAAGCAAAAGCTTATGCTTCACACCTCCCGCCACCACCCCTGGAAAAATCATCCTCCTTTCTTATTGTGGCTGCTAATGGTTCCAGGGCCAATAATGGGGAAAGAGGGCAACCCTGCCGGGTGCCCCTATACAGAGTAAAATGATCAAAGATTAATCCATTTGTTTGTACCGCCTCTACCGGGTGTCTATAAAGTAACTTAATCCATCCAATATAAGTATTCCCTAACACGTATTCCCAAATCCCATTCTACCATATCAAACGCCTTTTTGGGGTCAAGTGAGATGGCAGTGACGGGAACCTGATCATTCGCCACTGACCACATGATATTGATAAAACTCCTAATATTATCAGAAGAGCTACGGCCCCATATAAACACCACTTGATCTATATGTATAATGGATTATTAGTTAATGTCATAACTTAATCGGTAAGCCAAAATTTGACAATATTTTAACATCTAGATGGATCAGGGAGATTGGATGGTAACTCTTACACTACCTTGGATCTTTGTACTTTTTAAGAATCAGACTGATCCAGGCTCATGTCGTGGTGGGGGAAACTTTCCATTCTTTAATGATTTTGTATAAACTTCTAGTATAAGTGGAGCCAGTTCTGTAGCATAAGATCTAAAAAATTCAGTGGCATAGCCATCTGGCCCCAGAGCCTTGCCTGTAGGCAAGGCCTTAATTACCTCGCCAAGCTCCTCCAAGGTTATCTAGGAATCAAGATAATTTTTCTGCCGTCAGTTTAGGAAGTTCTAATGGTTCCACAAAGTTTCTATTATCTTCATCAGTAGACGACATCAGTAGACGATAGAATTCCTTAAAAGCATTATTAATATCAATGGCCGAAGTAATTATTTCACCACCAACAGATTTCACTGAGGGAATGGTAGAAAAAGAATCTCTCTGCTTTATATATCTAGCCAGAGGTTTTCCTGCTTTGTCCCCCGACTCAAAGTATGACTGTCTTGTCCTAAATAGCCAAAACTCCACCTTCCAGGACATGAATACAGATTATATCTGTATTTCAATCGGGTCAATTCTCTGAGGCCATCAGACGACATTCTGCACTTCAGCTCTGCCTCGGCACTTTTAATATTCACTTCCAACTCCACAAGTTCTCGTGCTTTGAATTTTTTGATGAATGAGGCATAATGTATGATCCGACCCCTAAGAACTGCCTTAAGTGCCTCCCACGCCCACAGAGGATACTGAGGACCAGTTGGTCTACGTATAAACATTTATTTCGGCCTTTAACATTTGTTGAAATTCAGGATTTTGCAAAAGGGGATACATTAAAGCACCAACTATATGATTTATTTTTATCCATATGTAGCAACACCTCTAAACTCACCAGGGCGTGATCCGAGACTAAAATGTTTCCAACTGAGCAATGTAAAAAAAATATATATATATATATATATATATATATAAATAATCCCTACTAGATTGGTTCAAAAGTCTCCAAATATCTGCAAGACCAACATTTTTTATACATCCTGTGACACGTCAATGTTGCTCTAGGTGGCTTGCACACATTTGCTTCAATATGATCAAGGACTGAGTCCATTAAAGTCTCCCAATATTATATCATGAGGGGTGCCAGCAGCTTGCAACATCCCTTCAAGATCTATAAAAAAGCCCTGATCATCCACGTTAAGTGTGTAAATATTAGCCAAAATCTACCTTTGCCCCTGAATTTCTGCTGAACAATAATGACCCTTCCTAATTTATATATGTTACACAATATCTGTTTGAGACATTTGAATTGTAGAGGTTTCCTTATCAGTGTAATGACTCCCCTGCTCCTACTTGAGCCAGTACTAAAAGAAAAGATGCCCACCCCATATCTTCCAAAAAATTCAGCTTCCTGCGGGGAAAGATGCGTTTCTTGAAGAAACACTATATCATATTTCTTACGTTTAAGAAGAGAAATAACTTTCCTTTTTTATGGGGTGCCCCAACACATTCACATTCCATGTGGAGAGACACAATCCATTCATATTAACATTTGGCATTTTGACATATTAGAAAAAATTGATTGCGTGTCCAAAACAAGATTATAAAGGCCACATTCAACCATTAGTGCAACAATCAACCCCTGAACTTACCCCAGAATGAAACAAACAGAAAAAAAATAAATAAACGTGTGCATTAACCCCACGCACGACAGCGCCAACTGGCAACCATCCCTCTAAACTCAAACAGTCCATGCACACCTACGAGAGTCCCTGCAACAACTTTGCCATCGGATTGCTCAAGTCTGTGCTTCTAAACAAATTTTGTGAGACAATTGCATAACAGAAAAAAACTCCAGCCAATAGGGGGAATAAACACAAAAAACATGTAGATTTATCCACATACTGTCCCAAAGGTGTGTTCCTCACCAAAACAAGCTCCACCTTCTAGCGGAACCAACACACACACACACACACACACACACACACACACACACACACAAATAAAATTTAAATACATTTTCTTTTTTAAAAAACCTTGTTTCCTCCGGGCATTCAAACGAATGTTCAGTGAGCCAGCTGTTTCATAAGTGCAGCAGATCGCCTAATCGTTCCAATGTCCTGCAAGATATATTCCACAAAACAAACTCCATCCAATAGGAGGCACAAGTACAAAGAATGAGCAGATTCATCCACAACTGTCCCGAAGGAGCGTTATTCTGCAAAACAAACTCCAGCCGCTAGGCGAAACGATCACAAAAAGAAACAAAAAAGGCACCCAGTTTCCTTGGACAGTCAAGTGAATGTTCAGCAAGTCTAGGTCACTTGGGAGCCAAATGAAAATCATCAAATGCTTACTCATTCCATTGACTTTATGAAAGACGTTGCTTGTTGTGGACATGTAAATACTTTGCGACCATCCTTCGCATCTATTCTCAGTTTGGCCGGAAACATCAGAGTAAAAGAGATCTTCCATTGATGTAAGAGATTCTTGCATTCCTTGAATCAATCACGTTTCTCTCTTGTCGGATTCACAAAGTCTGGGAACAAGAAAATGCTGTGGTTCTTCCAAAAAAGCTTTCCTTTACTCCTCGCCTCACATAACACAAGATCTCTATCGGATGATCTCAGAAATTTGGCCAGAATTGGCCAAATCCCTACGTGGATCTCTGAGCTCGCTCAATTTCCAGCTTAAGGCCTGTTATGTTGAGCAGACTCGGAAAGAGCTCGTCTAGGAATTTCACCATATCTCTGTCTTTTAATGTCTCCAGAACCTGAGGTTTTGAATTCTCTGACATATTGTCTTCATACACTGTTTCACAACTGTTCTATCAAAAACTAGCAAAGTGCGAAGCGCTCACTGTTCACACATCCAACCCATGCATGGCGCAATTAACTCCTCACAGATTATGTTTTTAAAAAAAGCAATGCAGAGACTGCATGTTATTAGGAGGTTAAACCACTTTGGTGTAAGTAAAGACATTTCAGAAATGGTTTACAACAATCTCGTGGAAAGCATTATGTCTTTCGATAGGACCATGTGCTATGGAAACCTGAGCGTAAAAAAACAAAGCAAAGTGGTCTAAAGTTGTTAATGTAGCAAGTAAATTTGTAGGCAAGACAGAGGCAATGAAACGATATATTCAAAGTAAAAATTGTCCTGATACCCCTTGCTTTGCCGTAGCATATGCTATTGATATGGAAAGTCCCACCCTGCAAGTTGACGGGATTGCTTCCTTAGGTTTGTGACGTATGAAACCCTGGCTGTCTGAATCTGCGTTTTTGAGGCCGTCTTTGGGACACAGATCCAAGACGAAAATGCTCAGCCATGGCGTTGACTGCTGATTTCACTCGTGGTATGTCTTCTAGCATTTTAAAAAAAAAACACCATATGGACATGTAAACAATGTTAAAAACTTTATTTTCACTGGAGTTTTCAATTTTTATTAATAAAACAAACTTTAATTTTTATTAATTACATTTTTTTATAATAAATAAAAAAATAAATAAAATATAATTATTTTGAGTGTTCTACTTAAATGTAATAAATTATATAAATTAGGATGTGGAATGTATATTATTTTGAAGAACTCCTAAAAACGTTTCATCATCATGGATCTTTTTCATTGAACACATATATATATATATATATATATATAAAATACACACAAGTTTGGAATAATGTACAGATTTTGCTGTTTCACAAGGAAATTGTTACTTTAATTCAACAAAGTGGCATTCAACAGATCACAAAGTATAGTCAGGATTTTACTGATGTTAAAAACAGCACATTCACTATTTGAAAAAAGTTTTTGATCGAATCTAGACAGGCCTCATTTCCAGCAGCATCACTCTGACACCTTATCCTTGAGTAATCTTGCTAAATTGATTATTTGTTACTAGTAAAGAACAAACACTGTTGAAAGCTTTTTGGTTTGTTAAATGAAGCTTAACATTGTCTTTGTGTTTGTTTTTGAGTTGCAACAGTATGCAGTAGACTGGCATGTCTTAAGGTCAATATAAAGTCAAAAATGGCAAAAAAAAAAAAAAAAGAAACATCTTTCTCTAGAAACTCGTCTGTCAATCATTGTTTTGAAGAATGATGGCTGTGTACACTAGGTGTAAACTACAGTCTTCAAAGACAAAAGGACAACTGGCTCTAACAATGATAGAAAGAGATGTGGAAGGTCAGATGTACAACTAAACGAGAGGATAAGTACATCAGAGTCTCTAGTTTGAGAAATAGACGCCTCACATGTCCTCCGCTGACAGCTTCATTGAATTCTACCTGCTCAACACCAGTTTCATGTACAACAGTAAAGAGAAGACTCAGGTGTGCAGGATTACAGTCACATCTATAGCAAGTGCTTCAGGAAGTGTGGGGTGAAATGTCACCGGAGTATCTGGACAAACTGACAGCTAGAAACTCAAGGATCTACAAAGATGTCATTGCTGCAAGTGGAGGATTTTTTTGATGAGAACTCTTTTAAATATATATATTTTGTATTTTTTTTAAATCAAATTGTAATAGTAATTTTTCATGTTATTAATGTCCTGACTATACTTTGTGATCAGTTGAATGCCACTTTGGTGAATAAAAGTACCAATTTCTTTCCATAAGAGCAAAATCTGTACATTATTCCAAACTTTTGGCCGCCAGTGTGCACGCACGCATATATATATAAAAATAAAAACACACTTTGTAATATTGTGCTATAGCCTATACTTTTAATACAATATAGCTCAATAAAACAAAGTATTGTGAGCTATATATGACAGTAGTGACTTTACATTTTAAACAAAAATAATATTTGCAATGTTCTCCCATTTACCCGTATAATCCAGCAGCGATACTGACCCTATTATAATTCACTTCTTTGAGTTCGAAATCAGGTGACAAGGATCCGTTCTGGCATATCTGAGGAAATCACATACCAGAGTCCCTGTAATTAAAGCCATTAATTGCAAAATGGAACATAATTGTGCATTCATCACATTTTGGATTACAACTCTTTCAACTATATAATATTACTGACATGTCATGCTATTGTTTAGTTAATTTCTTCATTTGTTTCATACAGTACCTGCTGTGATCTTGCTATGCTGCCCTCTTCTGGTGGACTGATTTATTTACTGCTCCTTCACTTCTACAAACATAATGAATGTGCATGAATGTGATGTCAATGTTGATTATTTGCCACTTTGCCAGGGTTGACCAATCACTAAAAGTATTTGGTTGGTTGTCAAGTTCTTCTTCCATTCTGTTACAGCAGCTCTAAGCAGCATCCACACGCACCTGCCATTAGTACATACACGGGGTGTATTTTGCTGCTCCACTGCCGTGTTAATATTTCTGTGCCAGCATGGAGGAACCTACGAGCTGAGGTCTCAAACCTCCACCCCCCGAGGTGTAGCAGCTGTTAACCTGGCCTTAGAAATGTCTCATGAAAAGAGCTGAGTGAGCTTTCTGCTTTCAACATATTTTCGTGCTACTTTAAGGATAAACTCAGACATTTTTTCATCCTGTTATTGGACACTTTCACTCTCGGATTAAATTAATCATGGCTGATTGTTAGTAAATTTCTACACTGGCATCTGAAACTTAAAAGTTGTTGTGACCGGGCGGAGGGCGGGGCCGGGTGGTGATCCTACACACCCTAATCAATAAACACGTAAACCAGACCAAACAAGGGAAAATATTTGCATGCTTTGTTGATTTAAAAAAAAAGCATTTGATTCTATTTGGCATGACGGACTATATTACAAACTGTTACAAAGTGGTGTAGGGGGGAAAGTTTATGACATCATTAAATCGATGTATTTGGAAAACAAATGTGCAATAAGAATTGGCAACGAACAAACAAACATAGTTCTTCACCAAGAAGAGAGGAGTGAGACAGGGCTGCAGTCTGAGTCCAACACTCTTCAACATTTACATGAATGAATTAGCGGTGCAGTTGGAACAGTCTACAGCCGCAGGACTCACTCTGCAAGACAAAGACATCAAGTTTTTGCTCTATGCAGATGACCTGGTGCTGCTGTCACCCACCACACAGGGACTACAGCAACATCTGGACCTACTGGAGAACTACTGCCAGAACTGGGCCCTGGCAGTCAACCTGAAGAAGTCAAACATTATGGTCTTTCAGAAGAAGCCCAGATGTCAGGAACACAGATACCAGTTCTCTCTAGGCAGCACCGCACTAGAGCACACTATGCAGTATACTTACCTTGGGCTGATTATCACTGCATCAGGGAGTTTCAGTAAGGCAGTGAATGCACTTAAAGCAAAAGCTCGAAGAGCGCTATACGCTATTAAGAGAAAGTTCTATAATACTGAATTACCAATGCCAATGTGGTGTAAGATCTTCGATAGTGTCATACAGCCCATAGCGCTGTATGGAAGTGAGGTATGGGGTCCACTCAGTGATCAGAACTACACTAGATGGGACAAACATCCCACAGAAGCCCTACACACAGAATTAATTTTGAAATTACAAATGAAAACACCCAATAATTCATGTAGGGCAGAATTATGATGATTCCCATTGATTATTAACATACAAAAAAAGATCTCTAAATTTTTGGGTGCATTTAAAATCAAGTCCCACAGAGTCGCTTCATTTTAAAGCGCTACAAACCCAAGAACTGAACCCTGATTACAGTCCCCTCAGTCAGCTGGTTCTGAGACTCAATAACCCGGTTAACACTACTAACAGTAACCAGCCTCAGACCAGCACTGCTTTACAACCAAACATCAGAATAAATCAGATCATCAAACAATCTCAAATCACCGATCTGGAACATTGGGATCAAGAAACTAAAACACAAAGCAAATTACAATTCTTTCGGACTCTAAAATCAAATATGTGCTGACTGTCAGAGATACAATGCAGAGACAGATCCTGAGCAAGTACAGGCTCAGTGAGCACAGTCTCGCCATCGAGAGAGGCAGACACAGAAAAACATGGTTACCCAGAGAAGAAAGGGTGTGTGCTCACTGTACGACAGGTGAGGTTGAGACAGAGGTGCACTTTCTCCTTTACTGCCCATAATTTCAAGATACAAGGGACATTTATATAGATAAATTAACAAACAGCATAGACAAATTTATATGTTGGAGAAAATGAATATAATACTTGGAGAGGGACACACAGCAGCACTGTCTCCAAGATTCATTTAAAGTGTCACAGCCTGAGAGACAGTGTGTTACCCCAATGTTCACTACAGTGACCCTCAGTATATGTGTGTATATTCATTTAGTTGTAAGTATATGTCAGTTCTCTTTAGCTATTTTAACACTGTGGTAGCAGCAGTTCTGATTTTGTATTTATTTAGTATTATTATTTATTTTTATATTTGTTAAATTGTTTGACTAAATTTAATTATAGATGTAGTTCTGTCTTTATACAGCCTCTGATTTGGCAATATTGTACTGTTTACACTCATGCCATTAAAGCTACTTTGAATTGAATTGATTTGAGAGAGAGAGAAAGAGTGAGAGTGTGTGTGTTTTAGTTTATGGGCAGCTGACCATTTTTCATTAAAATATTATTTATATTGTCAAGCAGACAATCCTTAATTTCCACAGTCGGCCTTTATTCCTCTCAGAGGCTCACCCGGTCACACTTGTGTTTAATGATGCTGCATCCACACCAGTAGGTTTTGTGTACGTTCAATATATATATTATATAATATTTCATATTATAAAAATTACTTAGTGCACCTTTAATAAATGAAGCCTTTGTATGCATAAAAAATACAAGAAGTGGATGATTATACTTATGTGAAAAAAGATAACATTTCCAGAACAGTTAATACTCCATCATGTATTATCAGTTCTCAGTAAAATTCAAGAGTTACTGTGAAAATGTTACTATCCTTGCAAATAAGTACTATGGTGATACCATGTAAAGTGACGTTAAAAGATGGAAACGACATATGTCCAAAAATGTGGTTAAAACATAGACATTTTTATTATGCTGGGATTACATTGACACAAGCAAATTCAGTTGATTAATTTTCCCCCTAAAAACACTGTTAACGTGGTCTTTAGTGACTACTGGCAAAAGTTTAGCCCATAAATATTTAGTGAAATAAAGTAAACAAGGCATTCTCCATGACTGTCAAGCGTCAAACACCAGATCTCTGCCTTTTATTTCCTTTTCTGACGGAAGTGACGCGACACGCACTGACGTGGACGGAAACCCGCCATCTTGACGGAGGAAACGCCTCGAAGTTGAGGAGGAAACTTACAACTGTGAGTGTTAAAAACGTGTTTAATTCAATTTTAACGATTGTCTTCGAAATTGTATCCTAAAATAAACAAACGTTAAAACACTGTTAAATAACATATTACCCGTGAAAAGAGATTCGGATGAGATTGTTGCTGTTAAACTGAATTAAAGCTGTTGTGTCTGACAAAGGAAACAACAAACCATTGACTTTTGCCAAGTTTATGTTGAAATAGTTATGTTATTTTTATTTTAATACATCGGTCTGCGTAAACTATTACGATTAACTTTATTTATTAAAATTTTTTTTTTTTTTTTTTTAATTACAGACTTCAACACTTTCCATAATTATTCCCGTTCGTTTTATATATAACCATATCAACCTATATTAATCGTTAAAAAAATAATAATAATATTTTAAGTTATTTTAGAGACTTGAAAAGCTCTTTAAATAAATATTAGGCTACTTTGACGTTATAAAGATTTGAAATAATATAAACCTGCGTATTGTGTTGAGTTCAGTCGACTGTATTATTAAAATATTTTTTTTATTATATATTAGATTTTGTATTCTAGATGTGTTTATTACACTGTCATAAGAACTTGTAACAGTAGTTCCTGGTTTACTAGAACAGTGAGCATTTGTGTACCTTTTATTCACCTGGAGAATCAGGAATAACTTGTAATGTGTCAGCAGGACTTGAGGTATTCATTTTAATGTTTATTTGCTCTATTTAACCCTTATGTGAAATTGTTGTCTTTTTCATTTTTTTTTTTTTTTTGTTCGATCATTTTGGCTGTGTTAATGCCAACAGCATAAATTTAACCAAACGTGTGTATTTTTTGGGAATATTGATATTTCAGCCTCAGTTCCTGTAATACATCTATAATGTACTGTGTACACAAAATAGTTACACTCAGAACCTTAAGGACAAAGAATTTCCGCATTGAAACCCAGTTGATATTATGCTTTAATTCCGGAGCCCTGGCTTCAAAATTAATTTTTTTAAATTTTCCTCCAGATTTTTCTAATTTTTCTCATATTTAGCCTATGGAACAAATACATGCTTTTTCCCTGTTTTCTGTTTGCAGTATTATAGAGCACTGCAGGCCAATTGAATAAATGATGCAGCTAAAATTGTGCGTGTGTTGGTATGGATGTGTGTGTGTGTGTGTGTGTGTGTGTGTGTTTTTAAGAAATTTTTCAGTGAAAGTAGAAAATAATATTAAGATTTTTATAGCAGTTTTTTGACACAGACATTTTTGTCCTCTAATGAGGGTTTTTTTTTTTAAATCTGACACTGCACAAAAAATAATAACACATCAAAATCAATGTTGTTGCTAACCATTGACATATCCTAATCTGTGATAATCCCCCAAAAATTCCCTTTAGCATTTAGTATATGGAAAATAATTCTCTTTTTTTTCTCCCCAATTTTGACACGCCCAATTCACTTTAAGTCCTCATGGTGGCAGAGGACGTATCTCAGTTGCCTCTGCATCTGAGACCGTCAATCCGCGTGTCTTATCATGTGGCTTGTTGAGCGTGTTACTGCGGAGACATGGCGTGTGTGGAGGCTCACACTATTCTTCGTGGCATCCACGCACAACTCACCATGCGCCCCACCGTGGGTGAGAAGCCCATTATAGCAACCACGAGGAGGTGACTCTACCCACCCTAGTAACCGGACCAGTTGGTAGAATAGGAAGCCTGACTGGAGTCACTCAGCACGCCCTGGATTCGAACTTGTGACTCCAAGTGTAGTAGTTAGCGTCTTTACTCGCTGAGCTACCCAGGCCCCATTTTTGTGTGTTTTGTTTTTCTTCAGTGGCATTATGTAAACAAACTGGCACTTAAAGGGTTAAAATCCTGAAAATGGAGTATTTGGTGGTTATGATCAGGACTGATGTTGGTTTAAAAATTATTTACTAATTGAAAGTGGAAAATAATATTAATATATAATATTATTATGGCAGTTTTTTGAAGAAGACATTTTTGTCCTCCAAGGACCTCTGAGTAACTTTTTTTTTATTGACACACAAGGGTTAAAACTGTAAATTGTGCTGATTTGAAACCAGTTTGTGATTTTGATTTCAGATTCAGCGGCGTAAAAACAGCATTTATCAAAAATGGGCAATTTATTCGCAAACCTCTTTAAAGTCTTTGGCAAGAAGGAGATGAGGATTCTCATGGTGGGTCTCGATGCTGCCGGAAAGACGACGATTTTGTACAAGCTGAAGCTCGGTGAAATTGTCACCACCATCCCAACCATTGGTAAAAAATTAAAATCTATTTCCTGTGTCAGAACATTTATAAGCATGCAAACTACTCACATTTCAGTTAAGTCACTTTTTCTGAAGCTAACTTCTGCTACCACAGAACTGCTGATAAAATGTTCTACATTTTCTTTATTAAAATCACTTGAAAGGGTTACTTGAAGCTTAAACACTATAAAAAATGTCTGGACAACTATAAAAAAAAAATCTGGAAAACCTGCTATGATACCTTTTTCACCTTTCATGAGTTTGTGTCCCTCATTTAAAAATGACTAATGCATGTGTTTAATTTTCTCATATGCAAGGTTTTAATGTTGAAACGGTTGAGTACAAGAACATAAGTTTCACCGTTTGGGATGTCGGCGGTCAGGATAAGATTCGACCATTGTGGCGTCATTACTTCCAGAACACACAAGGTAAGATTTTCCACCGTTATACAGAGTTTTTTTTTTTTTTTAGTTGGGAAATCAGTTTAAATGTATCCAAATCTGTTCAGGATGGCTCTGTTAAAGGAACGAGTAAAAAAAAAAAAAAAATCATAATTTAAACATGTTGTCAAAAGTCTCTGTGCAGTAGCCTATTTTACAACTGCTATCATGTTTTTCTTTTTTTTTTTTTATGAAATAAGATGTATAAATTGGGTTATTTTAAGTTTTATATTTTCACTTTATATGCTTATATGTTCCTCTTTGATACTGCCACTCATGCCAGATACTACAGGTAGACTGATATATCGGTTTTACGGATTAAGCGCTTATTGGCAAAAATTCATGACAAATGTTGACAATATTTTTTATTATTAATTCCTCCAGAGGATTCTGCAGTTTGAACATCTTGGTTCTACGGAATAACAGCAGCCTATAGAAGTTAAAAACAATCAGTGACACCTCATGGGGATTTGTTATAGCTGTCTCCAACTTCATAACTTGTGAATAATAATAAAATAAAAATATAGAACCCATAATCTGGTGAATATATAGGCTTAATCTGGTAAATACTAAATATAGATTGTTGTAATAGAGCTAAGTCTCCGTCATGTCAAATAAGAGTCACCATTGTGTTTCAGGATCCCACGTTATGCACCAAATCGTAATTATTGTGATTTTAGTTGAACAATAAACTGAATTCAGGATTTTGTTCATTTTGGACTCTTGTAACCTCTGTGTCATAGTAAGGAAAGACTAAGAATTTTTTTACATTTTATAAATGGTTTAAAAAAAAATATCAGCTGATGAATCAGTTATCGACCTTTTCCACCACCTCAAGCCGTCTGCCGGCAGGTCATCCCCTCCTTGCTCGACCTGGGAGGAGGCAGGAGGGTAAAAACAACAACAAAACAATATAGGCGAGGGATAAAGGCCAACACGGAGCGACAGAGAGAGAGAAAAAAAAACACTCACCGGTTCTCTGATGCGACGTCACGTGGTCCCCGATCACTCCTCCACCCTCTCAGGCAGATGGCAGCCGCTCCTCTCCGGGCGGATCAGAGTCAGACTGACCCCCAGCAGACAGAACGCCCCTCCGCCCCTGCCAGTGGCCCTACCACTCCAGGCGGTCGGGAGTCGCTTCCCTCGTGGACGTTGGTCCTCTCGACCCCTCCTTGTTTCTGGGGTACGGCAGGGCACTCCTCCGCCCCTGGCATCGGCTCCATCGCTCCAGGCGGTGTCCAGGAGTCCAGACCCCACTCGCCTCACAGACAGCTGCCATTCCTCACGGTCAGGCTACTCCGTCCCCCGGTGGATGGCAGCGGTCCTCACCTGGGTGGATGGAAGTGTCGAGGACTCTGCGTCGGGCATCCCTCCTCCTTCCTGGGTTTCGGCACCAATGTAAAGCAGGATAAGAGAAAGGAGGCGGCGATAACCGGCTTGGCAATATAAATAAGTTTATTGATAAACTGAACGGAAAACACACAAACATAAACACAGAGCAGCTGCATGTCATTCTCACTCTCGAACCCTCATCACTGGCCACCTTTATCCCTCGTGGGGACCGCTGTGCATTGTTCCAGCCCGGCAGCGCCCTCCTCCGCTCTACAGACTAGAAAAGTCATGGACATTTATTGGTGCGAGCAATGCAAAAAACACGGACTCAGCGAATGTTTTGTTCCCAAATTTGCCATCACAGTACGATATGTAGCCTAATATATGTAATTTTGTCTTCTTGTAGGTCTGATCTTTGTTGTTGACAGCAACGACAGAGAGCGTGTGAATGAGGCGCGAGAGGAGCTGATGAGAATGTTGGCTGAGGATGAGCTCAGGGAAGCAGTCCTGCTAGTGTTTGCCAACAAACAGGTACCAAACGCTTTCTTGTGGTCAACCGAAACAGTTTGTTTTCCAGTTGCCCGTTATTACAGATTTGATCTGATTTTTGTCCGACAGGACCTTCCGAACGCCATGAACGCTGCAGAAATCACAGACAAGCTGGGACTGCACTCGCTCCGGCACAGGAACTGGTACATTCAGGCCACGTGTGCCACCAGCGGCGACGGCCTCTATGAGGGACTCGACTGGTTGTCCAACCAACTGAAAAACCAGAAATAATCACCTCACTGTACTCCTCTTTCTTAGTTTGTTCTTCTCCAAACTTGCTTTACTCCCACTTTTTTTTAAACCGATGGTGCTGGAAGCTGCACTCATTTCATACCTTTCATATGTCACAAAGAACGTGGATCTCTGACGTTTAATGTAAATAGTTGTGTTTTTGTTGTGAGGCAGCTTTTAGAGCACCATTATGCAATATCAACTTAGTCTTTCGATGTTTATTTACATACTTTTTTTCCATTCTTAGTGTTCGAGTCATTGCAAAAAAGGGGAGTTTTAAGAACATCGGCCTGTAAACTCCAGTAGATCTCATTTGAAGCTTGCACATGTATTATATTGTTGTGCGGATAACAAGACTGTCTCATACGTGTACTGTAAACAAAGCTGTTTTGTTTGTCTCAAATCGAGGACAGGAAATTAACCAATACGGACACTACCTGCACAGATTACGGTTCCATTTAGAGGAAGAGAAACCAAAAATGATCACACTGTCTTCTCAGCAAAAGTTGACATGACCTCTAGCTTTACTGTCGTGATACTTCAGGAACCATATGTGTGATGCCTTTAAATAATAACCAGCTGCACAAAGATGCAACTCAAAACTTGTAAGTCTGTTATCAGACTCCCAACGCACATCAGTTAACAGTTTTTATTTTAGGGTTGTGTGTGTACATGAGAAATGTCGTTGTTGTGGGGGTGTATCTCGGAAAGTCTGCCCAGAACATGTTTGGGTCATATTTCACCCCAAAATCAAAAGAAAGAAATAATAAAATACAAAATTAGAGACTTCAAGATTTTTTTGCATTGAAAATATTTTTGACAATTAAGCACATTTCCTCCCAAATCACATTATTGCAAAACAATTAACTCATTTTCACACTGTAATCTGTAATATATATATATATATATATATATATGTCAAGTGTTTTACATCACGGTAGTATTTGTTGTAGTGGTTTTAATCAATGTTGATTTGTTTAAAAAAAACAGTACATTACATTTTTATGTAAATTAGCTTATTTGTCTTTGAAAAAATATTAATCGTAAATCATTTATTTTCTTAATGCACGTCTTATTTTTGTAAGATTTCTGTGATGAAATGTGACCCAAACATGTTTTTGTGAGATTCGCCCAGTAAGAGAAGCTGAAGCATTTAAATGAATGTGCCTAGAATTACGTTTATAGATCATCATTGAATTTCATATTGTTTTGAGACTATTTACATGTGTTCCACAGCAAATGTCTCTTTCACCTTAATGCTAAGAGTCTTGCCTGAACTCAAAATCTCACCACCACTAAGATTAAACAACGGCAACCTCATCTCAGAACCTGAAAACTTGATGTCTGATTAAATGGGTTTTGTATGTTGATGGATGTATTTCGAATTCCTCATGTTGAAAAACAACTATGAGCGTCTCTAGAGAATGCGGCATGTGAACGGCAATATCATGTTTGAATGGGCTTATGTTTTGTGTAAAGGAGTCGGTTCGTAGCCCCCCCTGGTGCCTTTTGTGTTTCAGAGACATCCGAGTTGATAAACCTTCATGTCCACTCTCATGGTCACTATTATGGAAGTTTGTTATTTATCTTTTTTCTCATTTTCCAATTAACCTCTGATTTGATAGACACTGATTTATTGGGGTCGAAAACTGTATGTGAACGAATCTCTTAGCTATACATGTCTGATTGTATGACTATTAACATAAATGTCTTTTTTAATTATTCATTTTGACAAATGCACTGTAATTAAAGATATTCGTGTAAAACTGGACTTTTACTGTTGTGCTCTTGGTATTAACTTTGAAACAGTGTGTAGTTAATTAGATTATGTGGTTCACAGATCTACTTTGTATAAAATAGTTTTACTGAAAATTGAAATATATTTACATATACATTATATATATATACAGTTGAAGTCAGAAGTTTACATACACTTAGGTTGAAGTCATTAAAACAACATTTTTAACCATTCCACTGTTTTAATATTAGCAAACTATAGTTTTGGCAAGTCGTTTAGGACATCTACTTTGTGCATGACATGAGTCATTTTTCCAACAATTGTTTACAGACGGACTGTTTCACTTTTAATTGAATATGTCACAATTCCAGTGTGTCAGAAATGCATATAATTTACCGCAATTGAGATGTATAGTGATGAGTATATAAATAATTTTAAAATATAGCTTTTTTTTCCCATTATTATTAAAGCTGTTTAATGTTAAAATAATCTTACGAGAATGTGACGTTCCACTTGCTAAGAGTAAGTAAAAGTGAAGTGTGTCATTGTGCGCCACTAGGTTCAAATGGAATTGGAAGAAACTAAATTGGTAGTAAAACAAAGCTTGGGTGTGAAGTTTTCTTACTGGTGATCTTCGGAAGGGATCTTTACTTCAAATATTCCGAGGGAATTCCAATAACGATTCTTTAAAACTTTTGGGGAAGAAATATTTGGAAATAAGATATACAACTCTACTTAGACTTAATGCATATTTTAACAGAATATAATCTTGCAAAAGCTGTTTACACTCACTTTTTATCAAGATATTTAAAAAATTTATAATTGTATTAATATACCACTAATTACAACAAAACTCATCATGAGTATCTTAAACTACACATTGTAATATAACATGAACAATCATCCAGGAATGACCTCAATTACACTGAAATAACCGGCTTATACGGTAGTACTTTATGTTTTGCAGTGTAGACTCAAAAGAACGAATTCTACGGAGTCATTCGATCTGGAATTAGACTATACCGGTCATGTTCTGTTTCGCACTAGATTTAAAAGAAAAGCTCCATTAAAGCTATTTGTTCGGGATTCGGAGTACACTAGCGGTGTTGTATGTTTCGTGCTGTAGAGTCAAGAGAACCGGCTCATAAGAGTCATTCGTTTAAAAGTCTTTGTACTGAAGTATGTGCAGTGGATAACAGGGGGTTAGGTTTAGGGGAGGGATGAGCAGCAAGTGTGCCTGGTGTAAGGGTGTTCTCGTGTGTCTCGCTGTCATTAATGTTCTACCGAAACACACTCCAGCTCCCCAAACGCCTCCCTCGCCTGCTCAGCAGAAGCAATTTAATATGTGACAAATAGGATCGGCTGGGCCTGTGGGGTCAGCGGCCTGGAATCAGGCGCCGGAGCTATCGGCCCAACAAGGGGGAGGGAAAGCAATCTAGGACAACGTTCCTTTGGCCCGATTAGGCTGCCATGGATAATGCAGCCAAGCCCGTAATACATGGCAGGGAAGGCATGATGGTGGGAACAGGAGGGGTGCCGCTCTCTTTCGCTGGCTCTCTTACAGGGTGGCTTTTGTGCAGCCCACTCCTGCTGCTCCAGCGGCTTGGGGTTTGTGTGTGGCACTCGGGCCATCCCTGGGCCTGGATTTTTGCACTTGTCTTTTGTCTGCGCTTTGCTCTTTTCTCACACGGCCCCAGGTGCCTGCCAACAAAATGCAGCCTTTCACGGCAACTCAATGCAAATGCAAACACTCGGCTCTATTAGAGCGGCAGGAGTACATTCCAACAGTCAGGAAGCAGCGCTCGAGATGAGACTGAGAAAACAAGGCAAACAATATCTTCAGGAGTATAGAGGTGTCATATTTTAGGATCAACCACCCCGCCAAGGGCCAGGCCGGTATGGCTTCATACAAAATCAAGCCATTTACAGTGAGTTAGAAAAACAGTTTATTTCACAAAACATATACGATAATAAAAACGTAATCATTCTCTATGGAAAATTGATGTCTAGTTTTCGTCTTTCGCAGTGTTCATTATCGTAATGTAGTAAATACCGTAATTGCCATTATTCGTAAAGAGATAGTTCATCCAAAACTTCTCTTATCATTTTCTCACCCTCATGCCATCCCCGATCTGTATGACTTACTTTCCTTTGCAGAACAAAAAACAACGATTTTTAGAAGAATATTTCAGCTCTGTAGGTCCATACAATGCAAGTGAATGGTGATTAGAACTTTGAAGCTCAAAAGCACATAAAAGTAATCCATAAGACTCCTGTGTTTTAATCCACATTGACATAAGTGTGAGTGAGAAACAGATCAATATCTAAATCCTTACTATAAATTCTCCTACCTGCCCCGAAGGTGGCGATATGCACAAAAAATGCGAATCGCCAAAGAACCAAAAAAGAATGTGGAAGTGAAAGTGAAAGTAGAGATTTATAGTAAAAAGGACTTAAATATTGATCTGTTTCTCACCCACACATATCATATTGCTTCTGAAGACATTGATTAAACCACTGGAGTCCTATGGAGTACTTTTATGCTTCCTTTATGTGCTTTTTTGAGCTTGAGCTTTTGATCCTGTTGACTTGCATTGTATGGACCTACAGAGCTGAAATATTCTTCTAAATAATTTTAATTTGTGTTCAGCAAGAAAGAAAGTCACACACATCTGAGACGGCATGAGGGTGAGTAAATGATTAAGGAATTTTCATTTTTGGATGAACTATCCCTTAACTGGTGAAGTTCAGGCAACATAACCAATACAAATTACTACATATAACTGTATACCATTGTGTATAAATGTTAATGTTTTTATTTTTTTTAAAAAAGGAGGTAATATGCTTAAATGTCATAAAAATAGCAAAAACGTTATGATGCAAAAAATGTACTTTTTAGACTTTTAGCTAAATATTATTACTTTCTTTTAATTTTTTTAGTTTATTCTTATTTTTTTTAATTTCCATTATTCTTGGTATGGGGGCTAAAGGGACGGTGTCGTGGTGCCACCGGTGGCTTTGTAATGGGGACCCTCGACCAGCACGGTGGCCGTGAGAGGACGAGTCTGTGTCGTGCCGTCGGTGCTAGTGAGGGGGGCTCGAGCTCCTGCGGGCGGCCTTTGGCTCCCCTCCTGAATGGCTGTCACAAGCTCCGGCTCCACTCTGACTGCCCCTTGATGGATTAGGACCGTGGTGGTCCCGCGGGTCTTTTCTCCGCCTGTGGAGCGCAAAACACACCTAGACAATCATTTATTTCAGGGTATGCATGGGAAGTTTTGTTCAGTTTGGTAGAGAGGGGAGAACTATAATCCAAACATACACTATTATTGACATTACAGGCATGCGTTCTACTGTACAATCACAGAGGCATAATCTGGACATATTATACAGAGGCCCAAAAATCATTTGGATTATTTAGGCACACTTAAATAATGTTTAAATGTCATTGCATTAGATAGCAAAATACTATTTAACATTATAACTCAATGGTTATATTGTGCGAATTGAAGACAAAATGGACACTTTAGTTGTCAAACATTAGTGGTCCTTAGTTAATGTGATGAACTACACCTGTGTGGCTACTCAGCTAGGACACGTGACTTCATGCAGCCACTAAAATCTCATTGACGCCAGTTGATTAAAAGTCAAGTTAGTTCTGAAAAAAGTATTGCATCTACATCCCCAATTCCAAACAAAGTTGGGATAGCTTCTGGACAGTGTTGATGTACGGCTTCTGCTTTGCATAGTGAAGACCAAAAGGATATTTCATCCAAAAATGAAAATTCTCTGATCACTCTCTCACCCTCATGCCATCTCAGATGTGTGTGACTTTCTTTCTTCTGCTGAACCCAAATGAAGATTTTTAGAATATTCCAGTTCTGTAGGTCCATATAATGCAAGTAAATGGGTGCCAAAAGGCATCATAAAAGTACTCCCTAACACTCCATTGGTTAAATTCACATCTTCAGAAGCGATACAATTGGTGTGGGTGAGAAACGGATACATTTTAAGTCCTTTTTTGCAAGAAATTACTCTCCCTGCCAGTACAGGGCATATGTATGAAGAATGTGAATCTCCAAAACAAGAAGAATGTGGGAGGAGAATTTATAGTAAGAAAGGACTTGATCCGTTTCTCACCCACACCAATCATACACTGAAACATCACTTCTGAAGATATGGATTAAACCACAGGAGTTTTATGGATTATTTTAATGATGCATTTGTGATTTTTGGAGCTACAAATGTCTGATCAGTATTCACTTGCATTGTATGGACCGACACAGAGGAGAAATCCTTCATTTGTGTTCAGAAGAAGAAAGAAAGTCACACACATCCAGGATGGCATGAGGGTGAATAAAAGAGAGAATTTTCATTTTTGGGTGAACTGTCCCTTTAACTTGCATCTGTGAATGCAGCAGTGAATGGTGTTGACTGACAAAGGTTTACCAAAGTATTCCAGAGCCCATGTCATGATATCAATTACAGACGCATTACGGTTTTTAAGATAGTGACATCAGACGGAACGGAGATAATATTCGGCCTTGCCCTTTTACCCACAGAGATTTGACTGGTTTTGTTGAATTTTTTTACTATTTTGTGCACCGTAGAGGGTTAAAAGGCCAAAATCTTTCCAATTTGGCCACTGTTCTCATTGCGCTGAATAATTTGCTGATTCTTTTTTTTTGGCAAATTGGCAAGCCTTGAATCTATCCTTGCTCCTGAAGCTATGCTTTTTTTGGGAGGATCTTTCACCTCACATCACCTTGTTAGATTGTTTTTAGTCCTAAATTGCCTGTCTAATTTTTTTTGGAGCGTTCTGCAATCATTTGATTTGAAACAAGTGCATGCATACATACATACAAACACAAACACACACACACACACATATATATATATATATATATATACACACAACTAATTTAATTCACAAGGTAAAACTTCAAATAATTAAATTGTTGTGGTGCTTTCAATATAGCACAGGATGAAAAGAATGAGTGTGACTTTATTGTCCACAACAATACTTTTTGGGTCCACTGTCAGTGGCATAACATAGATCTTGTGGGCAACAGTGGGCAAAAAAACTTGAACTTGAAGGGGCTCCCTGCCACCACCACCTACTCATAGCCAAGAAGAATTAACTTAAAATATATGACATCATAATGTAATTATGAATTGTGCAATATTGTTACTAAATGTCTCAAAGTTCATCCTCTCGAGGTACCTTTTCAGAAATTATGAGAAATATATTTTTTATTTTTAAATGTCTTAAATTAATAAAATGGAATTCCACATATGAGTTATGCCATTTATTCTGCGTTTTACTTTAAAAAAAAAAAAAAGCTACATTTAAAATAAAAACTATTTTACCAGTAATCCAGCTAATCGTAGCCCTTTTTTATTGGGACAAGATTACAAGATTCATTTACGGTCTAATTATCAACTTTCTCCTGAAAAAAACGACAGGACACTTCAAGTTTACCTGACATAACAGACATAGTTTGCTTGATCAGCTGTTTGTACGGAGGCGTGCAGTCTCGTGGAACACGCATGTAAAAGGTTCTCACTCTCCTTGTTTCAGTGTTCTGAAAAATGTTTGCAAGAATTGTATCGTCTATGAGAATGCAGCAAATGACTTCAGACATCTCAGCTCAGGAGGAGCTCTGAGTTCAGTTTACTTTATTTCCACAGAGCAGTTCATTGTGAGCGCAACTCTGCAGGGTCACTCTAGACACACACACACACACACACACACAAACACACCACACATCTGTGATTAAATCATAAAATAATACAAAAGCACGTTCACCTTGAACCATGATTTATATTTCAGTGATTATGATCATCATTATAATTATTGTGTTTACGTTCATCATTGTTGTTATATCTTAATTTGTATTAGTAATTTTCCTTCTGTTGTCATAGACGGATACTTGCATGACCGTAAATAGAAAGATTTTTTTTTGACCACTTCGTTATTTTAATTGCTTTTTCATTTAGTTTGAAGTGCAATTTGAATTTAGAAATGTCTTTGAAAATGAAATATATTTAAAAAAACTTTAAACAATGCAATTGCTTCACTAAAGCAAGAAAATTCACCAGTCCCTCAGTCGGGGAGTTGATGATGTTTTATTTTACAAAAATATTGTGAATATATTTCTTGCATATCGCTCAGCCCTAATAGGGAACAAAACTAATTTATTCACACACATTAAAAGTCATTACCCTTCCAAAGCAGCTAAACTGAGTCCTGGGATGAAAGGTAAAAAACACCAACATTAAACTCTCAAAAACACACAATAAGTGCTGCATTTGCCCTGACAACGAAAAACCCGACTGGCAGCCCATGATGGAGAATGCACAGATGAAGTAGGTTCGCTGCCAAAGAGATGTTGCCTGTCACAACTGTTGGGAAGACATCTTTCAAAAAGTTGAACAACACACATTTACTTGCACTTAATTTGTTTTCAGTTTCATTTGAATTTTTAGTTAAAATAAATAAAAAAATAAAGTTCAAATTTGAAATCAAGCTGCCTTGCATTCTTGTGTAGCTCAGGGGTCGGCAACCTATGGCACACAGAGGGGTCATCACCGGCACACCAGCAACGGTGAGAGAGTAGACTGTTTTATTTATATAAATTCCTAAACAAAAAGTTCAAATGTGACAAGACTGCAGTACACCAAACAGACTTGTGCAGCGCGTGCAAGCCATTCGCACTTCACGAGCCGGCAGCGCTTCACTTTCGGTTAATAAACGCATAAGTAAACACACCCGCTGCGCGGATGACAGCCTACATTATGTGTTTCATTTGTTTCTTTTTGCTTTCAAAACACCACATGATGTAATAAGGAAAACACCACTATTAATCCTTGAAATTTCAAACCCAGCATACAGGTACACCTTCCTAAAACCATGGACACGATTTAAAGAGAAAACATTATCCCACATCGTGGGGTTAAAAAATCTGAGCCCATTCAAAATGTAAATTAAACCTGGAAATAAAGTTTTAGGATTTTGCAGGTGTGATTCACAGAAAAAGGCTAAATATTTGATTGTGTGATGTGCGAAAATCTTGCACGTGCAGCGCGAGTCTCATCACACTGTAATTATCAACTGATGAAAACACGCTGCATGATCATGAAGGATTACATCAAGGTGTAGATTGGAATGTGGATCAGGTCATCGGCACAAAATGCTGAAATTGGTCCTATAATTCACTAAAGTGGCATTCAACAGATCACAAAGTATAGTCAGGACATAACTGATGTTAAAAAAAGCACATTCACTATTTGAAAAAAGTCATTTTTTGATCGAATCTAGACAGGCCCCATTTCCGGTAGCCATCACTCTGACACCTTATCCTCGAGTAATCATGATAAATTGCTAATTTGGTACTAGAAAATCACTTTTCAAAGACAAAAGGACAACTGGCTCTAACAAGGACAGAAAGAGATGTGGAAGGCCAGATGTACAACTAAACAAGAGAATAAGTACATCAGAGTCTCTAGTTTGAGAAATAGACGCCTCACATGTCCTCCGCTGACAGCTTCATTGAATTCTACCCGCTAAACACCAGTTTCATGTACAACAGTAAAGAGAAGACTCAGAGGTGCATTATGGGAAGAATTGCAAAGAAAAAGACACTTTTGAAACAGAAAATCAAAAAGAAAAGTTTAGAGTGTGCAAAGAAACACAGACATTGGACAACAAATAATTGGAAAAGAGTGTTATGGATCTTAACCTCATTGAGCTTTTGTGGGATCAGCTAGACTGTAAGGTGTTTGAGAAGTGCCCGACAAGTGCTACAGGAAGTGTGGGGTGAAAGGTCACCTGAGTATCTGGACAAACTGACAGCTGGAATGCAAAAGATCTGCAAAGCGGTCATTGCTGCACGTGGAGGATTTTTTTGATGAGAACACTTTGATGTAGTTTAAGAAGTTCTGAAAATTGTTTTCAAATTGTAATAGTAATTTTTAGTGTTATTAATGTCCTGACTATACATTGTGATCAGTTGAATGCCACTTTGGTGAATAAAAGTACCAATTTCTTTCCATAAGAGAAAAATCTGTACATTATTCCAAACATTTGGTGTTAAATGTTAAACATTAAAAGTTGTGCCTCTCATGCAAATCACGTGAGAAGCATTAACTTTATGACAGAGAGTTGTTTGTCTTTGTAGAGGGCTCCAAATTGCTCACTTGTGAGGCTCCATGTCAGTTCGGATGCTCCCTTAGAAGGCAGCTGCCTATGTAGGCAATAGGTAGCTCACTGGGTTTTGTAATATATCTGTAGTGTGAGCATTTGCTTCAAAAGTTTAAATACAATTTCTGAAAAATGTTGGCCTGTTTAATCTGAAACTTATAAGAAAAAAGAAAGAGGAAACTGAACTGAGAGACGTGAACCAAATAAAATGGTGCTGTATCGCCCTCTTGTGAACAAACTGTGCTATTGTTCAGAGAACGACAAATACTGCAATGGTTTATCAAAAAGAGGTTAAAGTATTTTATTAGGTTTTTTTTTTAAACAGCTATGCTAGGAATGAAAAAGTATGATCTGATTACCTTTTGCTATTGATTTCAGAGTCAGAATCTGAAGATGATTCCCTTTTACGGTGATACTTTTTCTCCTTTTTTGTTCTTCTTACTGCTCTCGGATCTGTGATCAGAACTCATCTTAACAATCATCTAGAATCTCTTCATTTCTACTTCTATATTCTCGGTGATCATTTAAAAAGTTAACTTTGGGCTATAAAAGAGGTTACTTGTATTCGTTGGTACCATACACATAACAATACAAATAACAAGAGCTATAAAACTATGCAAATAGAGGGAAGCGTCTGTCAAAATCAACATGCTTTATATATAATTCAATATACCTTTTATCCCCATTATGTCTGTTGGTTTCTTTTGGCATTTTACTGGTTGTTTCTAGTGGTCTATCAGCTTTGTGATGCTGCAAAACAACAAACTGATGTTGGCTTCACAAAGCTTTGACTGAAAGTTTGATGGTTATACAGACATTACAGTAAGAAACTAGCTAGAAAGACAATCAGTGTAGACAGTAGACACATACAGTAGATAGATAAAGTGTCACAGAGAGAGAGGAGAGAGAGAGAGAGAGAGAGAGGAGAGAGAGGAGAGAGGAGAGAGGAGAGAGAGAGAGAGAGATTCCATTGACCTTTTTGAACATTTGGTCAATGTAAGTTTACGGGATTTTTCAGTGTTTGATCGTCAAAACATAAACATAAGTACAATCGGTTAGAAGACACATGGCACACTATTTCAGAACAGTCTGAAGGTCTGTGCAAAGTTTGGTGGATGAAGCTTGAAAGCTTCAGGAGTTATTTTTAGATTTTTTGGTTGCTGTTTAGGGTTTTTTGAAAAAACCCTCAACAAAGTTTGTGGAATATTAGTATTTTGGCTTTGTAAATGCCAACATAATGAAAGCAATATCTTTCAGAACAGTGCCGTTTCCTAGCTTGAAATAGAACTGTGACTTCACTTCAAACATTCAGCACAGGTTTCACCTGGAACTTCCAAGCCCGGAAATGCTGTCCACATCCCGCTCCTCTCCCTCCCCTTCTCTCCTGCACACATCTGCAAGATCCTGCCAACAATCAAGACAGGGGAAAAATACATCATGCCATCATGGCCTCATGTTCTGCCTTCCACACAGGTGTCTTCTCCTGCTCTTTTGTCAGCGGTGTGCCACCTTTTTTTTTACTTTGGCATGTTGTGTCAAATCTTTCCCTTTCTGCCAGCAGCCAACTGGTGCCATGAGGGAATTCCCTGCAAAATATCATAAAACCTGTCAAGAACATATTCAGGGGAAAATAAAAAATATTTTGCATAAAGAAAAACCCAGTTGTTCTGGCTTTTTTTTTTTTTTTTGCATTTTGACATGTTCTGTTTAGTTATATTTCATTAAATGTTCATTACAGTTGCACTCCTATTATATTGAGTGGATCAATACAAAATTATGGTGTTGCTCTTTTGACTTTGAGAGAAAAGATGACCGAGGTCAGTAAGATACTCTGACAATACTAATAAAAAAAAAGTCTTAGATACATCAAATGCGTAAAAATTATGAATTCTAGTATGGCGAAGGATTGCTCATGAATATTAAATAACGTCTCACGTTTGTCCAGTACCTACTCTGCGTCATCACGTTCAAATAAATAATCACGAGCTTCTCCTCGCCAAGTTTATCTGTCTGGTATTCTTAAAAGAACTTAAAATTATTTGGATACTATATCACTTTCGGTTATCAAAAAAAGCAACCAGAACATGTATATTTTGTTTACGATTCAATTTATTCTCTGCATTGGAATTGTAAAAACTTATTTAATTTATTCTCTGCCCTCTTTGCATTTTTCTCTTCTCTGTCGTTTCGCTTTCTTTTTAGTGATTAATTTATGATGTTAATTATTGTCATATGTTTCAATTAAGCAAATAAAATAATAATAATACAAAAAAGAGCTTCGTACTCGCTAAAAGGCATATAAATGAGCTACGCATGCGCTGATTGCTCTCTAGGAGGAGTGCGGCAGGACGCTAGATTCAGGTTACCAAGCAACGGCCAAATGACCTAATTAATATTCAAGAGCCAGGACTTTCTCATAGTAGCCTTCGTAAATTGCCGAGTTATGTGCACGTCCACACTCACAAACACCACAACTGTGTTTAAGAATACATAAAAGACGATGTAATGAGAGATTATACAAAGGAAAAAGGTAAGTTTATCTGTAATTACATAATAAATATGAAGGACGTTCTTTAGAAAACAGACATCAAATGCAGTGTGAATTTTAAGGACAGGGCAAACGGACGTGGACACTATAACATTGTTGGCACAATAGATTAGCTATATCTTTAAATAAATGCATTTTTTAAAAAAAAAAAAAAATAGCCATTCATTATAATTATATGTTGTAATGTCAATTTCAATATAAATATTTACTCTCTAAACTGTTAGCTGCATAGTGTTATATACAACAAAAATCAGTTTAATGAGCTCTGATCTGCTATTATTAACGAATTGAAGTCTGCAAGGAGCATCAATATGTTTAAATTAATATAACTCGGACTTTGTGACATTTACTGGTAGATGCCACAGTGACATGGGTTATAACGCCGCTTGCAGAAGCGACAACAGCAAGCTGGATACACACCCAAATAACGTTTTTCTCTGTTTGTCCACTTTCACATCATCCCAGTTGAACTGGTCCTGACCATAGACTGTGGGTCCTGACCCCTTCTCACCGCTCCAGATCTCGAGGAGTCAAACATGACTTCCAGACACGCTAGAAATATGTTGAATACGCTCATTTGCTTTTAACGCGTGTAGTAGAAGTACCAGTCCTCAGTTGACGATGACAACATCCGGGAACTGCTTGCGTTAAACCTAAACACGCAAAGTCTGCTTTATGTAAAATAATTGAAGTGTGCGCCGCATTTAAAATACGCAAATATCTCTACATGTCTCGGCGAACAAGTCCTATTTAGTACGACATGACTTAAAACAAATCTGTATGTGGTGTGTTGTCTAATAAGAATATGTGATCTCAAAACCAGCTGCGTTGTCAGTTTGTCGCGGCTTCAATAATGGCGGGAAATGCGGCTGTTCTAAAGATCTATGAAACGAACGCCCTGCTGACGGCCACGCGTGATGACGTCACCGAGACGCCAGTAATGGCTTTAATGCGAAAATCGGTCACCTGAGGGAGAGTTCAGGCGGAGGGAGAGCTTGTCTCCCCTTTTCATATCTCTCCCTTTCCCCCGATGTGTGTGAGGTTTGTCTCCCGTCTTTTTTCAGGTGAGTTTAGTTTAAATATCGGTTGAAATCATATATGATATTCATGTTCACCAGGTCGCATAGGTCGTCAGTTGCATTCTTTCAAATCACTTTAAATGTGTTGCAGGAGGAAAGTGGTTGCTGTAAGGTCTCATTGCAATTTTGGGTTTTTCATAAAGCCTAATTGTACTGCATGCATTGTTACTATCACAGCTGGTTTTATTTGTTATCACTTTGTTGTTCTGTCTTTGCTTTCTATTAAATCAGATGCATGCCATATGCGTAGTAGTACATGTGTAATGCATTTGTAATAAGTGGGTAGTGCATGCTAGTTTTAGTGCAGTGTCTATCTGTGGCTGCCTATTTATCTCCGTCTGTCTGTCTGTGGCTGCCTATTTATCTCTGTCTATTTGTCTGTCTGTGGCTGCCTATTTATCTCTGTCTGTCTGTCTGTGGCTGCCTATTTATCTCTGTCTGTGGCTGCCTATTTCTGTCTGTCTGTGGCTGCCTATCAACCATCTGTCCATCTGTGGCTGCCTATCTACCTGTCTGTCTGTCTGTCTGTCCATATGTGGCTGCCTAGCTACCTGTCTGTCTGTCTAGATTCAATTGTTGTGGTGTCTGCTGGTTTGTTTTCTTGTTGTTCCTCTTTCCTTCATTAGACTCTTAACAGCAGGTGTCATCATTAATGAACATTCATCATTCAGAGAGTTTATCTACTTGATCTCATGAACACCGAGTAGATTCAACACTGCTCAGTGTTGTTTTTAACATTGCTGTAGAGTGGTCTTGTGGAGACACGTGTTAAGTGTGTTAATTTAACACTGGGGATTTTGCTGTGCACTGGTGTCCAAATCTCTGAGATCACAAGTGAAAATGCTGATTATCATGTTATCCAGCATAATTTGAGAGTTCAAAAGAGAGTTTTGTGTGCTATAACAGAAGCAAGGAGATCTGACCTTTTGTGCAAAGGAGTTAACATGATCAGTATCACAAAATTGCACAAAATTTGAGTATTGACCTAGAAATAGTGCAGAATCTTTCCAGACTTTTGATGTGGTCTCAGATTTTTAACCCACTACTGTGTGTCCTCTATTTGTTGCACTGATCTCATTATACCACATGAAGTCAATAAGGTTAATAAGTCTTTAACAAGCATGGAGTTGAGCACCAGCTAATATTGATCACATGTCAAGGAATGCACTGTATGATTTCCATTAAAATAGTTTCTCCCATTTAAAGTGGGAGTTCAACTGGTTGCATTACAGAACACTGTTCCCTGCAGCGTTGGCCAATGCAGTGGAAAGGGTGTTGTGCAGGACACTGAATTTGAGCTGTAGATGAACACAGTTGCACATGCTTTGATAAGCAGGAGAGAAACCTTTTCTGGGAAACCTTCTCTGTCTGCATGAGATGGCCTGTTTTCATCTTGGCGTTTTATTTTTCAGGCCGTATGCATGCTTGCATGGGATTACAGCTGCTGTTTTGCACTGGTTTGACCACATTACTAGTTGGAAGACCCAATAGCTGTGGAAGACATGGTGGGAGAACTGGCTCGTGAAGTCAAAGGCAGCGAGAGTTGTGGCCGGTGGCTCTGATTTTGACACTGAAGTGATGTTGTTTATATTTCCAACCCCATTACTTTTAAGTGCCTTATGCCATTCGCAGCTGTGTTTGCTCGGAGATGACATTCAGAACTCACTGGAATGAGACTTGAATGAGACTTGAGGCTATTTCCACAGACCATTTGAAGATATTTTAGGATATTTACTTGTTTTTATTGGATATCCTGCCATAGTGACACCGGAAAAAGCATTTATGATTCTGAATGTGTTGGAAAAACCAGCAAGGAGACTGTCTGAACATTTGTATGAATTTATAAAGAGAAATGCACATTAGGGTTTTGTTGACAGACGATGAACTCTGGGATCGAAGATGGTCCGAGTGATCACCAATAGCTGATGCCTTTGACCATGTCAAGACGATATTTGCCTCGTTTTCCCATGTATTAAATCCATTATTATTTTCAAACTAATATTACCAATAATTTGCTCATAGACACACAGACATGCGCTTGAAGAAACACTATTACATTAAGAACAGTTGACAGAAAATCCGTCCATGCGCATATATGTTTGTTCGGAGGTGTGCAGTCTTGTGGAACATGTGCATGTAAAATGTTCTCACTCTTTATTTGTTTCTGTCTTCTGAATTTTTTTGTTGCAAGAACTGTATCGTCTCTTAGTGCTGAAAATGACCTCGGACATCTCAGCTCAGGAGGTGCTTTGAGTTCAGTTCGAATTTATATTTCAGAGATTATTATCATCATTGTAATTATTTTGTATATTTTGCACATTTTATCATTTTTATATCTTCATTTGAGTAAGTAATGTTCCGCCTGCATGTTTAGACGGGTACTTGACTGACGGTAAATGGAAAGGTGGTTTTATATATTATTGTTTTGATCACTTCTTCATTATTTTAATTGCTTTTTTGTTTGGAGTGCAATTTGAATTTAAAAATGTATTTGCTAAAAAAAAAAAATGTAGACACACCATGTGTGGAGGCTTCCCACCCAAACCGCGACATCCACGCTCAACTCACAACGCGCCCGACCAAGAACAAACCAAATTATAGTGACCACGAGGAGGTTACCCAATGTGACTCTATCCTCCCTAGCAACCAGGCCAATTTGGTTGCTTAGGAGACCTGGCTGGAGTCACTCAGCACGTCCTAGGATTCAAACTAGCCAACTCCAGGGGTGGTAGCCTGAGTCTTTACCACTGAGCTACCCAGGCCCCCAAATAGGTATATATATTTTATTATAGCAATAGAGGACGAGAAAATGTCGTTAACATTGAGATATAGATAGATGGATGGTGCATTCATTTATTTAATCCGCTCTCACACTCCGCACATAACCCCGGTCCTGTTTTCTGGCGCAACATGGAGGACGACACAGCCACAAGGCAAGATGGCAACAATGAGCTGGTTTGTAAAAAGAAAAATAATGGCTCAATCATTTGGACATGGTTTGGGTTTAAAAGGTCAGATGAGCATCAGAGCAAGGTAATATTTAGAGAGTGCAATAAACATGTTGCAACACGTGCCGGAAGCACTACAAACCTCTTTTGCCATTTACAACAGCAACAAAAACCACAGTACAAACCACAGTACAAACCACAGTACGAAGAATGTATTCAACTTTGTGGAGGTTGTGCTGTTGGAAGCCAGATTGGAAAGCCTTCTGCCCCAAAACAAACCTCTTTACAAGTTTCATTTACTCAGGGTGTGCCCTATGAAAAGAAAAGTGGTGAGATATAATGGAGGTGGTAGCCTACCAACAATGATAAAGGTATGGTCCCTGCTGCAACAGTTGAACAAGCTGGCTTTAAAAAGCTGCTGAAAACAATGGATCAAAGATACGATTTGCCCAGCCATCACTACTTGACAAGAGAAGCGCTACCAAAAATGTACTGTGATGTCAGACAAAAACTATCCAGCCGGCTCGCAAAAGTGATGCACTACACACTGACAACAGATACATGGTCGAGCAGAACATGCAAGCCATATATGAGCCATATATGAGCCATATATGAGCTTGATTGTACATTTTATTGAGGATTGGGATTTGAAAAGTGCATGTCTCCAAACAAGCTACTTTCCCCCAATACCACACCGGAGAGCATATGGCTGAAGCTCTGCAGGATGCCCTTACATGCTGGAAACTTGACAAAAGGGGACTGGTTGCAATAACAACCGAAAACGGGACGAACATTGTCAAAGTGGCTGAGGATGCAGTGCTTTGGTCACCAGCTTCATCTTTCAATTGGTGAGTATGCTGAAGGAGTTGACCACATTACATATATATATATATATATATATATACACACACATACACACACAATTTGAAGAGAGGGACTGGTTTAAGTGATGTCAGAACATGTTAAGTTTTTGTTATCTGTTAAATAAATACAAATTTAATAAAGTTAGAAAAATCAAATTTACATAACCTAATTAAAAGATTTTTTTTAATTTTGTACTCCAGACATAGCATGGATAATGACCACATCTCTCGGGCTATTTTTCTGTGCAAGAAAGTATTGAGCAGCTTTTCCAATTAGAATTGGCTGAAGCTCAGATTCAGCTGGTCTGCCCTCTCACCAGCTCATCCCTGATTCTGCTACAAGGCAGCAAATGACTGTGAGGATTCTGGAGCAGCAGGGCGCCCTTGCTAAATGTTTGTTCTCTGACAAGAAATGCAGGCATCTAGTCCTTACCTGGCAGGATATAGAGGTCTTAGAGGTGGTCCAGAAGGCTCTCAAACCCCTTCAGGACCTCACAGTTGCTCTGTCTGGTGAGGACTATGTTACGCTCTCATATGTCAGACATGTGCTTCTTTTTAATACAAGCCTCCTGGCACATGATGAGGGAGATGGTGAGTTGACTAAATCCACCAAGACCACCATTGTGGATTATCACAACACAAAGTGTGCTGACCCAGCCACTAGTGACCTATTGGACATGGCCTCACTTGTCAATCCAAGGTTCAAAACAAAGTACGTCTTGGAGGCAAAGTCTTGGAGGCAGAGTCTCTACTGGCTGATCAGAGATGCTTTCAGCCTGTGACAACTGTGCCCATGCTGCAGACGAAGAGGAAGCAGCATTGTGCCACCACCAGTTAAGAAGACACTCGCAAGCTTCTTTAAGAAGAGCACAGCCACTACCAGCACCAACCTGATACCGAGTCAGGCAATTGAAAATTAACTTCTAAGATACTTAGTCAGTCAGTGTGTAGAGTGATACAGATCCTCTCAAGTGGTGGAAGGGATATAGCATTTTCTATCCAGCACTGAGCCACCTGGCAAAGAAGTATCTGTGTCCCAGCCACCAGCAAACCTTCTGAGAGGGTTTTCAGTTGCAGTGGTAACACTGTAACCTGCCACAGGGCGTCTCTCAAGCCGGAGTCTGTTGATGGGCTATTGTTCCTTGCACAAAGCCTGTGAGAGAACTACAGAGCTACACACAATGAAAGGTTTTGTCGTTTGTTGAAGTGTTCAGATCAGTAGAAAACTAAACTACTTCCTCAGAGCAAGTAGTCCAGTTTATATTTTATGTTTACATATTCATTTTTATTTGCACAGAGATATAGTTTGTTAAACAGGAAAGGAAAAACATGTATTTTTACATTTTCAATCAGTCTGTTGTTTTAATAACTGAAGGAGTATTTTCAGAGACTTTTTTGTTTTATATATTTGTCATGTTTTATTTACACAGCTGTGTGTATTCTCAGACAGGAAGAGGAACCCTGTATTTGCACTTTATTTTGATCAATGTCTTATAAATAAAGGTGTTTATGACACCTCACATGTAGTTGGCTTACAACTGAGCATTTAACCCACATGAGCAATATCAAGATATATATTGCCATTCAGACCAAAAATATCGAGATATGACTTATGGCCCATATCGTCCAGACCTACCCCCAAGTTTTTTGTTTTTTAAATAAATACATTTTCAATGTAAAATCTCTGAAGCAAGAATATTCATTGATCCCGCCGATGTAATTGGATATTGCGATTATATATATTATTCATACATACATGCATACACAGTATATATATTGTGAAGGAAAGAGCAAAGTTAATTTATTCAACATGATGTATTTTCCAAGACACCGAAATAGCCGACCTGTAGAGAATGCACAGATGAAGCAGGTTATTTGCCAGAGGGATGTTGACAACTGTTCAAAAAGTTGAACAACACATTATAATTGCACTTAATTTTTTTTAATACCGGTGTTCTTCAGTTTCCTGTGGAGGTTTTATGTTTTTTTTTTTTTTTTTTTTTTGCGACCAACCGACCAATCAAAACTTGGTAAACCATGACTCTTCTCATCGACTAACCTTTGTTTGACTATCAGTGGGCAGTTTCCTACTGTAAACTAAATGGGTTATTCTCATGAAGCCTGAGAGGAAAATGTTCTGGTCCTTTTTTACTCCAAAATCTATTAAAATTGGAAGTAAAAAATGGGGAAAAAATATATATACATAGAAAATGAAGCAAATTTCTAGGACCATTTTGATACGTATGTATGTATGTATGTATTTTTTTTATTTTCTTTTGTTTGGGGTTAATTACACAAAGACAATTTTTGGATGGTTTAGTGAGAATCATCCAAAATAAAAATGTGGTTTATCATTTAAACTGGTGGTTTGAATGATAATGACATTTAATTATCTTTAAATATATATATATATTAGGGCTGTCGATTTAACACGTTAAATCAGTGCGATTAATTTTACTAAAAATAACACGTTAAAAAAATTAACGTCATTAATCGCAATGCCCCCCCGGAACGTAATATGGAAGATTCCTGAGAAATGCAAGCTTGCAGTACCACCTGTTTACTCCAGAGGGTAGTAAGTGAAACTTCAGCTGCGTGGCAATGCACAGTTTATACAGTGAAGAAAAACACCCTTGAGCAGTAGAACAACAGACATGCATTATGTTCTTACGTTCAAAACACTTCATGGAGCGCAAATCCGAACTAAGGTATCTCAATATGTGTTCTAAGTATTAAACTATATTTAACTTGACACAGTGAACTAAACATTTTATGTTTATGACGCAACACACCCGAGATGCTACACAAGCATGACTGACGCAGGTGTACATTGACGTGTCCTTAAACAAGCCCTCATAATGAATCTCAAACTGATTGACAAATTCACTTGTGTAATGGATTGCTGTGAACTGTGTGCCAATGATTGACTTATGATCAATAATATGGTAGTAAACAATACATTGTATTCTAAAGCCGCTTTTTGTATCGTCTTATCAATGATTAACTCTTCTGTCAAGAATATAATGCATTTTAATTATCTGAATATGTTTTTACTTTTTTTATATATATATATATAATTTTTTAATATTTAAAGATAACTATGAATCATTATTTCATAATTATATATTGAATTATTGTTATATGAGGGGCTTTCTCAGCAAATGTTTGTATATGTGATTAATCGCGATTTAATTAATCGGGACACCATGTAATCGATTGACAGCCCTAATATATATATATATATATATATATATATATATATATATATATATATATATATATATATAATTAATGTAGTATTTAAAGTTACAAAATATATATCACTATAATTCACTATAATTGCACTTTTGCCCTCATTTTAGATCTTGAATTATTACTTTTGAGTTGTGTTTGAAAACATTGGGTGTTTCTTAATGCCAAGTTGGAAATTGATACCATGGTAGTCTCTTGTGAAAAGAGGGCTGGACTTTCGGATGGGTTTGACTTCCAGCAAGCTGATGGGAGCAGGAAATTATCAAAACATACACACAACCTCATGTTCAGGTCATAGTGAGTGCTTTGTGTGTTTTATTGGTTTCTTTGGTGCATACCCAAGTGACTTATTAATACTCGAGCAAGGTAAGATATATATATAGAGAGTGCTTTTTAGATTGTAATGGATTTTTAAATGTTATTTGAATATGTTAATGTATGTAGTTATACTCTACAAAACAAAGATACCTTTTGATGTGTGAATAAGTAGTTTTTGTGTGGAAGAGGCATTACTTTTCAGTCATACTGGAACATGTTAGCAGCTTAGGCAAAAGAGCTTTTCTACTCTTATGTTTTTAGTTTCAGTTTTCTTTTGAATGGGTCTGGTTTGTTGGTTTATATTCAGCTTGAATACAATAGGACCTTATTGCCATTTTTCCTTATCCACTTTCATTGTAGTCATTAAACTGTCCTCAGAGGATCGTCTCCAAAAGGGATTTCAAAGCTCATTACCTCAGTCAGAATTAACAAGCGATTGTGCTGCTTTAGTCCTGTTAGGACATGCCAAGATTAGCTCAGCACTTTCATGCATATTAGGTTGCTTTCATCGTACTGTGGCTCTTAACTAGATGTGGTTTGACCATTCATTGTAGCCTCTATTTTGTTATTTTAGACAGAAAAGGATTTGAAAGTTTTTTTTAAAAGTTTGTAATCATCATTTAGAGCTCAGGCGGTTAGTTTTGAACAACAAGTCAATGGTTTCATTGATGTTAAGCCTGAGTCATCCTTGAATGACAGTGACTTTAATGTGAAAGTAAAAGTTAATGCTGTCTATATGGTGGTTTTCATACTGGTATGGTTACTGCAGTCCGAATCGGAGTGTGAATGTTTTTGACAATGTCGTCATGCATGTGCTAGTCCTTTTAATTCCTGAATCCTGAAGTGTGGATCCTAGTACAGGTTGCTTTCTCACTCATGTGAACTGAACCACAGTTCCATTGCAACTGAACTCAGATCAACTTCTACTGGTGCTCTGGGGTTCGGTACCATGGTCTTCTCCCCAGTTTGAAAAACTGCTTTCATATTACCAATTTTTCATATGAACTGTTCTCTGATTCGGACTAAACTACCAATGTGAAAAGCCCATAAGTAATCTAACACACACTCTCTTTGTCTCTGTGAATGCAGCGATGGCTGGACCAAGGCCTGTGGTCATGAGTGGACCCTCTGGGGCTGGGAAAAGCACTCTGCTCAAGAAACTGCTCAAAGAGTTCGATGGTGTATTTGGCTTCAGTGTATCCCGTAAGTCTGTTAATGTGATAATGAGCACAAATGCTGAACAACTGTGAAAATTGTTTGAGAATAAATGTAATAGGAGTAGCAGCAGTGTAGCTTTTGTTAGATAATCAATTGACAGAAGATACTGTTTGAAATTGAATATGACCATTCGAAAGGTAAAATCAACTGAAGTGCAGTAAATGTAGGTTTGTATGATGGTCGGGAGCCGGTTCTCATACCGTATGATTTCATAACTTCCAGTTTGTTAACAATTCCCTAAAATACACATTTCAACCAATGCAAGACCGAACACCAAACACTTAAAATTTTTTGACAGTGTTTCCTGCAGAGCTTCATGACTCTACAGCACGACCTGTGTACGCAGTGTTTGGGACCAGTCCCGAATAGAGATATTTATCAAGCGATAATTTGATCAGTTAAGCTTATTGATCATCAGTTTTATTAATTTCAGGACAAATTGAAGCAGCAACAGTAGATTGATGGGCTTTGTTTCATATTGCTACACATTTTGCAGTTGAACTAATGTCTACCCTGTGGGCAGGACCCTTAAGGCGGTTTTATATGGGACCGTGCTTTCCCTATTCATTTTAAATGTGAGAGAGAGAGAGAGAGAGAGAGAGAGAGGCGGCAGGTGGCAAAACAGAGGCAACAGTCGAATCCTGCCTCTTTGTTGTGCACGACTGCTAGCGGCTCATACCACGCAAGATAAAAATATTTTGTCTTTCCGCTGCTGCCGCTTGTCACTGACCAATCAGAACTGAATTTATTCACAACCAATCAAATGATACTTAGCTTTTATGTAGACAAATATACTCAATGTTGCTGGATTTCCTCCTGACATATAGTATTACGTTTCTTTGGGCGTTTATAGAGACATAAATAGGAAAACGGTCTCATGGAAAGCTGTGAGTTGGCGAGTCGGTGTAACAGGTGCAAATAGACTACGGAAACATGTGCAGTGATTATGTTTGTAAAGGAGACGACTGTGCATGTATACGAATGGGCCATGGACCGTATACTTAAATGTACTCGTATGCAACAAGTGTCTGAAACATCAACTTTAGATAAACAGAAAATACAGTTGCCCAGGCAGGTTATTGGCATAGTGTTTTGTGGATTTTTAATGTACATTTGTAGCCCTCCATTTTGAATTATTGATGTGATATAAAAATATGAAGTAACATGTAGTTCTGTTTCTTTAGTCATTAAAACTCAAGAAATGTGGAGACAGGTGGCAAGATGCCATCAATATTTACTATTACATTCATTTTACATTAAAACTAGCTTATTACAATATTTATATTTATAACACATTTTATTTAAGTGCAATCAGTTACATGAAAACTAACACAATATTTACAGTAATCACCTCATAGACGCAGTAACTGAGCTAAAGCAGTGTGTGGCATTATTGCTCTTCTACTGGCGCGGTTCGCAGCGCTTCTCGTGTGAATGGAAAACACACATTACATTACAAACAAGTGGCAAGATCACAAGCAAAGCCTGCCGCCAACCACTTCCCATGTTAAAACGCCTTTAGAGATGGCATGCACTAGATCCTTCAAATCATTTAATTTCAATGTGTGAGCTGCACTCCATTGGTGTAATTGCATTCTTAACACTGAAATTATCTCTATAGATACAGTGGTTAAATGCTGAGGTAGACCGCTCCATCTTCACCTGGCTGGCTAGTAGCGAGGATCAGTTCTGAATGCAATACACATAACCATCCCCCTCTCATCCGAAAACACTCGAAGACTTACCAAACATAGGTGTGCTGATTAAGAATAAAACATTTCATAGATTGAAAAGTTGATTAAATAACAGTTTACTGCCATTGCCTTGTTAATATGTAATCTTGTAATCTGTAGTCCAATTACGAGTAATTTAAATGATGATGTAATCTAAGTACAAGTACTTGATTTTGTAATCTGGTTACATAATCCATAGTAAATGTAATCCATTACTACCCAATGCTGGCTGTACTTGTTTATTGAAATAATGTGTAGTTAGAGGATTGTGTTTCTTTGCATGTAAAAGAGTACCTCCAATTAGTATCACAAAGTGAAGTATAGATATTCCAAATAGATTTTGGGGGAAAAAAAACAACATTAGTATCAGATCGGGTTCGATATCGGCTGATGCAGAGTTTCCAGGGATCGGATGAGGAAAAAGTGGTATCGTAGCATCCCTAACAATTACGTCAGTGATCAGCGGGAAAGCAGGAAGGCACATTCAGCTGAAATCTCACCAGCACCAGAGAAGCAGTATTTTATGTTCCGTGTTATAAAATTGACATTCCTAGTCCCATACAAATTCCCGTCTGGGAATTCGCTATATTAATGGGGGAAAAAACCCATAAATCAGTCAGAGTGTCTCATGAATTGATTTTCAGTAATGCCCAACGGTAAATGAAATGAGAACTGTTACTTTATTAAAAGTTTTTAAATGCTTGTGAGACTTCAATCAGGCAATGCAGTTACTTGCTGTTTATAGAAAGTACATGAAGAAGTGTACATGTCACACATCCAATTTTGTTTAAGAATTGTATTGATTAAATTGCATTTATTCCTTACAATTTCCATCCCTAGTTTTCTGCACTAGAATCTCACATCCGTCAGATTATACCAGACTCCAACCATTGAATACCAAGAAAAGTAGAGCAAACCTGAGCCTCATCCATCAGTAGCCAAGTTCTTAAATGTTTATCTGACAAAGAATTGCTTCTTTTCCAGATACAACACGAAGCCCCCGTCCAGGAGAGGAGAATGGTAAAGGTAAGACTGTGATCGAATAGGAGTGAACATCGTATTCTGAAAAGGTTTATAAAACCCAGTAACCACAAAACGTTTTCACAACATTGCAGTTAGGTTGCATTGCATTCTAATGTTTTTAAAACAACCACAGAAAAATTAGTGTAACAAACACAATGTGCAGTTATCAACCTAGTACTGTATTTTCAGGATTAAAAGTCACGTTTGTTTTTATTTTTCATCATCTGAAAGGTCCTGCGACTTAAAGTCCGAAGCAACTTGTATACATAATTTATACGCAATTAATGTCGGACGTTCAAACGTACGCACACCAAAACACATGCTTACAACAGATTTCTCTGAACAACTACATTTTGACCAGGTGTAACTTATCTTCAGGTGCGACATTATTTCCGAAAAATACGATAGGTTTCTTTTAAGTATCCTCAACTTCATTGAAGCATATTTTAATAAATAAAGAAAAATCTGAGTAAATTGCAATATTTTTAAAACATTTTGTTGTTTTTTACTTTTAAAAAAAAATCAGTTCATGTTTTCTTCTTCTACATGAAGACACCGTTCGAGTTGCTTAAGTTTTTGATCGTTCGCAAATTTACTGTCTTAGCCTTCAACTTAATTTGGTTGCATAACGTTATACAGTTTACTACTGTAACGATCCACACCGTCTTTGGTTTGTGTACCTTTTATTTTAAGTTTTGGCACCTTTTATGTTCCATATTGCCTTTTGTTTTATGCACTCTTATTTTGAAGTCTTGTCATGTCCTGTTTTCCCTCCATGTCTATGTGTCTGATTTTCATTGGTTCATTGTCTAATTATCTTGTTATCAGTTCTAATTTATCATTGGTTTTAGTTTATTGTCTTGTTATCTTGTTTTGAGTTTTGGTTTTCCATTGGTCTATGTTTCCCCTTGTTTTGTATTTAAGCCCTCATGTTCACCTCGTCCTTTGTTGGTCGTTGGTCGTTGTTTGGTGTTTCCTGGTAAATGTGACGTGTTTCCTGCCCTCATCCGTGTTTCAGCCTGAGCCCACCTTGGAAGATTCCCAGTGTTAATATCTTGTGTTTATACCTTTGTTTTCCCATTGTGGACTTTTCATTTGTTCCTGTGTTTATACTTCTCTTTACTTTGCGGTTTTTAAATAAAGCTGTACCTGGATCCTCACTCCCTCGTCTGCCCACTTCGTCACAACTACACTGACAAAAAAGTTTATAAATGTGGTATCGTCTGTATTTAGTGTGCTGTACTTCTAGATCCGTTCTTCAGAGTTGTGTATTATAAAACAAATATACCTGTAACAAACAGCTAGCTAAGTTGGCACTAAAACTAAATTAAATCAAAGCTGTATATCAAGTTCAAGTAAAGCAACAACGTGTTGTTTTGTCCCGGAGAGGCTGCTGCCTCCATGCGTGCCGCCATATTGCTGAACTTGCGCTTCATAAGCATCATTGGATTCGCACTGGAGAAGACAGGCTTTGTCCATGAGCAGGTGGTTAGCCGTATGAATGTCCATAAACAAATTGCTCATACATGCTTTGCTGGTGTGTTGGCTAATCGACAGCATTTAAAATGTTTTTTGTTGGTATGTTGGTGAATTTTAATCGATTAGCAATAACCAAATAAGATATTATTCCCAAACTTTAATCTCTGTTTGTGATTTATCTTCTGAAAACTTTCTTATGGGTTTTTTTTTTTTGTTGTTGTTGTTTTTTCCAGATTATCATTACGTGACGAAGGAAGTTATGCATGCAAGCATAGCAAATGGGGAATTTATCGAAAATGCTGAATTTTCTGGGAATATGTATGGAACGAGGTATAGTCCACCTTGCAAAATCATACGTATTTGTATGTGAAGGGACCGCACTAATGGCAAAGTCCATTTCTTGGAAACAACCAATATCATTTATTTTAAACGTTTGTGTTGTTGTTCATTTAATTTTTACTTCACCCAAAAATAAATATTTTGTTGCCATTTACTCACTCTCAAAAAATTCCAAATGTGTTGGCTACAAACTAACATTAGCTTCGTCTCTTTTACAGTAAAGCAGCTATACAGGCTGTTCAAGCCAAGAATTTGATTTGCATTTTGGACATTGACATGCAGGGCGTGAAGAACATTAAGAGAACAGATCTCAACCCGATCTATGTGTTCATCCAGCCTCCGTCAATGGACATCCTGGTAGGAAAAAACATGACCCATCTCTAAGCTGTTGATACTGAGGTTTTGTGTTTGAATGAATTCCCTTCTATGTGCAAATTTTAACCTCCCTCGTATTTATTAATTTTTTTCAGGAAAAACGATTAAGGGACAGAAAAACGGAGTCCGAGGAGAGTCTACAAAAACGTTTACATGCAGCTAAGGTTGACCTGGAAATAAGTAAGTGTCAGTACCCTAATACTAGGGTTCCCATGGGGAATTTGTTAATTGTGAGTGTGAAAATACTATGCATTTTTCTAGTTATAATCGGCTTTGAAGTCATTCATAAGCTAGACATGGCCTTTATTACATTTTAAAATATGAATATTTTTTAATACATTAACAGCACAATAAATAAGAACAACTAGACAAGTCATAGAAATTCATTGGTCAAAAAGTGTGGAAAACCCAACACAGATTAAATGGGAACCCGCAGGTTGTCCGATTTACTAAATCACTTTATTTGTGATGTGCACAACAAAACTGTGTTTCTCTTCTGTACTTTTGTTCTTTGCTTTCGATTAATGTAATTCTCTAAAATGTGCACACTTCTCGATTACATCATGCAGGGTGAATGTGAGCCAATCAAGTATGTTCAACAACAAAAAAATCACTTGGAGGCTATCACCATGTAGCTCAAGACTGGTTGACCACTGAAGCTAAGCAGGGTTGAGCTTGGTCAGTACCAGGATGGGAGACCTCCTGGGGAAAACGTTGTTTTTAGGTTGCTGCTGGAAGAGGTGTTAAGAAGGCCAGACAGGGCTCACCCTGCTGTCTGTGTGGGTCCTAACACCTCAGTGTAGTGACGGGAATGCTATACTCTAAAAAGGCACTGTCCTTCAGATGAGGTGTTAAACCGAGATCCTGACTCTCTGTGGTCATTAAAAATCCCAGGGCAGTTCTTGTGAAGAGTAGGGGTGTATCCCCGGTGTCCTGGCCAAATTCCCCCCATTGGCCCTTATCAATCATGGCTTCCTAATAATCGTCATCCATTAATTGGCTCAATAATTGTACTCCCTCCTCTCCACCAATAGCTGGTGTGTGGTCAGTGTTCTGGTGCACTATGGCTGCCGTCACATCATCCAGGTGGATGCTGCACACTGGTGGTGGTTGAGGAGTGTTCCCTGTTCAACACGTGAAGCGATTTGACTGTAGTGTCAGGAAAGTGCTATATAAATGTAACGTTCATTCATCCATACCTAATTGGGTCATTTAGAAATAACTTTATTCCATTTATGTTGAAATTACGAGAATTTGTTTTCTGGCAATTAATTAACGAACTAAACCGAGAGGAAAAAATATGTTGATGTAACTTAATTGATTCATGTGAGAGCAATGTACATGACTAACTAATGTTTCTAACCATATTTCAGGCAAAGAGCCAGGTTTATTCCATGTGGTCATCATTAATGATGATGTTAACGTGGCATATGGCAAATTAAAAGATGCTCTTCTTGAGGTAATGTTTTCATGCCTGAATGCTCATCACTTTGTCCTATCACTTTAGTGACTAAGATAACTCCTATTTGTCTTCGAGACATCCTCAAACATGCATTCGGTATTAAGGTCTATTTGGTTTCTCTTCCTCGAACAGGAAATCCAGAAGGTCAAATACAACAACAAGGCCTAGATGAGAACCCACCTACTAACCGCAGCAACCTCTCCATTCACTTCCATCACAATCGATCTTTTGAGATCAGCACATTCCACCCAGGGAAGATTTGATGAACTCCAACAGCAGCAGAATGAAAAACACGTTCACTTATTTAAAGGTGCAGGCTAATGTTGTTTATTCCATGTTGAGTAGATGCTGAAATTACCATTAATGAGAAGACAAAGTGTGCTACTTTAATTCCTTGGCGAGAGATTTAAAACACTCAAGTCTTTGTCTTTGAAACAGGTTTGTGTTTTAATAATGCACAAATCAAGTTGCAGACTTCACTCATTTATTTTGTTAATTTTCCATGCTGACAATGCTTAAGATAACCTCTAGATTCTGTCGTAGTTACTGCTGGATATACATGGATAAGTAGCTTTCCATTTACAAAGTTCAGCACTAACATCTGCACATATGGATGGTGTGTTACATCTGTGCTTACAAGTCAAGCAAGGGTTTTGTTTTCCAACTTATAACTCATTCTTAATTCATGTTAGAGTTTGCGTCCATGTTAACCATGTTTTAAATGCATATTACATCCATATTGTTTATGTTAAAGTGCATTATTGTCCATAATTATATGTACCTTGTTTACCAGCTCTGAGAGTTTTATAAAGGGTTAATGGCTATTGCAGGAATTGTTTTTTTGTACAGGGCAGCTTATAAACACAGCCATGAGTCGTGTAGAACCAAAGTAAGTTTTAAGAAACCATTGTTGAGATGTGTGACGTTATGTACATATGGAAAGATTTTAGTCTCATGTGGTCTGGTATGTTTGCTGTTGCTTTCGTAGATTTTAAGATGCTTCAAGTCTTTCTAATGAGACTAATGTCTGAATTAAATGTCTGACTTAAAATAGTTTGGAAACCAAAATGTACAACCCGTTAAAAGCTTAGTTGTTATAGGGTGGATCCCACATGCGCAGGCTGCATTTCAGCCCAAAATCAAGAGACATTTAAAATTATAATGGTCCTAAAAATAGGCTTTATTTATTTTAATCTCTTAAGAAAATAGAATTTATTTTTGTTTTGATTTGGGGGTGAAATATGATGCATACATGTTCTTTACTACTTTTTTTTATTATTAATATTATTTATTTTATTTAAACATCAAAGCATTGAAAAAAATTTTTTACCCAAATTTGTCCTTGTGGATTTGTTTACACACTGTTTATTACCAAACAATACATTTATTACAATAAAAGTGCCTGATGCCAAAAAGCAGCAAATTGGGTCATTTGACTTCTTGCGATGGACCGTAAAGGGTCATTTAATTTGTTTAAATAGCTGTCAATGATCAAGTCACTGTCTTTTCCCATATATGGCAAACACCTGAGCTGGAACCACATACAGCCCACGTAATTGAAGTTATTAGTATAATAGATTGACTCTCAAAATAGTCAATCTATTGTAACTAGCACATACACTGTGGATGAAGTTGAGCAAAATTGAGGTCACCATCTCAAAGTTTTAAGTTTCTCTCAAACATTGAAGTACTGTATACATTACCCATCAATTGCATTAGAGTTTGTGCAGGCAGCATAATGATTTTATATGTTTTTGGCATACATTTTAATGTGTAGACACCAAAGTTTTCATATTTTTTTATTTATTTTTTTTTAAGTAAAACAAAGGAGCCAAATTACTTGAAGCCAGCTGTTTTTGAATTCCAGATTTATCTGTGTACGTGTTGTGAAACAACAACTTTTGATAATGTAATTATTGCACATTTCTACAAATGTCCACCGATTCATTTTTACAGCTAATAACAATAGTTTTATTAGGCTTGAAAACTTTAAGACTCCATGTTTGTCTTCTCAAGGGGTTTGTTACTTCTGTAAATATTATCATCTCAGTTTTATGTCATTCCTTTGTGCATCTTGATACAATTCCTTTAGTTGTGTTAGAGAGAAACCTATCAAACATTTTTGTGGTGTCTGTTTGAAAATCAGTTTGAGAAATGTATTTATAAACCAAATATATTATTGCTGTTTTAAATGTTTATTATAGAACTATTAACATGTACCGTGCAAGTGCAATAAAACTACGCTATTGTGTGCGAAGTGTCTGACGATCTGATTATTTCTCATTTCTCATTGTGGAACTGATAGTTGCTGTTGAGTAATGATGCAACTTTTGTTACATGGTTTGTTCATTACCGTCCAATTCAATATTATTTGCCAGAATTATAACTGGGAAAATTTCAAATGCATTTGATTTTATATAACAGTAAATCAGCACTGCAAATTAAATTACTAAATTAATATATTTCATAATACATATAAATGAGTATTACATATGTGTGTGTGTGTGTATATATATATATATATATATATATATATATATATGTATATGTGTGTGTGTGTCTTTATGTACATAATATATTAAATATATTAGATTTAATAGTAATTTTGTACTTATATTGCAACACCTTCACACAACAAAGTTCCAAACCCAATTGTATTGTACGTGTAATAGATAGTCAAGGAAGTGAAGTTAAAAATATTAAACAAAAAATAAATATACAAAGTTTTTTTTATTATTATTTGTTTAAACTTTACATTTCCTCAATAATTCTTTTTGTGCATTTATATTTTTGACCCCAACACATGAAGTCAACCATGGTCTAATATCAGCTCTATATCTGTGGAACCAAAATGTCAAGACTAGACATTCAAAATTCATGGTCCGCTGTTAAATCCTGTGTGAATTTGTGTGTGTTTGCTGTCGATTTGTAGATTTTTTTTTTTTTCCTCCCCAATTTGGAATTCCCAAATGCCAATGCGCTCCAAGTCCTCGTGGTGGCGTAATAACTTGCCTCAATCCGGGTGGCGGAGGATGAATCTCAGTTGCCTCCGCGTCTGAGACCGTCAATCCGCACATCTCATCACGTAGCTTGTAGAGCGTGTTACTGCGGAGACAGTGTGTGCGGAGACAGTGTGTGTGGAGGCTCACACTCTTCTCTGCGGCATCCATGCACAACTCACCACACGCCCCACCGAGAGCAAACGACATTATAAGGACCAAGAGGAAGTTAACCCAACGTGACTCTACCCACCCTAGCAACCGGGCCAATTTGGTTGCTTAGGAGACCTGGCTGGAGTCACTCAGCACGCCCTGGATTCAAACTCACGACTCCAGGTGTTGTACTTCACGTCTTTACTTGATGAGATACCCAGACCTAGACAGACAGTCTTAATGGTGTGGCAAATCTTTGGTTTCTACTCTATACAAATACAACAAATCCTATTATATTAATGTATTATTTAAAAATATTTGCCAACCATCAAGCAGATTTCCATAAACCCTAGGTGGTTAGGCAGTGAAAAACAAAGGACAATCAAGTAAAAATAGAAAAAAAAAGTGCAAAATGTAACAAAAACATTTTGATCTGAAAGTGTGAAACAGGAACTCAGTCTTTAGGGCTTTCAATCAATGCAAAGCAGTTCACCAATAAAAGAGAACAGATAGTGATTATGACATCACAAACAATATCACATAAACAATGATACATAAAGGAACTCTGACACAATGGGTGAAATGACTGACCTTTTAAGCAGGTTATTTTTTTCAAATGTCAAATCTTATATCTGTCTACTTGATATCTGAGCAAAATTAGCAATAATTCACACGCAGAATCATAGTTAACTTAGTGGCAAACAACTCTCAAAATAAAAGCACAATGAGTGCTGTTACACTAACATTTTAATAGCTTGTGGTAACTGTCAAATATAACAAACAAGTGGTGTTAAAAATGTTTTACCTTGATACTTTTTTTTTTATACCCACACTGCACTACTGACAATTAACTTAACCATGTGTGTCCTCAACTACAGTTTCACACATTAGATTGATTACACCAGGTGTCGGTATGCAATAAGTTAAAAATGATGACAAATTTAACACTGTATAATCAGTTACAACAGTTGAGATGGGTAAGTGCTGGGCGAGAATGAAAAACATCAATTAGTAAATGTAAACTGTGAGATGCAGCCAATCAGAGCACAGCCACGCCACCATCACAGCGGCTAGTGATCATGTTACCAATCTCCGTCCATGTGTCCAGGTGTGGGTCATAGACTTCAACAGAGTCTACAGTGACCGGTGCTGAAAAGTCTCGGCTAGAGGTTCGACCACCGACCGCATACAAAAGATCATTAACAGCTGCAACTGTTACACCAGCACGCGGGACCGCCATCGATGCTACCTCCACCCACTTCTCCTGAAAACACAGAGACATATACTGTATAGCATTAATACAATTGCAACATTATCACAGGACTTGCATCAAAGACAAGAAATAGTACTTAAAGATTCAAGAAGTCACATTTTAAAGACTAAGTGATGGAATGTGCCGGTTGCGCATGGGGTAGGAAAAGGGAGTACTCAAAACCTTCCTCAGATTTGAAAAAATCCAACGGTCCCTCGTCCTCGTAATCCAACACCTCCTCATCCTTATCTCTGCTGAGCTTGGTGGGCAAAGGGACACATGCATCGACCTGCTCACCCCAGGCCAACAGTGCTGTGGTGGGCAGCTCTAAAGCAATGGATACCTGCAGGGCTAACTTACAATCCAGGGCTAGTTGACAATCACACAATCCAGGATTGTCAATAGCACTTAGGCATGTTTCAACCCAAGACATGCAGAGCAGGATTTTGAATAACATAATGACGTGGTGTCACTACTTTTATACTGGGGATAAGAGTCTCTTCCAGACACAAACGTCATGTCTGCCAGACAATAAGGGCTTTTGAGGAATACGCGGATGGGGCATATCCCATAGTGAGACACACAAAACTTATGCTTGAAAGAGAACGAGACCCAGTATCCTCACCTCCTCCAGGCAGTACTTTTCCACAGTGTCCAGTGAGCCCAGGGCCTCGTTCCAGCCTCCTACAGCATAGATGCAGTTATTGAGACTAGCTACACCCACATTCGCCCGTCGGGTCACCATGATAGGCAGGGCACTCCAGCGCCGAGAGATAGGGTCATAAACTTCAGCCGAGCGCAGCTCCATGCCTTCATCACTGATGCCACCAATCACATAGATGAAGCCTGGAACATTAAGAAGACAAAGGCTGGATCCTAATTTTATAAGCTCTACTAAAACACACAAAGTACATAGTGAGACAGTACGCCAGTGATGGTACATACTACAACATTATTACACTACCACATTGTTGCATACTGTTTGCGTTTACATGTTTTACAAGCATGTAACTCAATAAATTGGATTTATTTACACTAACCTTTAAGGAAGATAATCTTTATACTAATCTTGGAGGAAGCTATAGCCGCACATTCCTTACCATTTTTCCACAACTGGAAAAACTCGAAAGAGAGTCATCACAAACAGACATGAATAATTATGGAGAATGACATCACTGTAAACGCAAAGCTTAAGATGCAGTATAAATTGCTAACTCTATCTGCAAGTGTCTTATATCTCAACTGTCAACTTAATTCAATTTACTTAAGGCCAAAATCAAAAGATGTATATTTTGTGTAAAGAAATTGAAGCCTATTTTTGGACTATTAGTAATTTTAGCATTGTGACACTATTTTTATGTCAAAATAAACACATTTCTCCCCAATTTCTCATTACCATTACACAAACAATTCTTACTTTCATTACTGTATGTTAAAAGATATGGTTAAATAATAATTATTTAAAATATAAAGTATTTATACATTATGATAGTGTTTGTTGTACAGCCTTTCATTTATGCTGATTTTATACAAACATCTTTTTGTTTAAGTATTTACTTTAATACAGTAGGAATTACAATTGATCATACCTTCATAGAGGTGCAGCCACATTTACCTCTCAGATTATGTGTGGAGTTCAATTTTGGTGAACACTGACAGGTGCATTCGCCGCATTGACCGGAGTTAAGCAAAATGCTTGGTTAGCCGAGGTCACTGTATGGGTGGTGCTTCGTACATGTGACCGTGCCATAAGCTCTTCATTGACAGTGAGTGTTTAATATGTATCAGCAGTCTACAGTGTTCAGCTACCCAGGAGGACATACCTTTCAGCTCACAGCAGCCAAAGTAATATCGAGGCACGGCCATTATCCCAATAACTTCCCATTTATTTTCTGCCGGGTCATATCGTTCCATGGTCTTCCCAATTTCTGAACCAATCCAGCCACCTGAAATAATATGCACATTCACAAATATGATAATACAATACTGCTTAACAAAACCATGAGAGGTACAGCAAACTGACATATAAATGAACTACTGCACATTTTGAAGTTGTCCTGCCAGACAGCATCTGGATTTGCTTACCGAGAGCATAAAGTGCTCCATGACAGGAACAGACTCCCACTCCACAGCGTGGATAGTTCAGAGATGCCACTGCCGCCCACTGCTTAGTCACTAGATCGTAGCGCTCCGTACAGTCAAAGATCATGGAGTCTTTCTCTCCTAAGCAATACAAGATGGCTGTCTGTTTATCATCTTATAATTCAATTAATATGCCCCTCTGTGATATTATGAACCAGATCTAAAAAGCTGTTGATTGTTCAGAGTGAAGTTAAGGTTGTAGCCATATTTAAGGGCCTTCTATATCTACTTTTATGTAAAGTGACGCTATGAAATATAAACAATGCTATGTTTTGTTCCATTAAGTTTTGTCTGGCCCACATTGATGATATACTGTAGTTTGGGCAGCACGGTGGCTCAGTGGTTAGCACTGTCGCCTGACAGCAAGAAGGTCCTGGGTTCGAGTCCCAGCCCATCTAGGGCCTTTCTGTGTGGAGTGGTTTTTCCAGTGTTTGTGTGGGTTTCCTTCCGGGTGATCTGGTTTCCCCCACAAGTCCAAAAACATGCAGGTTAAGTGAATTGGAGACTCTAAATTGCCCCGTGTGAGTCCCCCAGCCACTGGGGGTTGCATCAGGAAGGGCATCTGGTGTGTAAAACTTGTGCCAAATTAAATCTATACAGCATTGGCCAAAGGTATTGGCAGTGACATAAATTTTGTGTTTTGCAAAGATTGCTGCTTCAGTATTTGTAGATTCTTCTTTGTACATAGCCAAATGAACAATTATAAGTATTTCATACATTTTAAATGGTCCTGGTCACTCTGGGACATCCTGAAGCCTTCTTCACTCTAGTTGAATCTCTCTCTCCTTGAAGTTCTTGATGATCTGGTAAATGGTTCTTTCAGGTGCAATATTCTGTGCAGCAATTTCCTTGCATGTGAGGCCATTTTGAAGCAAAGCGATGATGGCTGCACGTCTTTTTTTAGAGGTAACCATTGCTAACAAAAACACAATGATTGGAAGCACTTCTTCCCTTCTTTTATAGCAATCAGTCTGCTCTTATAATCCAATCAGAATAATAGAGTGATTTCACCTGACTAGCACTCGTTCTCACTTTCCCAGGTGCTGCTGATATGATTAGTGAAATAATGTTAGCTGGTCATTTTGTGCCAGAGACAAAAAAAACTGTGATATTTGGGTTTTTGTTGGCCAGTGAAGCTTTTTGCAATTATTTAAAATGCATCTGATCACTCTAAACAATAATCTAGAAACAATGTGAATCAACACCACAACAACTGAAGCAGAAAACTTTGCAAAACACAAAATGTATGTCACTGCCGATACTTTTGGACACGGCTGTACATATGCAAACTATCACGAATCAGACCCTGCACCTACGCGGGACAACAACAAAAAAACGCTAGGAAAGGGAGAGATGATATACTGTAGTATATCATCTGTATGGGGGGTCTGAACGTACACCTTTCAGATACCAGCCCAGATCTTTAATCTATAAACCACAATACAAAAAATAGACTATGTTGATACCGCAATTTTGTTTTAAATGTTTTGTGTGACCAACTCCTTTAAGTAACAGGAATAGCAATAGAGATCCTTACCTTAACAATCACCTCTAATCATGATTTAATTACTCAATATCAATCAATGGAAAGCATTTAGCTGTGAGATGTGTCAAACAGTGACAAAAACTCTCTATACAATGAAGAACTGTAGGTGCAGCTGCAAAAATATATAAAATAATAATAATTTTAAATGTAAAAAATGGTTTAAAAATGTACATAGCCAAAAATGCAATTTGTCTGGACTTCAGAACTTCAGGGTCTCATTGTACTACATACAGAAAATCTCAAGGCAACAGATTTATGACTTATATATTTTTGTGCCTGCGAGTTTATTAGCCGTTATTTAGAAGTATTAAATAGTTTGTGGCGCTGTCAACAAATGTATGTGGTATTCTCATGGCATTATGGCAAAGATACGCATAAAAAATTATGAACTGTAATGTAAAGTGTTAATCAAGAACAAAAAACTAAATGTTTTTAATTTTGGTTCGTTCCTAGCAGTTTGGTTGTTGTTCCAGTTTTTATGTTCTGCAGCCTCCTTTCCAATTAGTAACTGGTTACAACAAAACAAAGGAACGGCTAATACCGTTCTTCATAAATGACAGTACCCTGTGCTAAAGATGGGCGATATATCAGTTGCAGTGTTTTCAGATCTCACAAGGGAAAAAAGGGCCTGGTCTGGAAAAACAAGCTCAAAAGAGGCGACTTGCCTCAGCCAAAATAACTGAAAATAAGCAATTCATGTTTTTTTTTTTTTTATAAATCATCAGCATATATAAAATATATATAAAATAACGTCTTTTCTTAATATTAAATATGTCCCCCAAAATACCAAAAAATATTTCAAATATGTATTTGACTACCTAAAATCAATGAATAGCCAAAATCTCTCTCTCTTTCTCTCTCCCCTGCATTCATCGTTATTTTATTTTATTTTTTTGCAGGCCGAATATTTTAATTTTTTTAAACAATACTAGCAGTGTCCGTCAGAATCTAAACGCAATGCTTATGATCTACTAAAAAATAATTAAATTCTTTTTTTAATTAAAAAAATATCGGAAAAACATTTGACGGTTATTGACCGGTGTAGAGCGGAGGAGGGCTGGAACAACGCACGCCCGGTCCCCAATCAGCCTGATGGGGGCGCGCGAGGGATAAATGCGGCCGGTGACGACGGTTCGAGAGAGAATGACGTGGAGCCGCTCTGTGTTTTTCGTTCAGTTTATTATTAAAACTTCCCAACCTTTGTTTTTGGTTCTTGAAAAAGAAATTAAAATATATATCAAGACTATTTTTCATTCACATAATAAGAAAGCAATTAAAACGGTTTCTATATGTGATCTTTCAATATATTTATATAATGTTTAGCCTTCCCCCTGGCTGTAATCTTTCTCATTATATTTGTATTATTGTAGTTTTGACTGTACATTGACTTTGTTTGTTCTGAAGCTTAATAAAAAATTTTTTAAAAAAGTTTATTATTAAAACAATTATTTATATTGCCAAGCCGGTTCTCGCCTCATCCGTGCCCGTTAACCGCGTTACAACCCGTTACCAGCATTTAAAAATAACGTTTTCACTTCGGAACAATTGAAAGGGATACCATTCCCGTTTTTGGTTACGTTCTGCGAAAAACGTTCCGTTTTCAGTTTTTGTTCCTTGAACTGTTTTTAGTCTCTGGTGATACTGTTAAACTATTGCAGGTACACAGCCTCACTTTCTGTTTGGTGACTTTGACTGCAAACTTGTTAGGGTTTTTCTGGTGTCGGAAACCAAAGATTTGCTGGCTTTTGTGAGGCTTATATACAGCATTTATACAATCTGATGAGAGGGACTGACAACACCAGTGTAGTGAATTGAGAGGTACAGCCAATAACTTTTATGGCTGATTTTGATGTGCCTAAACATTAACGATAAGAACAAATGACAACATTTGAAAAAATATAGAAAATACACAAAATAAGATACACTCACCCCCAACTACATAGATCATACCCTCCAGTACTGACACCCCTAGACCACTTCGGGCTTGATGCAGAGAAGACACGGTGGTCCAGGTCTGACTAAACGAATCAAATCGCTCAACGCAGCTCAACGCTCGACTGTCACTCCAGCGGCCACCCTGAAAACGAGTGTAACCACCTAAAAAATACAAACCCCTTTAATATGTGATGAGATGTTGAATTGGAACAGCTGATAATTATCATATATGTTCTGATATGAATGCAGACAGAAGCTGATGTACCAATGGCATAGAGGTACTTGCGGGCTTTTATCCTGGGTCGGGTTTTGGCAGTCTGCAGAAGGCTGAATGATTTGTTCTCTTGCGGGGACTTGTTGACTTCTGTATATTCTCTCAACAGGGTTTGCAATGCAACTCGCAAACTGAAGTCAGAAATTCCTGCCAGGGAAAGTGTCACCTCTTGTCACCTCTGTGTAATCAAAACCTACACCTACATTGATAAGGTTTGTCACTAGGGGCCTACGTCCTGACTGGATGGATCACATTTGATGGCACTGTCAAATACTGAATGGGTGATTCTCATGATAGCGGTCAAGAAAATTTGGTTCTGGGCTTATTTTACTCCAAAATGAAAAAGAAACATATGGGACATTTTATTTTGCTTATAGAAATTAAGCAAACTTTTTGGACCATTACGATACATACATATACTGTGCATAAAAAAGTGTCCTAAAAACCTTGTTTTCTTTATGGAAAACATAAATACATATTTTCTGTATTGATTTGAGGTTAAATATGGTTTTCTTGCCAGGTTTTGAGAGAATCATCCACAACAGTAGCACAGCCACAATCATAGAGTCGCCAACAGTCACATTTAAGAACTATACTGATTGCACAACATCATTTTATTTCAATTTAGTATCCTTTATTGACCATTTTTTACTGAAGGGATTTTTTGGCACTACGCCACCCTTTTTGCCTAACCTCTTAACCCCTTTAAAATGGTAAATTGACTCAAACACATGGCCATACCATCATATGTTACAACCATAAGGGCATGTCTACCTCTGCTCCTTTTAATTCTATTTTATTTAATATTTATTTACATTATATTTGTTTTGGTCTCTCTAGCATGTCCTCTAGTCAAAATGCTTCTATTTTGCACACTTTCATAATTTCATACCATAGAAAAATCCTTACAAATTACATAATCAGCATAACAGTTTGAGTATTTTACATGAATTTGCAAATTTTCCATGAATTGTTTTAAGACAGCATAAACTCAAGCTTGCATGTGTTCTGCTGATAATCAATTTTTTTTACGAAATTGGCATATAAAAGAGTACTTTGTTTACTAGTGAATATCAAGACTTTTGCACCCAACTGTATTTGCTAGAAGAAAAAAATACACATACATAGATAAATAAAGAGGGACCAAACAGAGCTAACAGATGGTAAAGGTTGGTCCAATGGTATTACATTTGACACGAATGGTTTCTGCTTCAAAACCCGCCCATGTATATAACGCTATTAATCCAAGCACTATTGCTACTGCATATTGGTGTATGTATATCTGGAAGAGGGACGAATTTGGTTGCATATGAATTTATGATTTAACTGGTACATAATAGAGTGGACTAAAGTGAAGCACGCATCTGTGAGAGAAGAACAGATACAGTGAGTCACCGTGCCACTTTAGTTGAATATGGCGAACAAGGGTCCAACACCAACTAGAAGAAAGCACAGTGATTAATGTTTAAAGACTGGACCATACAGGGAATGAATGGGATGGAGTGCACTAGTCTTATCTATGGCTGAAACACAGTAACAGTCACTCACCCTCTATATATTTGTGGAGTCTCTGTGGTGACAGCAGAGGGAAGCGCACAGGCTCCAGGACCTCCACTACATGCTTCTTCCTGTTAGGCATGTCATGATGCAGCCAGTCCATGGCAGCACTGAACACCTGATACTCATCCTCTATCCAGAGCTCCTCACTGCGGAGCAACTTCACCAGCTGATCTTTAGACAACACGGAGAACTCCTCTGAAGAGCAAATCTAACACATGCAAAAAAAAATTGGACTGTACTGCAAGGTCAAGGCCTGAAGCTGTTCAGGCTTATTTCAAAACCTCGAACTACTCATGGAGATTCAATTTGGATTCTAAAAAACTCTATACAATGAATCAAAAGTGAGCCATAGTGATGTAAATGAATAGCATTGAGGTGCCCATTGAGCGCATTGGTATGGATACTGTGGGGCCGCTTCAAAGATCTTCCAAGTCTTATACACTCAATACCCAGAAACCATTCCCCTCCATAAGGCAATAGTCCGGAACATCACCCAAGAGCAGTTTCTCCTAACCCCCTGAGTCTACATTCTACCTCGTGGTCCCGTATGTCCTGTTAGAAGTGAGAGAAATTCTCCAGGCCTCCACCAGATTTATCGTTTGGTCCCCAACCATGTGGACTGCTCGACGTGGCAAAAGAAGCCTGGATGCAACAACCTTGCCTGCATCGGTCAGTGATCGTGCACGTACATGACATGCGGGTATACAGAGTCATGCACCTCGTGCGAGAACAACTGCTAGATGCCCAGCGTGCCCAACAACATGTGTATATCAGCCCCACCCAGACACATTAGTTTCAACCTGGTGATATTCCTGGCAGGGACCCTACATCGTAGTGAGTAGTGGTCGACCAATATAACATGGAGGCCGATAAATCGGCTGATATTCAGAATTTTTTCATTATCTGCATCCGCCGATAAATCTTCCTGTGTGGTCGATTTGTTTCTTAAGTCCGCGAGGGTGCCAAGAATAGCCTGCTTGCACATGAAGGAGCCGTCTGAGACATGTAAATGACCAATCAAAGTTCGTTTTGTTGTTGCGTGGCATCGTGTTACTACAAAAATAGATCGGTGTGCAACACGGTCTTATTAAAACTGTCCACATATCAGAGCCACGACATACGCATATGAGCTCATCATGTTAAAATGCTCATGTGTTTTACTTTCCTTCCTTCTCCTACTTTTTAGCAATAATATGTATATGTTAGGGTTGTCACAATACCATAATCATATCTTACGGTACTATACAAGCAAAAGTAACATGATACCAAGTAGTATCACGAACATGTGTTTATTCTAAACACAGTTTGCAACAGCAAAGGTGGTTCTTAGAAACTAGCCAATCAACTTGTTGCTCCGGAAGTGGTGAAAATAACCCATGGATGAACTGATAGGCTCAAATTAACAAAATTGTTACCCAATACATTCGTAGTTTGATGGTGGACAAAAAAGAATATTTGTCACATCAAAACAGTCAGTTCAACTGGTAATGGCTTTAAACTTTTATTCCATTATTTCTGTGATTATCTGAATGTTGGTAACATAAAAACAGAGATATTGTAACGTTGTAATGTCCGCAGGTGTTTAATAAGGTTGTTGGTGTTTCCCCCTTTGGCTTGAAATCTCTGTAGACACTGACAGCAGATGGTTTTTCCTGATCCCATCAGGCAAAATCCAAAATAATTTCAAATGTCGCTATGTGAATTGTGTTTTTTTTAAAAAGCTTCTCACTCTCCAAAGTTATTTAAGGGGCGGCTGTGGCTCAGGTGGTAAAACAGGTCGGCCATTAATCACAGGATTGGCGGTTCGATTCCTGGCCCACATGCCTCCACATGCCGAAGTGACCTTGGGCAAGACACTGAACCCCAAGTTGCTCCCAGTGGCAGACTAGCACCTTGCATGGCAGCTCTGCCGTCATTGGTGTGTGAGTGTGTGAACAGGTGAATGAGTCACAGTGTAAAGCGCTTTGAAAACCGTTAAGGTTAAAAAAGCGCTATATAAGTGCAGACCATTTACCATTACCGTTATTTAAATCCACATTATCCATTAGAAGACCAAACCGCCAAATTAACAACCTGGGATTCAGATGTGTGTGTTTGAAGCATGGGAAAAAAATAAAACAATACCATATAAGGAGGAAATTCTAAACAGCATTTTGTGCTCTTAAAGGGCAGTACATGAAAGTTTCTAATGATATTGCAGACATAGGTCTGATTCAAATTAAGGTTTAATATTTACTACAAAACTTACAGTACTACCGTATTGATGGTACTACCGTTTAAAAAAATACAGTGTTACCGCCAGTATTTTGAAGCTTTAGTATCGCGATACTACCATAGCACCAGACCAGTATACAGTGCAATCCTAGTATACAGTATGTTATTTACTATATTAAATTGTGTGATATATCAGCATTATATCGGCATCTCAGCCACCCTGCTCTCTGGATTTTGGCATCGGCATCCATCCAGGCTGATGGAGAAAAGAGCAATCGCCACAGTTCTTAAACCCGATGACACCTTCGGGTTTTGTAACAACTTCCAGAAGATAAATGAGGTCTCCATCTTTGACGGGTGCCTATACCACGAGAGGATGAACTAATTGAGTGCCTGGGAAGAGCCCAGTTCATTTCCACTCTGAGCCTTACTAAAGGATACTGGAAAGTCCCCTTAACACTGGCTGCCAAGGAGAAGATGGCTTTCAGCATGCCAGGAGGGCATTGCCATTACTGGGGTTTTCTCTTTGGACCCCACGGGGTGCCAGACAATTTCCAGAGTATGATGTGCTCCTCCGCCCCCACAAAGTCTATGCTCCAGCTGGAGGATATGGTCATCCACTCTGAGAGCTAGGAAGACCATCTTACACATATTCCAAAGGTACTACTCAAAATACGTAGTGCTGGACTAACTGCCAACCCAAAGAAATGCCATTTTGGACTGTCCAAAGCTTGTTATCTGGGGTTCCAGATTGGGCATGGTCTACTGATGCCACTAGAGGAAGAAGTAAATCAGTGCAGTCTGAGACTTCCCTCAGCCCACAATAAAAACACAGGTGCATGCTTTTCTTGGGCTGGCCAGGTTTTACAGTGGTTTCATTCCCTCCTTACCATCTATTGCCTCTCCCTTCAAAGATGGTAAGTGGGCAGTACTGGAGCTCTGCTATTAGTTACTGAGACACAACTTTACGTGCCGCTACAGTGAATGTCAAAGGCAAAGAATCCAATGCCCAGGTGACAAGGTGGTTTCTGGCACTCCAGAACTGCCACTTTCCGAATACATAACCTGTCAGGTCAAATTAGTAATAACAACCCCCGCCCCCACCCCACCTCCTCTGCTTGTCATCTTGTCCACAGGACCAGGCCCCTGGCAACCACCATGATCTCTGCACCTCTTGTAATTACATAACCTCCAGGGTAACAAAACATACCTCTTTCTTTAGTCTTTGCCTCATTCCTTAACCTGATAAAACTGTTTTCATATTATCTCAGGTTTTAACTCGCAGATCTGCACAGGCGTGGGAATTACAATATAAAGAATCCAAAAAGGACTTAATTGCACTTAATTATAAGGATAAGTTATAAATAATAAGGACTTTCTAAACTCACCTCTAAAAAGTGAACGTGGATGTAGTCTTCAGTGAACTGCAAGAGGTCCATACAGGCGATCTGCTCCAGGAACTGATAGATCCCCACACAATTTGAGCGGTCCATGTGTGTTCGGAGGAATTCTCCACATATCTCCACCACATCATTCAACTGCAGCATGTCTGCGGCCACCATCAGCTCCTGCACAGTGTCCACTGTCACATCAATAGAGCCTGTAGTGATTAATACATGCAAAATGCAATTATATAATGAGAAAATATAACTGACAACAGAGGATGGAAACAGTGAAATTTTCCATATTTTCCACATTGCATAACACTATTTTTAATTTATCAAATGGGTCTCAGGAATATTCGATTCAGATTTATTAATGGGACCATCTAGTTTTTTAATAAGCTGGAAAATGAGCAGTCAGATGGTAATTTTCACAAAATAAACACCACCAGAACTGAACAGACACAAACCGGAGGTGGAATTCTGCAGTTCAGTGATTTCTGTCTTTTCATATGATTACATAATTTTAGCATAAAATCAATATTTTATGTTCATTTATTTATTTTTGTATTTATTTATTAAGTAGCCATATAATAAGTGAAATAATGTTTAGTCAGGCAGTTGTTAACGCTAAATAATCCCCAACAGGGTGATCAGGACCCAGACGCCAAGTAGCTTACTTTACATTATCTCTTACTTATCAGACTTTTTTTTACATTTACATTTACATTTATGCATTTGGCAGATGCTTTTATCCAAAGCGACTTACAGTGCACTTATTACAGGGACAATCCCCCCGGAGCAACCTGGTGTTAAGTGTCTTACTTTTGACCATTGAAAATGAGTACAATTTAACAATTTATGCATGGAGCCACATTGAGAGCCTCAATAAAGTGCAATCTGAAAGTATTCAGACCCCTTAATGTTTTTCACATTTTGTTATGCAGCCTTATGCTAAAATGCTTTAGACAATTTTTTTTATTATTTTCACATCAATCTACATTCCATACCAAATAATGGCAAAGCAAAAAACGATTTTTGATAACTTTGCAACTTTATTAAAAAGAAAAAACTGAAATATCACATTTGAAGTATTCAAACCCTTAGCTATGATATTTGAAATTTAGCTCAGGTGCATCACATTTCTCTGGATCATCTTTGAGATGTTTCTACATACTGATTGGACTTCACTTGTGACAAACTCAATTGATTAGACATGATTTGGAAAGGAACACGCCTGTCTATAAGGTCTCACAAATGCATATCAGAGCAAAAACCAAGCCATGAGATCAAAGGTACTGCCTGCAGAGTTCAGAGACAGGATTGTGTCGAGGCACAGATCTGGGGAAGGCTACAATGGAAGAAACTTTGAACAACCAGGACACTTCCTAGAGCTGGCCGCCTAACCACACTGAGCAATCGGGGAAGAAGGGCCTTGGTTAGAGAGGTGACCAAGAACCCAATGGGCACTCTGGTTGAGCTCCAGAGACCATGTGTGGAGATGGGAGAAACTTACAGTAGGTCAACCATTACTGCAACAATCCACCAATCTGGGCTTTATGGCAGAGTGGCCAGACACATAAAAGCCCAGTTTGCAAAAAAAGCACCTTAAGGACTCTCAGAACAGGACTTTATCTGTGAGAAACAAGATTCCTGGTCTGATGAAATGAAGATTGAACTGTTTGGCCTAAATTCCAAGTGTCATGTCTAGAGGAAATCAGGCACCGCTCATCACCTGCGCAATACCATCCCAATGGTGAAGCATGGTGGTATTGTTTTTCAGGAGCAGGGACTGGTCAGGGTTGAAGGAAAGCTGAATGCAGAAAAATACTGAGACATCCTTAATGAAAACCTGGTCCAGAGAGCTCTGGACCTCAGACTGGGTGAATGTTCACCTTCCAACAGGACAATGACCCCAAGCACACAGCCAAGACAATGCAAGAGTGACTTAGGGACAACTCTGTGACTGTCATTGACCGGCCCAGCCAGAGCCTGGACATGAACCCAATCGAACATCTCTGGAGAGACCTGAAAATGGCTGCCCACCGACTGTCCCCATTTAAACTGACAGAGCTTTAGAGGATCAGCAGAGAAGAATGGCAGAAAATCCCCAAATCCAGGTGATTGGAAGCTTTTTGCAATATACCCAAAAAGACTTGAGGCTGTAATCGCTGACAAAGATGCTTCAAATAAGTACAAGGTTCTCCTTTTCTCCCCAATTTGGAATGCCAAATTCCCAATGCGCTCTAAGTCCTCATGGTGGTGTAGTGACTCGCCTCAATCCCGGTGGTGGAGGACGAATCTCAGTTGCCTCCACATCTGAGACAGTCAATCTGCACATCTTATCATGTGGCTTGATGAATGCATTAGGCTTCACGCTGTTCTCTGTGGCATCCACAAACAACTCACCACATGCCCCACCAAGAGCGACAACTACATTAGAGCGACCACAAGGAGGTTACCCCATGTGACTCTACCCTCCCTAGCAACCGGGCCAATTTGGTTGCTTAAGAGTCCTGGCTGGAGTCACTCAGGACACCCTGGATTTGAACTTGCGTCTCCAGGGGTGAGAGTCAGCGTCTTAAAATTGCTGTGCTACCCAGGCCCCTGCTTCAAAGAAGTACTGAGTTAAGGGTCTGAATACTAATTTCAATGTAATATTTAAGTTTTTCTTTATAATAAATTTGCAACTTTATCAAAAATGTGTTTTTTGCTTTGTTATGGAGTGTAGATTGGTGTGAAAAGCATTTACATTTAATGTAATGTAAAGAAGGGGTCTGAATACTTTATGAATGCACTGTATGTCTGAGATCTAACTATATTGGGCCTTAAATATGAAGATTTTTATATATGAAGAAAGTTTGTTCTGAACAAGTATCTAAAGTATCTTGGCTTTCATCAACATTCACCAATAAGAGTATTAATAAAATAAAAAATTTAAGCCGGGGGAGTTTTCTAAATTTGGTTTATATGAAACTGAATAACCCTACCCTTACACCAGCATACCAGTGTAAATAAATTCCAGGAGCATTTCAAATACATCAGCTTCCACTCCAGTGATCCGAACCTCCTCCTCATAGGCTTCACTCATTGCTCCAGAAAACAGAGCAGAGAAATAAGGGCCGCCAGCAGCCAGCACCAGCCTGTGGACCCCAAACACACGCCCGCCCACCAGCAGCCTCACGTCACAGAAGTCTGAGCGGAGACGCATCTTGTTCATCTGTGCCAGCAGCAGACCAGCATGTCTGTTTGAGATGTAACTCCCACGTTCACTCGTCACCCCGGCTTCATCCCCTGCCGTAAGTCGCCGAAGGGACGACTGTAATGGACCAGCTGAGGACATGATGAATCCAGATGGACAGCAAAGATGCATAAAGCACTTTTACCTATTAGCATATAGAAAGGAACAAACACAACAAATTTAAGCGTAAAGTGAGCGAATTTTCTTTTTGGAGAGAACAAACCCTTTAATATGCAGAGATATCTTTAATTAAGCTATTTGTTAGTTTATTCACTTGAAGCTGTAAACAAAGTGGCTCAGAGGCACTATCAAAACATTGCTTTATGTTTCACGATCGGCCCGACACAGCAAAGCTCAAATCACACACAAAAAACATTTTCAGGATGGTCCAGCTAATGGACGTGTGTTCTCAAGTAAACTGAAAGGCACATTTCTATCAAAAATATGATTTGCTCTTTTACCTGCTAGTCTGGTCCATGTTTAACATTAAAATTTCTCCCATTCTTAAGCATACCAGTGACACGTCTCATCCTATACAGTCTTTGATTAGAATTAAAATAATTCTATAATGTAATTAAAAAAATATATATAATATACCTTGTGCAAGGGAAGTTTGTTATAATACATTTGATTTTTCAGCATAAACTAAAATTACCCATACCAACAAGTTACAACATATGGGGTACTTCCGGAAACATCAGATAATATTAATAATCAAGGTTTGAAATGCAAACTATAGAAGTTTGTGTGGATTTCAAAAGTACCGGTACTTCGGTACCAAGTCGTTAACAGAATATAATAGATGTACCGATGCTAGACTTTCTGCATTACTGACTGATTTCGATACCTGCATGCTTTCTAGGTGTGTGGGTTTTTTTGAGCATATGTTGGCTTCGAAAGTAAGAGCTGTCAGTGTACGACAAATATATGTCAGTAGCCCCTTTTCCACGTACAGTACCGGTACTGCTCATGGATGAGCACATGGATGAGAACTCTTAAGAGCAATGGCACACCCGCTGAGACGTTCCTCTTGTATTCGCTCAAATAAAATAACCCTTGAATAATGTCATCTAGCGTTAACCATTTTTCTTCTGACGTTGTTTGCATGCGCGACTCAATAGCAACAACAACAAAATCAACTGCTACATCCAAAAACTTGTGCAGCTGAGTGAATGGAACTCAGCTGGTCTCAGAACAGTTTGAAAAGCACCTTATTTTTATCCTACCTCTATTTACAGCCTTCACAGGCAGCATTTTCCAGTTTTCGGATGCAGCCAACAACAACAGAGGAAACCAGGACCAGAGCTTCACTTTTGATAGGGCTCTTTTACACATCTGTGTCTTCATGTTACGGTCTTTACACTGAGCGCATGAGCCGTGTATGTGATGCTGCGTCCCTGAAGCCGCAGTGAGCGGAGAGATGAGGTGCTCAGCCTATTTTAACCACACAGCACATGCTGAACGCAGCAGACAACATGTTGAAGATGCACTATAAACTTATTTATCAACACAATCTATTACAATAAAGGTTTTAATGACTCAACATAAAATACTATACTGAATTATTCACCCACTGACTGAAAAAAAGACACCTTGATGCAAGTTAACCTTTATAGAGTACAGAGTACTCCGAAACGTCTCCGGTTGCACGTGTAATCTTGGTTCCCCAAGATGAAGGAAACGAGACAATGTTTAACCTCAGATTGGCAATGGTGTTTGAGCCCCACCCCTTCAGGTGTGCTGATGGCCTACTGTATATAAGCGGGTGCACCCTAAAACCATTTCTTCAGAATTTTCTGACTGAGAGACAAGAGCGCATCGCTCAAACCTCAAAACTCTGAAGTAGTAGTGAGGCTAGCTTTTGCAATATCTCATTCCTTTCATCTCAGAGAACTGAGGTTACTTCCCTTTCGATTCAGTTCACTTAACATTGCTTATGGGGAACTGAGTCCCATCATTCTGCACTACGTGATGTTATACCCCCTGAGGTATAAACACTTAAAAAAGAATAGGAAGTCACAGGCCTACAAGATTGTATAAAGACATGTCTTCAAGTGTATGAATTGATGACTAACCCAAAATGGTGAAAACCAGATAGAAGTTAATCTCATACATATACACCGATCAGCCACAACACTAAAACCAACTGCCTAATATTGTGCAGGTCCCTCTCATACCGCCAAAACAGCACCAACCCGCATCTGAGTTGCTATTCTTCTCACCAATATTGTAGAGCGGTTATCTGAGTTACCGTAGACTTTGTCAGTGTGAACCACTCTGGCCATTTTCTGTTGACCTCTCTCATCAACAAGACATTTACATCCACAGAACTGGCGCTCACTGAATGTTTTTTGTTTTTAGCACCATTCAGAGTAAATTCTAAGACTGTTGTTTGTGAAAATCCCAGGAGGTCAGCAATTACACTGAGAGCTCTGTGCAACTCTCTCTCTCTCTCTCAAGAACTGGCGTCTCCGGCTCCTCTTTATTCCTCTCATGGCTGATTGGGGTAATTCAACTCAAGGAGTCCATCCTCATGGCCGGGCCACACCCTCCTCCTCGTCACATAGACATTGCCATTTATGCAGTGTCATTCATACATTCATGTGCTCGCACAACAGAGCTTCTGATCGGGCTAAGAGCAACACAGAGGTTGTTCAAAAAGCGCACGCAGCTCAGCTTCAACGGGGCGAGAAGGGGAAGTGAACAGTGTGTAAATGTATGTGCATGTAGAGCCAGAGCATGCAGCATGAGCAGAAGCAACAATCACTTTCTCTATTGTGTGAGAAGATGGTTTATGTGAAAATCATCATACAGAAACAACACACATGCAATCTCCCAGCAAACTCCAGAGAGGAGAACATTCTCTATTCTAACATAACACACAGAAACTATTCAATGGCTCGGCTGTCTTTAGTGGAGACAGAGCAGCGGGGGTGGGATTCTCCGCTGGGCGCTGACCCAAAATAGACTGGTGACTTTTTGTGACCCGCAGCACCAACTTGTGGCAATCATGAAATTTCGTGTCACAACCATGACTCTGTCATATCAAGGATGAGCATGAGTCAATGGCTGGTTTTGACTCTCAGGCCAACACTTAATGAGGTGAGTTAACACAAGCCAGATCTATGGGAAGAATGGCGGTGCCCTTTGAGATCCAGTCATTTGACGGCAGCCAGACTGCAGGACCACTCATCCAGGCAAGATATTATATCATTATATCATTCCGGCTCGTCTAGAGGGGACAACTGTAAACCATACTCCTCAACCACCCATGAGAGGACGCGAATTAGCTCTTATCAGTGGCACGTGCATGCTCCTCACCCTCACTGGGAAAAGGGATGGTAACATCCTCCATGGACAACTCGCTCATATTTGATGTTGCAAGACATCATCCCCTTCATCAGAACCGCCAACGTGATAAGGACCGGAGCTCACCACGCATATACTGTACTGGCACAGACACTACATCGGAAGATCGAGAGGATCACGGGCTTGCGCCACCGTGGGATCTTCCTCGACTTCATCCAACTCAAACTCACGGCCCGGTGTGCTTCCCTGTGTGAACCCTCGATTTCTAACACCGAGGAAGCGGGTGTGAGGGAGGCGGAATCATCCCATACAACAAGGGTGATCCCTGAGCAGAGCGTCCGGAGACTTATGCCCTTGCAGTCATCATGTCCGTGTCTGCAGAGTAGGCCTGTCTGCTGAAGAATTGCATCTTGACACAAAAACAGACAGGGCTTTTTTTGTTTTGAAGGAAGAAAACTCTGAAGAAATGGTGTTCGCGCACCCGCTTATATAAGCCAACTGCGCGCCTAATGGGGCAGGGCTCAAACACCATTGCCAATCTCAGGATTGGCATTTTTGTATAAGGGCTTCAACTAAGTCATCAGGAAGGAATCCCCCATAAGCAATGTCAAGTAAACTGAATCGGAATAGAACTCAAAGCATGTCTCGCAGCAGCTCTGCTTACCCCTCACACACACAAATGTGAAACAACCGATACACTTTTACTCTTCATTCTTGTACATGCAACACTGCTCACTTTATCACAAAGTTTTCATCAATCCATTGAGCTGTAAGGCTCAGCATACTCACAGGACTTGCGTCAGAATGCCATATATCAGTTGTAAAACTTAAATCTGACACATTGTTATTCAACAGAGTATTGATATGGGGGCCTGGGTAGCTCAGCAAGGAAAGACGCTAACTACCACACCTGGAGTCACAAGTTTGAATCCAGGGCGTGCTGAGTGACTCCAGTCAGGCTTCCTAAGCAACCAATTGGCCCTGTTGCTAGGGTGGGTAGAGTCACGTTGGGTTAACCTCCTCGTGGTTGCTATAATGTGGTTCTCGCTCTTGGCGGGGCATGTGGTGAGATCATGCGTAGATGCTGCGTAGAATAGCTTGAAGCCTCCACACATGCTAGATCTCAGCGGTAATGTGCTCAACAAGCCACGTGATAAGGTGCGCGGATTGACTGTCTCGGACGCGGAGGCATCTGAGATTCGTCCTCCGCCACCCAGATTGAGGCGAGTCACTACGCCACCACGAGGTAAAATGCTCACAGTATGTTGCGTGCACCACACGTGATCCAATGAGGAAATGCCTAAATTTATTGTCTTTAATATATCGGCCTATTTTACTTCCCGAATCGATAACTCCAAAAAAAACACATCCGACAGTCCAATAATGATAAATCATTGATATATTGTGCATCCCTACGGATAGCAGTACCTCATGAGCAAAATTTACGAGAAGTATTAGTTCCCGTTAAAAGTTCCTAAAAAGGCTTTAGTTCCTGCTGTGGGAAAGGGTTAACGAGAACGATTCATATAGTAAACAGATTCGTTTAAAAAAACAGATTCGATCACAAACAAAACATCACTAGCGTGTGCGCTCTGAAAACACTCTGGGTAATGTGGTTAAATGCCTACACCATCAAATACAGTTCAGAATTCATTCAAAATACCTGTCAAGTTATTAAAGGGGCAATTTGTATCAAAATATTAGAGCTGTATATTAGGACTTTTAATCTGAAATCTTGTATTGCTTGTATCCGTTTCTTTGTTTTTATTTTATCACTGACTGTTTACTTGTCTTTATACTTACTTGGAAATGTGAAACAATGTTCATGAAAATTTTGTTATTATTATAAGTTTTACATTTGCTTTTGGGAGCCGATTCTTAAAATGTGAATTTAGCTCCTGTCAAAGATTACATGGATCATAGATGGTGATCAACCATCTGGTCTTTTACTAGCCTACTAGACTACACCGTCCACATGAAAATAAATAATCTTGCATAATCTTGAAAAGCCCTACACCAACAGAAAGATTACTTTATACTATATCCACATGATAAATTGCTGTTTCATGTGACTTTTAAAAACAGATAAGGGATATTTGAATATTTTTGAGCTCAAACTGAAAAACGTGTGAAAATCAAAAGCTAAAGTGTATCAATAAAATAGTGAATGATGCAGCATAATTTTATGTGCTCAAACAAAATACACTTACATTTCTATGTAATTATTTTTCTCTTCTTCATTCATCCATTTGATCAGAAACATGGCACACTTCCGCATTGGCATCGAGTTTTCCTCCATCGTCATTTCTGCCTGTTTGACAAAACTAATCGATACCCGATCATGACCGATAATGTGCCAATCTTTCAAATACCAACGTTAACTGTGTTTAATGTTTATTGTAAAACTAAATATTCAGTAAATATGCAAAATGTCACAGTTTCACGCAATTGATGACTAATTAAATTATAAATCAATCAAATAATCAATCAAATATATGATCAAATTAAATAAAAAAACTAATTACATTTTAATACATTAATAAAATAATAATTACATAATAAATATTAAATAATAAAAAATAAATGATTATTTAATTTATGTAATTTTTATAAAATAGTTGTATTAAATATAGGTCTTCCTATATTATTTTCAGTGTGTTTGAATAACCAGTCACATTTGAGACGACCCTCAATGAAGCGACATGCACAGATATAAGGTGCATCAGCTAATTTTCAGTCTTTAAAAGAGATTTTGTTTATAATATTCTGTTATCCTTAATGTTAATGGAAATGGTTGGGAATGGTTATTAGAAGAAGAAGATAAAAAAAAAATAATAATTTCACTTTCAAATAAAATGTGTTGAAAAGTTCAGTTTGTTAAAACAAGTAGAAATCACACGTATAATAATGCAACAGCAAGCTTTCATTTAAAATACTTATGTGTGGATGAAATGGTGCGCACGCCTTTCAATGCCCAATTATCCCTTAAACATGCACTGGCTTCAGCAGTCCAGTCGTATACAGTAAATAATTTACAACAATAAATAACAGAGAAATGGGGGCAATTGTGGAAAATACACAAAACACTCAATTACATTTGACTGTACCACCAAAGCTAGTTTACTACACTTGAACTTGCGGAACTCAGTGCATCAAGATCTGCTGCAGCATTCATACAGAGAAGTCAAAAATTATACAAAGGGATAAATTAATCTTCATTCAAACACTCAATAAGAAAGGAAAAAGTCAGCTACAGCAGGTCCCCTTCCTCCTTATAAATTCCTCAGCTGTAGATGGTATGAATGTATAATGTATAAGATGTGTTTGTGTGCATGTCAGTGTGATGTGCTGGTGATGAATGAGTTGTGCTGCAGGTAATGGACCATCAGCAGAGCTCAGAAGGTTTTGAATACAAAATACAAAATATAGGTTTTTATACACATGTTTGTGTGTTTATAACTTTAACTGACGTTCCACTTGTTGAGCTCTGCTGGGTCAGTTCTGCTGTTTGTCCAGTAGGGGGCAGTAAGCAGCTCTGAAGGTGATAGTCTGTAAAAAGAAAAACTGGAGGGAAAGATCAAACATTAATATACACGAATTACAGTAATTGTTAACAGATGTCATGACAGAATTATTTAATAGATGTATCAAAACAAAAATTAGTAATTGTTAATGTAATTTAATGGTTTATTATCATTCAGATTCAGTTCTTTCAGGTGTGAAGGGTTTGAACTCAGAGCTGAAGACAGAGCAGCACAACCTTCCTCACCAATACTGAAGTTATAGAGACTGTAGAGAGAATTAATTAGATACATTCATTTCAATTCTAATATAATAACTAAATAAACTGATGACCAGATCTTGACTGCTGGAGTCTAAAGTAGACAGTCACTGTTAAGTCTGTTACAATATGATGGATAGGACTAAATATAAGATACTTCTCCTGAACTTTGTAAGAAACTACATTGAACGTACATATATGCATGCGCATACATTTTGTATTCTTCAGTCCAGCAGGTCATTCAGTTTCAACTCTGTTTGAGCTAAGAACTTAGGCCAGTGATGAACAACTTTTCTCTGTCACACTGCAGACCAATACTTTTTTGGGGTTTCTTTTCTTTATAGAGCTTGACAGCCCAGAGTCACTATTCACATTCATTATACGGTATGGTGAAAAGATTTGTAAAAAAAACTTTGTTTCACAGAAGATAAAAGTCACACAGGTTTGGAACAACATAAATGTTAGTGAATAGTGACTAGACTTTCCGGGTGAACTATTCCTTTAAGAAATTATGGCATGAATCTGAATAAGTTTGTTATATGTCCTATGTCTCTGTGTAAGTGCACGGCTTTGGTTGTTTGCCTTGCCGTGTGCTCATCGGTCTAGTTTGTATTTCATGTTCAGTTCTGGTGTCTGGATCGATCTTGTTTGTGAGACGGGATGTGGACACTCATGCTCCATGTCTTGTCTTTGTGAGCGCATGGCTTTGTGTTCCGTTTCGGGTCTCTGGCCATGCGCAATTACCTAGTCTTGTCTTTTTGTTTGAGCACATGACTAAAGACTTCACTTTTACACCCAGGTGTAAATAGCATCTGCCACACAGTGCAGCTGGAACCACACAGATATACAACAAACTAAACAATAGATGTCACTGCAGTGGTGTGTGGTGTAAAGACGTTGTGTGAATATATACTGTTGTCTTTGGGACCACGGTTCAAATCCGCCTCTTGTCCCACTCTTATTCCCATCTGATTTCCTGTTTCCACTCTTAATATTTCCTTGAATACTACTTAAAATATTAGATAAAAATGAATATAAATGTTGATTTCATCGCAGTGATTTGGTCATGGCTAATGTCAGGGAGTGCAGAGAAGGGTTTGATCTGGAGGCGGGGTCTATGGATCGCACTCGTTCCCGTGTGAAACCATGGATAATGCAGTATAACCAAGGTTATTTTTTTCTAAGGTTAGGATTAGGGGTAGAGGTTAATATAGTCTAAATAAACACAATAAACATACTGCAGTGATACCCATACTGTATGTTGGTATTTAAATATGGGTGCAGTTAATATCTACTGTCTGTCACTATTTGCACTAGGTATAATGCGTTGACATCACTAATCTTTTTTGGTCCTCAATACTTCTTCGCATAGTGCATCACACTACCACATTTGACAGGCCAGGGCGAGAGATACCCATGAAAAGAAATCCACTTGATGGATCAGTGATCGTATTTAGAGACATCCCCTCAGATTGTGATTCCTTTTGTTTGGTGTTGAAATGGAATTTTTTGACTTTTGCTCCACACAATAGGAATGGTCCAATGATAATAAACCAGGCTGGGAGGGGTGTACCTGTTTTCTGTTTCACAACTTCAAAAATGGGACAGAAGCACGATTGCAAACCTTACCCAACATTATTTTTCTCCTACAAAACAGGTTAAGTGGGGTAGACACTTGGAATGCGTTTCATAAACAGGCATTGTGCTCCTTTAGGCTAACCCTCAGACATTGTGCTTTTGAGCACTTTTGCCAAACGTATGATCTTAACAGTAAACATGAGCAATTACAAAAGTGATACTAATAACAATAATCTAACCATTCATATTTGCATGCTGATCCACGTTTCTAAAACCAAAAAATTTGATAAATTATATTTAGGCTGTTTTGGATATAAATTAATTTACATGTTCAACCTTTTAAAGGTCACCTTTTTTACCATAAAGGTTAAAAAAAAAGATTTCAGATTTCTCTTCAAATATCATGTTTTTTTTTTTATCACAGCGTTTAGACAATACATAGAGTTAATCAGGGTTTTACTCATGCAAGCTGCCCTTGCATGATGTAACCTGTAACCTGTTCTTCACACACTGACACGCACGCACACACTCACAAATCTTTTAAGCACACCCACATACAGACACAGAGAGTGAGGACTAATCCTTAACACAGGTCTCATGGGGGGGCAGAGGGTCTTCCAGAGGAACACCCCCAACCTGTTACATGAACATCCTTGTTCTTATATCCCCATCTAATACCACATTGTAACAAATCACCTGTAATATGACAGGCCATCAGATGGCACAGGACCAGCCTCTAACCTGAGCATCTGTATTCCTGTGCACACAATCAAAACAGATTTCTCTTCCCAACATTCTCTTCATCAAAATTACTAGCGTCCAACAGTAAATCCCTTCAAATAGTGCCCCATTAAGTCTGGGTCATATTCAGGTAACTGTGCCATTTGTGCCTCAATAGTTCAGGATTATAAAAATAAAATAAAAATTACTTGGTTACTGTTGAGCTTTCAAAAATCAATACTATAGTTAGAGTGTCTCTTCATAAATCACAAATCATAACTGAAAAATGAACTAACCCACGAAATGCATCATGATCACAGAGAAAACCCTAGGATCGGCCACATTATGCTGACTCACTGACAAGCGCCAACTCCTTTTAGAAATATTTGCATTGGCTCCAGTGTGTTTATCTTCCCTTGTGGCATGACAGGAAGTGCAATGCGACAGCAGTGTGGGAGACTAGGCTTCAGAACCTGTGTTGAAACCAGGAAGTAATCACATTCGCATAATCAATGACAAATGGGATTCGATGGTTGCATTTTCCCCTCTAACTTTACATTTTACTCCACTGATGGTTAGGTTTAGGATTGGGGTTTGGTTTGGGAGGTCCAGCTTATAAAATATGCATTCCATTCACTGTACAGCCTCACAACTCGCTTTTGGTGCCCCTCTGTGGACATACACCCAACAACACTTAGCACTTTGGTCATTGAGGGCAGTGTTTTGCATTTCAGTAAGCACAGACAGATGTTAGCTATAGAAAAGTCAACAGAATATGTCAGATTTCTGTGAAATGTTTCTTTCAAAACATGTTTTTCTGACAATTCTTTCACATTACTAATGTTTTGGTCAGCGCAAAATTGGTTGAACAGAAATGGTCAGAATTTTTTTTTGGGGGGGGGGGGGACGCACAACAGAGCTAAACAGAAACTGAGCAACAAAGACACACTTTGTGTTTTAGCATATAAAGCATCTTGGAAAAAAATTACATACACATTGAATTATACTTTTATATGAACTGTAATCATATTTAACCATATTTAACAAATTTAAATGATGGGCACATGGAAATTGGCTGATATTCTGATTGAAACCTTTTATTATATATATATATGAAAATTGAGTGTTTGTGATATACTTTTCAAATGTTTTATGTGCTCAATAAAAAACGAAACAAAAGCAGGTACAAGCTCTGAATTTATTCTCATAATTTTTTTCTTTTTCTTTTAAAGAAGCATGCATGATAAAACATCATATCAAAACATATGCGGTCTGCTGCTGAGAAATGAAAATATTTGAAAGAAAGATACTCATTTGAGGGATGAGCGATTTGGCATCTTGACAGTCACCTTAACCAATGAATTCATGAAATCTAAGAAGTGCCTGGGCTGTTCAGCCCATAAGACATTTAAACTGCCTTGGATTTACTAAAAAAAGCATAGTAAAAATATTAAACAGAAGTAAGCCACAAACTCAAATTAAAAAAAAATACAATACATTTTCTGTTACTCTTTAAAGTATGAGAAACATACTGTACTGTTCAGACACTATTCAAGTTTTCTTATTTCAAGCTGCATTTAAAATGTAAAAAAAAAAAAAATAGTAACATTTCAGATTTCTTTGGAACAAATCTAACTTTTGTCAACAACTTAAAAATTCTTATTTGGGCATGTAAAGCATGAACTCTCTTTCATAATAGCAAAGAAACCTCATCTGAACTGCCTGTAACCTAAATGAAACAATTAACCAAAAAATGCATCTCACTGTGCTACATTCACATACTGATGAATGAATCCCAAGTAAAAAATCTTATATAATATTACGTTCCTCCCCACAAAAGCAACCCCTTTACAAAAAAAATTAATGAACGTTACACTTATGTAGCGCTTATTTGACACTACACTCAAAGCACTTTACATTGAGAACAGGGGACTTTCCTCAACCACCACCAGTGTGCAGCATCCACCTGGATGATGCGACGGCAGCCATAGTGCGGCAATATGCTCACCACACAACGGCTATCAGTGGGGAGGAGAGTCACTTTAAAGGTCATTTATAAACGGGTCGCTGGTGCACTGTTTTACAAAACTCAAGTCCTGTTGTTAATATTGTTAGTGTTCGTAAACAGGTGTGCAATGGGCTCATCAAATACTTCATGTACTGGAGTATTATTATGACCATCGGGAATGCGGTCTCCTTAGAAAAGTGCAATATTCAACAGCCTTGACAGTTGGTTCCACCCTTTGCACAATGTACACATTGTAAAGCATAGGAACACGGCAACTATGGCGTAATCTAGCTCAGCCTTAGTGCACTTCATCAAGATGCCAGTTGCAGGTGAGGCAAGTGGACTCAGCTGTGAACGGCAGGAGCAACGGACATGTGGACTGGATACGCAAGCCGGACGTCCAGGGCCTGGTTGTGTTGTGCCAAGGAGGTGTGATGGTAGTGCATAACTAGCTCCTTCAAAGACTTGTGGAGGTCAAACGGTTCAACGAAACCATAGCCACGCTCGGTATGGCGGATTACACAGTGCCTCACCTGGTCGCCGACCCTTTGGATAAAGAGATGAACAAGTTTAGGGCCAATGGGCTCACACGGTGTAAGATGATTGGCCCTTTGTGTAATCAGGTAGCCAATCAACTTGTGTATCTCTCTTTGTCTAACATTTAAAGTTTTGCAAATAATCTCCTTTCACTGGAGCACGCTTGCTAGAGTTTTTTCCTGAAACCCACCTCCACCCCAGCACCACTTGTCTAGATCTGCTACATATTAAATGTTTGTAATGTCTAACTGTGCAGCAGCATGTCCTACATGCTTGATGCAGCATTTCTTGCATTTGGTCTAATAGAGCTGCAGAATCAGCATGTCCACAGCAGATCTAGATCACAAAGACCAAAATCCTATCAATATGTAATACCCACGTTAACATGCTAAACCTTTCCGAGAGTAGTCATGACTGAAATGAAGTTATGCAACAGACATTTTCCTATGCTGGAAAACAAACTGAGCAGTTTATGAAAAACAGGAATAACTTGCATTTCAACCATTATGATTAAGTAATGAAACACCGACTGACTTACATGACAGAGCAGGCAAAACAATCTTTTGTGCTGCTGTTGCGGATGAGGAATGCTCCGGATGGTTTTCCATGGAGCAGCTCCTCTGCTTGACTCCGACAAAGATCTCCCACAAACCAGCTGGCTTCCTCAAGAAGCTCTACACTCCTATCTCGCCCCTCTTTCGCCTTGCAGGGACACCTGAGAAAACAAACTTTCATAATGAGTGAAAATTGCTGCAAAACGAATTGGTTCTGGTGTAATTTCCTCACAGCACAAACAACTGTTGTTGCTGTAAGTAAATATCATCTATTCATTAAAGTCTATCGTATGTTTGACATATTGTACCTAAAGAGGTATCTTTTCCATGATATTGAAAGTCAGAATCATAATGTGGCAGTTTAGAGCAGTTTTAGGTCGGTGTGCAGCTTTCAGCCGTTCTTCTAAAGACCCATTTACATGACCAGCAATTGTCCCTTTGTCTCTACAGACCTTACAGTGCTATTGCATCAGACAAGCAGTCAGGCAAATCCACATTTACTGCCTTTGACTTATAAAAATAGAAAAGATGTTAAAAGAAATTGCCATTATTTTGAGGAGTGTCCTACTTTATTTGCCACGGATTATAGTCGAATATTTATTTATTTATTTTAATTTTAAATAAAATATATAGAAGTAAACACAACAAAGCAGGGAATGGTAGATCATTTGCATACATTTGAGCTGGGAAATGTAACATGTTAATATCTGTCATTTTTAGCTGACAGTTTAAAAGTTTAAAAAAATGAACGCATTTAATGCAGTATTTGTTTTTACTTCCCGAAACTTCACTAATGTGGAGCAGTGCACGCTCATTAATTATGCGTGATGCATGTCCCAGGCTAAATAAATAAAGGAACGGATTTACTGTACAGAGAATGAAGATAGTGTCTAATAATGCGTTGACAATGTAAACTTAACTTGCCTGACATAAACTGAAACTGACATTTGATCCTATTATTAACAAAAGTTTGCAAAAGGAAAACGGCAAAAAATTTTGCCCAACTTTTAATTACAGCATGTCCACTGATTTTATGAAACGTACCCATTTATAAATATAAATACATGTATAAATAAATCTCTTTGAGACAACATATCACATAAATGTATGATTATATAAAATGTTTTGTTTTATGTACCATGTACAGTGGCTAATCACAGAAAACTTTGATTAATTAATTTTTACAAATGTAATCGATTCACAGCTCTAGTAGAAATATATCTAAACAAAATTGGCTTCATACAATCATAAGTGGTGTTTGGTGACGTAACTTGGTTTCTGCAAGATTTGCAACTCGTGGATTATAAAACAGGTGGGGGGGGATCCCACAGATTATCATGGATGGAGCGACTTGAGCCCATCACATACACTTGATGGTGGCCTCTGTTGACTTGAGCCAGTAAGCAAACACCTAGCAACCCCTCAGACCACCCAAGCACCCTAACAAGTTAATAATAATCCAATGAATACTTCTTTTCATGTGATTAAACTATATGATTCACTTGATTAGACACTCATGTGATGATAAAACGTATACCCACAACAGCCTAGCATTGTAGCTGCGAGTTTTGCACTGGCAAGCATCACTCACATTATCTTCAGAAAATCAAAATATCTACTATGCTACTTCAATACAGTTATACGACTGACTATGCTTATGCTTTCCAACAGACACAATGTTCTTATCTAACTTAATTCACTGAGAAATACTAGTGCTCATTCAAATACTGCTGTAATTACAAGTGCGGCATGTAGCAAATCATATGGGCACTTACTCTTTCAGGTCACTGTGGATTCTCTCTTCAAAGTCCTTACATGCGTTCTCTTGTGAATGACACTGTTCTTTGGATATCTCTGTCATATTAACAGCCTCAATAGTTCTTCTCTTCTGGATTTCCTGTCAAGTAAAATGGAAATTGTTAGAAAAGAAAAACATTTTTAGTGGATTAGTGTAACAAGATTTTTAGAAGAATATTTCAGCTCTGTAGGTCCATACAATGCAACTGAACGGTGGCTGAAACTTTCAAGGTAAAAAAGCACTTAAAGGCAGCAAAAAAGTAATCCACAAGACTCCAGTGGTTTAATCCATGTCTTCAGAAGCGATATGATAGATGTGGGTGAGAAAAAGATCAATATTTAAGTCCTTTTTTGCTCTATATCTACACTTTCAGTCCACATTCAGCCACCTACTGGGGCTGTTCAAAGGTGGAGATTGCTATAAAAAAGGATGTAAACATTGTATATACTATCTGTTTCTCACCCACACCTATCACATCACTTCAGAAGATACAGGAGTCTTATTGATTACTTTTATGTTGCCTTTATGTAATTTTTGGACCTTCTGAGTTCTGGTCACATTCACTTGCATTGCATGGACCTACAGAACTGAAATATTCTTCTAAAAATCTCTTGTGTTCTGCAGAAGATAGAAAGTCACACGTCTGGGATGGCATGAGGGTGAGTAAATGATGTCCAAGGTACTCCAAGTTTTGCTTAACACCTTTTACCATTTTTAAATCCCTTCTGCTTAATTTTGTAAAAAAAATAAATAAAAGTCTGCAGATTCCATCTGGGCTTGCTCATTATCTAAGTTAGCCATATTTTTATCCTTTTTCATGATTTACCTGTAATATTGTGGTGTAAGTATCATACAGCTGGTCATAATCTGTTTCCTTTTGAAAAAGTCGTAGATATTCTTGAAGTTTCTCTCTGGATGCACCCAAATCCTCATCCTTCACCAGCAGATCCTGAAAATCACAAAGTATAATGACTAACAATGTTCAAAATGTTTTAAAAAAAAATGTTTTACAGTGCTCTTATTACAGGGACAATCCCCCCGGAGCAACCTGGAGTTAAGTGCCTTGCTCAAGGACACAATGGTGGTGATCGAACCAGCAACCTTCTGATTACCAGTTATGTGTTTTAGCCCATCATGCCACCACCACTCCTAGTCACAGAGATTCCACAATTCACAATGAAAATGATTGAGGAGATACCAACTGGGCTATGGTGGGACACGGGATAAGCCAGTGTGACATCCAGGGCAGTGTTATATTGGGCTAAGCTCCTGTGCCTGTAGTACGATATCAACTCTGGCACTGAGCTGAAGGTCAGAGGCTCTGAGAATCCGAACTTCCCATCTTGATGATGGATCCTGATGAGTTTGTTTGTGCCATTTTTCCTATGAGGATGTCAACGATTAGTTAGTATTTCTCGTTAATACACATTACATGTTTTAGGATTCAGATTTTATTGAAACCCAAACAGCAGTCCTTACCTCACTGTTAATGTATAGTTTCCCTGCACCTTGCTGGAGGCATTTCGGACCAGGAAAGCACCATCGGGCATCCCGTGGAGTATTTCATTCACCTCCTCCCTGATGGACAGACACACCATGGAGTTTTGCAAAGCAAATTTAGAGTGAAAACAATAACACAATCCTAAGACTTAACTGGGTCAGTGACGTGATGCTAACGTTTTTGCCCAGATCTATTAAATTATTCAGAAATACATTTTTAAAAAAAAAAATCATGATTCACACAATACAATTACTTGAATACACCTCTTCTACGATGAGCATATTTTCCATTTCTGAGTTTATTATATATATATATATATATATATATATATATATATATATATATATATATATATATATATTTTAGAAAATGCTATAAAGGTTTCTTAAAAATGTATGTAACCAAATGTAACAAATATCACATTTCTAAGGACTTGATAAATCTATTAAACTATATTTTTAACATCTTGGACAACTTTATTTATCAATGGCCTAACTAAAATGGCTGAGATTGTGGTTATTTAATTTTTATTTAAATGTAAAATATAACTTTTAAATGTTTTCCTCACCTTGATATGTCGCCCCAGTACCACTCCGCCTCCTGTAATAAAGTGTTCGGCTCCATCTCTACCAGTGGATCGTCATCATTATTGATGTCTAATAGAAATAAAAATATATATAATTTTACAAGATATATTGAAAATAACTAGAGACAATAAATGAAAGCACAAAAAAAAAAAACACACACATTTATGTAGATTTTCAGGTTTTAATAGGCACCGATATTTACTTGTATTTGAAAAATAAACACAAAATAGATAAAAGACAAGACAACATGTCCCTTTTGTGAAAATGTCTTTCTGAATAACGAAGAAGCTTAACCATTATTTTTAATGGGCTCAATGTCAGTTTACATTGTAATTCATAATCTGAAAACACTTTTATAATACAACCAAGCACAAGTGGTACCTTGTAGAATTTGGCATTCATGGGCACAAATTCAACAATACCATGCAACAAATCTAATGGGACAAATGTCTAAATGTAGTGGGAAACCAGCACCAGTCACGATTCCTTTAATGTAAAGCAGATGGCCAGAACACAGAAAGAAACTTGTATTCCCCACAGTTCTCTCATCAAACCATCGTGAATACTGCTTAACATGATATGTTTCTATAAAGACAGCTCGGGTCTGTCTAGACTTGGAGCTATGTGACAGCTGTGGACAGCGCTCAGGATTTCCCCCGGTGTTACCGCTTGCGAATTACGAATCCTACTATGGAGAGCCCTAGCTCCTAAATATTAACAATGTAACCTGACGTAGGCCAACCAGTCCTTGCTAATTGGCTAAAAGAAAGACATTGAATAGCTCATGATTATTAATCGAACTACGTGACTGGACGCTCAAAATCTGTTACTAGGCAACGTCACAATTGCCTATTTAATATTCATGAGCTAGGGATTCGTTATAGTAGGATTGGTAAATTCGCGGCCCGGTATTCCCGCACTGGTGACCTCAATGAACTCAACGATGACATGTTGAGACATGCAGAAGTTAACGAATGAAAAACTCAAGACTTCGTCAACTCACTTTTACAAATGTTTCCATATCTAAACATTAATGTAATGGCATTGTTCCCTAGTTTAAAGGTGTTTGACGTATAGCGCAAGAGAGTGTTTGAACCAGAACAAAGACGGAGCAACTTAAACTGACTACACACTCATTGTAAATGCATAAAAACGTTTGAAAGTTAAAAGAAATAAAGTTTGTTACCTGTGCCAGTCGTGCTGGCTCGACTCATTTCGATGTAGGAAACCCGTTCTGCAGACGATGACATCCTTTCTACAACAATGGATCGTGTTGTAGAAGTAAACTACGACCTTTTAAATAATGTAAATCGAAACCTAAGATAAAAATAAACGAACGTCTGACGAATTTTATCGACGCCAACGCAGAAAACATCGGTAGGACGTTTACGACCCAGAAAAACTCCTTAGATCTCGTCTTAATCCAAGTGTCCAGTCGTAAAAAATTGGCAGACAGTCAATAAAAATGAAAGCTCATCAGTAAAACTAATAATCATGTGTTGGAAGAACAGGCTTGATCGCTTGTCAAAAGTTCCTCTTGCTAAATTCGATCAATATTGGTCGAATTTCTCCATCTGAACAGTGTTGAGAATGTATCAAACTCTTATAAGGATCGGCCCGTTGCAAGTGTCTCTGGACGAAACCATTCATTTTCAGGGGACAACTTTTCGACAGGAAATACTTTAATTGTATTATTATTTAATTTATATTAAAGTTTTTCCTTTGTACTCATCAGATTTTAATTTCACAGAACACTGCAAAGCTGTTTATTAATCATATGTACTTATTTAAAGTCATTGAGGTATTAATAATGTATTAATTCGTCACCCTTTCTTCCTGAAATCATGGTATGGCCCGTTTCTTGTCCTGCTAGCTGATTGTATTGTGCTACTGCTACGACTCTTTAACGACTTGTTAGTTTAGAGTCTAATTTGTGTTTTAAACACTCATTGACTGTAATTTGTTATGATATTTAAGAAAACATTTCATGAAGCTTTTGAACCACTTCAAACTTATTAAAAGGTCACGGTGCATTTCATGCCAGTTGCAAATAGGGGGTGTTCTTTCAGCGAAGGGAACATTGTGTACTGTTGGCATTGCCTGCCATCTCACAGAGTTAAAAGTTTTATTCTGTAATAATGTTCAAACTTTGGTTCGGACAGGCTTGAAAATCAGCATACTTCCCCAATCCTTTGTTTACTATGAAGGGAAAGAGTTTATGACAGTGTGGCATGTGTGTTTCCATGACAATGTCATGGTAAAGCTCATGCTATTCGGTTTTAGGCAGCCTAACCTGAGGATCAGTTGGATGGATTTTTTCGTGATAGCACATACCTGTCCATATGCTTATTATTATTTTTATTTAAAACATGTCATGGTTTAATCCATGTCTTCAGAATTGATATGACAGGTGTGGGTGAGAAACAGATCAATATTTAAGTCCTTTTTTACTATAAATCCCCACTTTCAAACAGCCCTCCTAAGAGTTCTTCTTCTTTTGTTTTTGGCAATTCACATCCTTCATGCTTAGCGTCACCAACTGGGCAGGGGGAGAATTTTTTAGTAAAAAATAAAGAGTTTAATTGTTAGTTTTAGTAAAAAAAGAGTTAAATATTGATGTTTCTCACTCCACACTTATCATATCACTTCTGAAGACATGGATTAAACCACTGGAGTCTTGTGGATTACTTTTATGCTGCCTTCATGTGATTTTTGAGCTTTAAAGTTCTGGTCACCATTCACTTGCATTGTATGGACCTACAGAGCTGAAATATTCTTCTAAAAATCTTCATTTGTGTCCTGCGGAGGAAAGAAAGTCACACGTCTGGGATGGCATGAGGATGAGTAAATGATGAGGGAATTTTCATTTTTGGGTGAAATTTTCCTTTAATTAATTTAGCTATATTTTTAGCTATATAATATAATAAGAAAAAAGTTCCACCAAAAAACGAAACATTGTTACTATATTCCTGGTTACTACAAAATTACTGTGTTAAACCATTATTGTTTATAAAGGGGTGTTTTTGGATGTCATTTGACTGAAAAGCATAAATAAAATACTTTATAAAAATTAATCGAATATGTTATTTTCGAGATCTACTGTATGTGCCTATTTTGTGTGAATGTCTTTCTAAGTAAGGACAGTGCATGGGGGCAATATTAATTTACAAACTTTGAACAATATTACTTTTACAAAACAAATGCAAATGCATGTGTCAATCTTTGGGGAGAAACAATAAACTCCAATACAAGTAAACAAACTCTGAATGCATATAGACGATAAGACTTAAACAGATGAATCACCAAGCACCAGTTGCAATACCTTTAATGAAAACCAGATGGTCAGCCGACTTAAAAACTTTCCCACATTTCATCTATTTTCTCATGAAGCCATCATGAAAGCTGCTTATCATGATATGTGTTGATGACATGTCTAATGTGACGTTTGACTGTATGTTTGAGTGAATACATTTATATGTTTGGAAATTTATGTCCAAATTTCCCATTTTCAACACTTTTACATATTGAGATACTTTAGATAAAGTAGACAGGCCTATATGTTGGTACACTTTTATTACTGTTACCACAAATTAAAATACATCCTGACTGAAACTAACATCATTTCCCAGCACTTTCTCATGTGCATCATATTGCATTGCTTTTTCCAAAATATGCCAGGATGTCAATAGACATTTCCTTTTCAGTACAAATTGTGAAATCTCAAGATCTATAACACAAACTACGCACTTTAAATGGAACAAAATATCATGTAAAAATGTTTGTTTTGCCATGCACTTTTCCATAAGCTCAAGTGATGTTTTTGAAAAACGATGCCAAGATCAGGACTTGCGTACACATAGCCATGGCCATTGTGTTTCTGGCCTCATTGCTCCATTTACCTCATGCCTCTGTTAGAAAACAAACGAAGATTAGAGCATATGAATCATCATAATGTGCCTCAATGACTTCATGGACCTGTGATTGAAGTCAAAAACTGACTATTCCTTCAACTGCATTGCACTGGTCAAATGTGGCTTTCAGAAACGACCACAGATAACCTTTGCTCAAAGCAGATTTTGTTTTGACTATTTAATCTCAAGGGCTAAATCTCAGCAACTTTGTAGGATTTTGTAGACTTTGTAAGGCAAAATTCGAGTTACCTCCTCTGGCTGCTATAATGTGGTTTTCGCACTTGGTGGGGCGCATGGTGAGTTGTGCGTGGATGCCGCGGAGAATAGCACGATGCCTCCATACGCGCTGTGTCTCCACGGTAACGTGCTCAACAAGCCACATGATAAGATGCACAGATTAACGTCTCAGACGCGGAGGCAACTGAGATTCATCCTCCACCACCCGGATTGAGGTCACTACGCCACCACGAGGATTTAGAGCGCATTGGGAATTGGGCATTGCAAATTGGGGAGAAAAGGGGAGAAAAAAAACTGTAAATATAGACTTACCATGAGCTTTGAGATGGTTAATTGATGATAAATGCTTCATATTAAGCCATCAGTCTGTGTTATTTCAACGTAATAAAAAAAAAAAAAATCATGTTTAATTGCAGTATTCCTGGTGAAGAACTACACTACCCATGATCCTCCACAAAGATCCACCAATCAGAGAACATTCAGTCAACAAAGCACACCAAAAGAGCTCTGCAGCGACCGCCCACTACCATGATGCACGGTGAAAGATGCAATCAAATTAGTCGGCCTACACTCTCAATCTACTTTTGTTTATGAATATTTTGCAATAAACCTAAATATTATGTCTTTACTAGTTAAGAATGAATGTCATTCACAACGCTTACTGGGACTATACGTCATGCCCTCATGAAAGAAGTTAAGTTCACAATCTTGTCTTTCGTCCAATTTTTTTGCTTCAAATCTAAGTTTGTAATGGCTTTTTGTAATCAAGTAAAGTGCCTAAACAATTATATGTCAAAATAAAACATTACAAGAGAAATATTCTGGGGGGGGGGGGCGTGACAACTAGCATAAAGTAGTAACATGATACACTGTAGATTCTGCATGTACTGTATGAGGACTATGATCAAGACAAATACTTTTTCCCTTTTCTGAAAGTGTACTTGTCTCTGGCACTAAACAAATTTAAACTTGGTTCCCTGGAATGTAATAATAATTTCTTTGCTCTTTTTTCAGTGTCATCTGACAAACCAGGAATAACCTGCAGAACAAGCCTAACCAAAACCAGCTGTGCCATTTTTATGACAGACATCTGCAGTAGATTTACTGTAATTTCACAATAACTGTATTGAGAAGTGTGATGCTTCATTTAAAGCATTTTACAATAATAATAATTATTATTATTATTATAACATGAGCTTTAAGATTTGCTTCAGCTGTTACAAATGCTAACAGTCAAGAATACAGCAAATACTGTATAAACTATAGAAACATTACAGAGGCTCATCACAAGCTCCTACAATTCAAATAAGACATTTTTATTGGGTGAATTTTGCCCAAATGTTTAATATTTATTCTTTTGACTTTTGTGGTAATTTGCAACATGCATGTTTTTGTGAGAGTCTATCAGAGAGACATTCATTGTGTAGCATAAGAGTTGCCAATATTTCTGGAGTTTTGCTTTAGATGATCTTATTTGAAGCAATACTGTATGCTGCAGTTTGTCAACAAATGAGCAAATGGAGATGGTGAAATCAAATCAAATCATGAATTTCCTTTTGCTTGAAATTTCACCTTTGTACATCTTTGAATAAAACTACACTGTTAAAAATGTGAGGGAAGGAAACCGATGGAGTGCGTACTCCGGGTAGGGAAGGAGGTATTGCCCCAAGTGAAGGAGTTCAAGTACCTCGGGGTCTTGTTCACGAGTGAGGGGACAATGAAGCGGGAAGTTGGCCGGAGAATCGGGGCAGCATTGCATTCGCTCTATCGCACCTTTGTCACGAAAAGAGAGCTGAGCCGGAAGGCAAAGCTCTCGATCTACCGGTCAATGTTTGTTCCTACCCTCACCTATGGTCATGAAGGTTGGGTCATGACCGAAAGAACTAGGTCGTGAGTACAAGCGGCCGAAATGGGCTTCCTCAGAAGGGTGGCGGGCTTCTCCCTTAGAGATAGGGTGAGGAGCTCAGTCATCCGTGAGGAGCTCGGAGTAGAGCCGCTGCTCCTTTGTGTCGAAAGGAGTCAGTTGAGGTGTTTTGGGCATCTGGTAAGGATGCCCCCTGGGCACCTCCCTAGGGAGGTGTTTCAGGCACGTCCAGCTGGGAGGAGGCCTCGGGGAAGACCCAGGACTAGGTGGAGAGATTACATCTCCACACTGGCCTGGGAACACCTCGGGGTCCCCCAGTCAGAGCTGGTTAATGTGGCTCGGATAGGGAAGTTTGGGGCCCCCTGCTGGAGCTGCTGCCCCCGCGACATGACTTCAGATAAGCGGTTGAAGATGGATGGATGGATGGATGTTAAAAATGTTCTCGTCAAAAAACAGTAAAGAACTGGCAGCAGGGATGCCAGAAAGTTACTGTAACATTAACGGTGTCTTCCTGTTGCTGAAATGAACAGCTTGATACTGTTTTTACAGCTACAGTATACAACTGTAGTTTAGCAGCATATAGCCATCAAATTACATACTAGCTACTGTTGTTAAAATAAACAGCTAATGTCCCAGCATGCACTGCAGCATGAAGAAATTACTTCGATTTTGACCTATTTATTGGTTTATTTTGACATTGTTTTTGTTGCAGTCTAAGTTCTTGTATTTGAATGTTTAGCTTTTACTTTTTTACATAAAAGTATGTTTGTTAATTGTCACCATTGTTGTGTTTTGCATGCCGAGAGTTGATATTTATGTGCCATCAACGTGCAATGCCGTAAGTTCAAAAACATCTATCTATCTATCACTCTACTTACTGAGCTCACTTATATCATTTTGCTGGAATATCCTTTAATGCGTTTGTGTTTATGTGTAATGTATCACTATTGCCACATCTATTGCCAATTCCAAGGTAGGATCACACATTCAGTCTGACCTTAGATTTTGTCTTCTAAGTAGCGTCTACCACAGTGCAAAAACTTGTTTTACTTAAACATAAATTGACTGGCTGGTAAAACATAATATAATAATAAAGAAGGTCCGAGGTGTGAGCTCAAGAGATCACTAATCACCATAATGGTGACTTCTAACAAAACACAACTTTTGATAACAAAACGACAACACTAATTAAAGTACGACTTCTATTAAGTCTGAATAAAAACTTTGTGTACATGTTTTTTTAATTTTTTTTACAATTTTTGTAGCATGTTGCATTGCCAAAGAGTACATATTCATTAAAGTGCAAAGGCTTATGGGTATTTCTCTTAGGGGTGTACAGGTTGATTTATATATATATATATATATATATATATATATATATATATAAAATACACAGTTTAATCCTGGCAACATTGTACATTTAATATGTGCATTGCTCCAAAGCTTAATTTTGTTTTATTATTATTTATCTTCTCATTAGACAGACAAGTGAAAGCTGATGTGAGATGATGAAAAACAGAGGAGTTGGTCAAAAACATCATGAACACTAACCATGTGTCACGATTCACTGTTGTCTACCCTGTGATTTGTATTTGTTTATCATTTCATTAAAATCCTTCGCTGCAAATAGATCCAGCTCTCTTGACTTCTTCCCAAACGTTACAGAACAACAGGTGAGGAACAATGGGTAACAGCTGGAGGTGATCAGAGCCAGGGTTGATGGGAAGTGTAGTCCATGGGGAACAGATGACTGAGGCAAATCACAGGGTAGACAACAGTGAATCATGACACCATGTGCCACAAACTAGCATTTTCACATTTCAAAATGTCACTAGCTTTTGCCAAGATGATATCATGATTTAAATGTTTTACATTTTCCCCTAATGCCTTGCATACAGTACAACAGCTATTTACTGTGAAACTAGTTAGTTAACAGTGAGCCTGCTCTTGATCTCCCAGAATGCAACATTTTTAACAGTAATTATGAATCACAGTAGATTGCTGTAAGAATTTGGTTGTAAATTTACAGCAATTTTTTGCCTCGTTTACATACATTTTTTTGCTCAGCCAAGAAGTCAAGCTGCCCCTTGACTTTTCAAATTACACACCGAAACGAGATATCATTTCTTGTATTTGCATCTGCTCTTAAAAACTTGAGTACTGCAATCTGAGATGGAAAATGGCATTTGCAGTTGTATTTGACGTCTCAATAACAGGTCATGCAGTCTGAAAACAAGGACATGCTATTCCAATACAAACAATGCTAAAAAAAAACCTGTACGGAGGACTTATGTTTGTTTGTGGTTCATACTGACGTAAGTTGAGTCTTTTAAGGGTCTTTTGTAAGGAAAGCATGTGACTTGCACTCTACTGATAATTACTCAAGGATCCTAAACACACCTGTGACCCTGGCCGCTGACACTGAAGCTAAATTTACGAACACACTCAGACAAACTTGTTTTGGCAGCACTGAAGCCTAATCAGTGTTTAAAACACTGCTGAGTTACTGGAAGATGTGTAACATTTGTGGTTTGTGGTGATGGGGAAAGTATGAGATTTGCAGTGCAGTGCAGATGGGATAGATGAGCAAAGATGTAACCACATATTCAAAACTGGGGAGACTAAATGTAAAGGTTTATGAATCAGTCATTGAGTGATCAACTGCTATTCTAAATTTTGAGTGTGGATATGTGTCCCCGTCAATCTATATGTGTTTACTTCCCTGCATCTGGGAGTCATTTTCTTCAGTTTATTTAATTCTCAAATCTTTACTTGGTTCGGACACTGTAAACTCTGTTCGTGATGCAAATCCAAACAAATCAACATTACTTGAAATGTGTAAACATTTCATAACAAGTCTATATATACATAGTATATAATACTATATATATAATACTATATATTTATTCGTTTACAGTATATAATATAAAAAATGTTAAATATATATATATATATATATATATATATATATATATATATATATATATTTTAAAATACCCATTTTTGCATTTATGTACAAATATGTGACTTTTTTTATTTTATGATGTTTTTTATATTTCCATTTTTATATCAGTGACTACTGGTCTTTTATTGTGTCATGAACGATAATGTCATTCATGGACAACCATGAAAAGTAAATATTACAAAATGTAAAAATATATATTTTTTAAATAGTACCTATTATGTGTGTGTGTGTGTGTGTGTGTATGTGCGGGCGCGCGCGTGCGTGCGTGTGATCAAATATATAAGTAATATTTTGAGGTATATGAGGTATTATATATCAAGTTCACTATGAAAATTGTATTGTTTTACCAATATTGAGTAATTGTGGTATTTTGGTGGAAATATGGTTGCAATGTTTCATTTTTGTAAAGGGACTTTTTAAAAAAAAAAAAGTTTTTAAATATAGTATGCTCAAATTCCTAAACATCAAAACAAGTTCTACACGGCAATTGTTGTTAAAATATTGTCATTTTTAAACGCTGCTTTAATGACGTTGAACAAGCGACCAATCCAAAGCCAGTGCTCAGGGTGTCAGTCACCGAAGACACGCCCACTACAAGTGATCTACCGTCATCTAAGGACACGCCCACCACGAGTGATGCGCTGTGATGATTCATGTTGTTGCGCGTAATAGTAAAACGTAACAAACAGAAAGAGACTCTTCAGCTTTACGTAAACTTGACTATCCGCACTGTAACCGCTTTTCTGCCCATAATAACCGCTCTTCAAGAGCATATGTATGAAGACATTAGCTGTAATAATATTATTCCTCTAGAGGAGAAATCCCGGCCCATATGGTTAAGAGAAGAACTTAACTTGAAACTGTCAACTATTGATTCTTTAATGGTGAGCTATGTTTCCATATGTTTTCTCAAATGATGTGTAAGTGAAAAGTACATTTACTTCGTGCAAGTGTGATCTCTGGATGAGCTGGAATAAAAGCGGTTCCTTTGGGGGAAAGTGACTAGTTGAGTGTTTGCAGAGCAAATTTTTGCATAAAGTTATTATATGTGGTAAGAGCAAAAGCATATGGATCTTTAAATCTATAACAAACCCATAAGCCTTATTTGCAAGAACACATTTTCAGTATTTTACTATGCTAAACAAATATAGTCTTTCTGGTGCAACTATCAAACAAATTAGCAAAGCAGTGGCATGGTAGGTAAACCAGCAACACTTGTTGTTTAGAGAACTTAAACTTTTTAAATACTTAAACTTTCTTTTATTAAAATCTTAAACTACTTAAGGAAAGAATATATATATATTTATTTATTTTTTATTTTTTTTTATTTTAACTTTCTATGTTGTCAACAACGTGCCTCCCAAGCCACGTTCACAGAGGATACTGAGTGTAACTGGTCTCCATTTAAACATTGATTTCAGCCTTTAACACATGTTGGAAATCAGGATTTTACAAAAGGGATACATTAAAGCGCCAGCTATATGATTTATTTTTCTTGCCATATGTGGCAACACCTCTAAACTCACCAGGGCGTGATCTGAGATGAGATGTTTCCAATTGAGAACTCAACAACAGATGAAATGAGGGACTTATATATATATATATATATATATATATATATATATATATATATAAATCTATTCTAGAGTAAATCTTATGGACTGTTGAAAAAAAATGTATAGTCCCTACCAGATGGGTTCAAAATTCTCCAAATATCTGTAAGACCAAGATTTTACACATTCTTTGAAGCGTCAATGTTGCTCTAGGGGGCTTATATACTTTTACTTCACAAGGACTGGGTCCATCAAAAGATTAAAGTCTCCTCCCAATATTATATCATGAGGGGTGCTAGCGGTTTGCAACATCCCTTCAAGATCTATAAAAAAGCCCTGATCATCAGCGTTAGGTGCATAAATTTTAGCCAAAATCAACCTTTTCCCCTGAATTTCTGCTAAAACAATAATGCCTCTTCCCAATTTATCCTTACTGTTTGATACATTTGAATTTTAGATGTTTACTTATCAATGTAATGACTCCCCTGCTCTTACTTGAGCCAGCACTAAAGAAAACATGTCCACCCCATATCGTCCCAAATTTTTCAGCCTTATGTGGCGAATGATGCGTTTCTTGAAGAAACACTAAATCACGTTTCTTTCTTTTAAGAAAATAAATAACCCTCCTCCTTTTTACGGGGTGTCCAAACCCATTCACATTCCACGTGGAGAGAGACAATCCACTCATATTAACATTTGACATTTTGACATATTAGAAAAAATTGATTGTGTATCAAAAACGAAAATGATAAAGATCACATTCCAATATTAGTGCAACAATCAAACCCCAAACTTCCCCCAGAACCAAATAAACAGAAAAAAGAAAAACATGCGCATTAACCCCACGCACGACAGCGCCATCCGGTGTCCATCCCTCTAAACTCAAATGCTCCATGTACACCTAACGAGAGCCCCCGCGACAACTTTGCCTTCCAATTGCTCAAGCCCAATGTTTCTATACAAATTTTGTGTGACAGAATCACATTACAGAAGAAAATCTATAAAACAAACTCCAGCCAACAGGAGGCATAAGCACAAAAAAATTGCAGATTCATCCACAACACTGTCCCAAAGGAGTGTTATTCCATAAAACTCTAGCCTGTAGGCAGAACCAGCACAAAAAGAAACAAAAAAGGCACTCAGTTCCTCGGACAGCCCAACATGAGTATAACACGATTTACTCACTCCATTGACTCACTCCAGGACAATGCTAGTTAGAGACATGTAAATACTTTGTAGCCATCCTTAGCATCTATTCTCAATTTGCCCAGGAACAGCAGTGCAAAATTTCTCTCTTGCGAATTCGCAAAGTGTGGGAACAAGAACATGCTGTGGTTATTCCAAGAAAGCCATACTTTACTCCTTGCATAACACAAGACCTTTATCAGATGATCTCAGATATTTGGCCAGAATTGATCGGGGACTGTCTCCCTCTGTGGATATCCGAGCCGGAACTCGAGCTTGCTCGATTTCCAGCTTAAGGCCTGTTATGTTGAGCAGACTCGGGAAGAGCCCGTCTAGGAATTTCACCATATTTCGGCCTTCTTCGTCCTCAGGAATTCCAACAATTCGGACGTTGTTTTGCTGGTTATGATTCTCCAAGCCTTCCAACTTTTCCCAAATGCACTCCAGATCTGCCTTGGTCGCCAGCGGGTTAGCAGCTAATTCCCTCTCCAATGACTCCAGATAATCAACATTCATCACAGTGAGTTTCATCTCCATGGCAGCGATCAATCGATGTATTACAGCAAGATCCTCCAAGTAAGCAATGACCTTCGTCAGCATTGCCGACAAGTTCATCAATTGACGCCAAATTTCCTTCACTTCACCATCCAAATTGACTCCTGGGCTTTTGGCTTGCTGCTCAGAGGCTTTAGCTTGAGCACATAAGTGTCTTTTATTTTTAATTCTTTGACATATTGTCTTCCTAGAACAGATAAGAATCTGGGTGTATCGAATCTCAAAGGTTTATGACAATCTCCGATCCTTGCACGACGTCATGTGACTCCCTCCTGTTGAGTTGTCTGAATTATGTTGGACCCACATTAAAGTAAAAAATACAGCTCAAAAGCTTGACTATATCTTAAGGAAAAACATGTCGAATTCAAAGTAAACATTGGTTATTATAACTGTCAAGGCTCTAAGTATCCACTGGAGGGAACTTTTCCATTGATTGAAACTGAAGAATTTTGTATATAATAGAACTGTATGTATATATAGACATACATATATATATATATATATATATATATATATACACTACCGTTCAAAAGTTTGGGGTCACATTGAAATGTCCTTATTTTTGAAGGAAAAGCACTGTACTTTTCAATGAAGACAACTTTAAACTAGTCTTAACTTTGAAGAAATACACTCTATACATTGCTAATGTGGTAAATGACTATTCTAGCTGCAAATGTCTGGTTTTTGGTGCAATATGTACATAGGTGTATAGAGGCCCATTTCCAGCAACTATCACTCCAGTGTTCTAATGGTACAATGTGTTTGCTCATTGGCTCAGAAGGCTAATTGATGATTAGAAAACCCTTGTGCAATCATGTTCACACATCTGAAAACAGTTTAGGTCGTTACAGAAGCTACAAAACTGACCTTCCTTTGAGCAGATTGAGTTTCTGGAGCATCACAATTGTGGGGTCAATTAAACGCTCAAAATGGCCAGAAAAAGAGAACTTTCATCTGAAACTCGACAGTCTATTCTTGTCCTTAGAAATGAAGGCTATTCCATGCGAGACATTGCTAAGAAATTGAAGATTTCCTACAACGGTGTGTACTACTCCCTTCAGAGGACAGCACAAACAGGCTCTAACCAGAGTAGAAAAAGAAGTGGGAGGCCGCGTTGCACAACTGAGCAAGAAGATAAGTACATTAGAGTCTCTAGTTTGAGAAACAGACGCCTCACAGGTCCCCAACTGGCATCTTCATTAAATAGTACCCGCAAAACACCAGTGTCAACATGTACAGTGAAGAGGCGGCTGCGGGATTCTGGGCTTCAGGGCAGAGTGGCAAAGAAAAAGCCATATCTGAGACTGACCAATAAAAGAAAAAGATTAAGATGGGCAAAAGAACACAGACATTGGACAGAGGAAGACTGGAAAAAAGTGTTGTGGACAGATGAATCCAAGTTTGAGGTGTTTGGATCACAAAGAAGAACGTTTGTGAGACGCAGAACAAATGAAAAGATGCTGGAAGAATGCCTGACGCCATCTGTTAAGCATGGTGGAGGTAATATAATGGTCTGGGGTTGCTTTGGTGCTGGTAAGGTGGGAGATTTGTACAGGGTAAAAGGGATTCTGAATAAGGAAGGCTATCACTCCATTTTGCAACGCCATGCCATACCCAGTGGACAGCGCTGGATTGGAGCCAATTTCATCCTACAACAGGACAATGACCCTAAACACACCTCCAAATTGTGCAAGAACTATTTAGAGCAGAAGCAGGCAGCTGGTATTCTATCGGTAATGGAGTGGCCAGCGCAGTCACCAGATCTGAACCCCATTGAGCTGTTGTGGGAGCAGCTTGACCGTATGGTACGCAAGAAGTGCCCATCCAACCAATCCAACTTGTGGGAGCTGCTTCTGGAAGCGTGGGGTGCAATTTCTCCAGATTACCTCAACAAATTAACAGCTAGAATGCCAAAGGTCTGCAATGCTGTAATTGCTGCAAATGGAGGATTCCTTGACGAAAGCAAAGTTTGATGTAAAAAAAATCTTATTTCAAATACAAATCATTATTTCTAACCTTGTCAATGTCTTGACTCTATTTTCTATTCATTTCACAACGTATGGTGGTGAATAAGTGTGACTTTTCAGGAAAACACAAAATTGTTTGGGTGACCCCAAACTTTTGAACGGTTGTGTGTGTGTGTGTGTGTATATATATATATATATATATATAAATTATTAATACAGATTACTTGAGTATTGAGTGTTTTTTATATTGTATTTTGTTAAACAGCACTTCAATTGAGGCATAAAGAAGGCATTTCGATGGAAGACCCACAAGTACAAAATATTTCTTTCTAGTCTTTTAGAGTAAAACATGCTATTTGTGTATGTGTTGTTGTTGTTTTTTTAATCATATCTATAGAATCGTATATAAAGTCAAAGATGATAACAATTGACAATATATTTCTGCAACCAGTGTAAAAGGGCTTTGAATCATGGTCTTTTTTACATGCCAAAGTTATACAGTTGGATGAATACACTCTGGATTTCACTCTGGGTATGTTTTTAGCGGGTAAATCCCCGTGTTTTGTGTCTGTGTCCATATCTCAGTGACAGGAGTTGGAGTTATTACCCTCCATAATGAAAGACTGGAGTATAAATAGGGCTGAGAGAAGAGGGCTTTGTTTTTCCACAGTAGAAGTAATTTGATCAGCACTATACCTCACACACACAGACACACACTCACAGCCTCAAAGCTGTGTTGAAATCAAAGTCTCATTAATTGTATGTGTTTACAGACTGCAGTCAAAAAAGCATTGCCCTTTTGACTGAATAGAAGAAACTTTATAGCATAACATTAGTTTTATTGAATCAGAGATGGCGAATTATTTTAGAACTATTATATTATTAAATGTACTGCTAGATCAATGTCAGTATATTAGAGATGTATTAGGACAATGTCAACACTTGGTTAATGCATGCCACTATTTGCATTAAAAGTCTCCTTCATAAATACATGTGATATTTAGATGTTTCATTGGCAGCCTATATCAGACTCTAACTTTGTTTACATCAACCCTCATGTAGAAGTATGTGTATTTTGAGAATTACAATGCAATACAGGCTGCAATTTCAATCTACTCCTCGAGCAGAAAGATAATCCCATTAATTCTCTCCATTGGCAAACTGATTTTTAACAATAACTTATAAACTTTTAAAGATGGGGGAGTCACGTGATGCTATGCAAGTGGAAGCAGCCTAGTGGCCTTCTCTGGTACACTTTGCAACAATTATCCTTTCAATCAAATTTACTTGATGAGAACTGATTTAGTTTTGATTGTTAAACTGCGTGGGGGGTGTAGGATGTTGACGAATTCGAAGTCGTTGGCCTGTGGGGACATTAAAAAGCATTTATGGTCACACACATCTGATGCCTCTCAAGAGCAAGACAGCGGTGGTCTTGTTAGGAATATCAGCGCACCTCAGGATGTTGGATAAGATATTGCAAACATTTATGCAGTGCTAATGAAAATCTCGACCGACATGGAGGCCCACGCAGAAATACATTGAGTGATCACATCTATGGAGGCGAAAAAGTCTGCCCTGATCACAAGAATGGACAAGGGTGAAAAGCGGATTGAGTAGCTGGAAGCAGCCGTAAAAGAGCTGCAGACTAACCCACTGGTCACCAAATCTGGATCATGTGTTGGAAAAATTTTCCAAATTAAAATTGGAAAATTGAAGCGTACATAATAATGTTCGTTTGTTGGAATCCCAGAGGGAAAGGAAGGTGAAGATATGGTAAAGTTCCAGGACGGGCTTATTCCGAATTTGTTCAACACAGCAGGCCGTCATCTAGAAATAGAGCGTGCGCACAGTGTTCTCGGTCGGCTTCCCAGAGTGGGTGACAGACCGTGATCCATTCTGGCATGATTCTTGCATTCAGCAGACAGAGACTGTTTTTTATGTTTGGCAATGAATAAAGGCAAGTAGTGCCGGGAGTATTACAACATGCATGCGAGTGCGCTATTTCTATCTGGCTTTCCCCTTTGAACAAACTTAGCGATCCGTAGTGCAATATTCTGCTTGTGTTATACGGCTACTCTGTGTCCATTCTTGAGGCTGCTTGTGATGTTTGGTGCTACTAATTTTGCAAGTAAACCTTCTCAGTGATGAAATATAAAAGTAGATCTCTGCATCATTGACATGTGAGCAAAAGCAAGCCAGAGACAAATATGTATATATATTTATTATTTGTGCAATTTAGAAATGTTGAAGTCCCTTCACATACTTCAATAAAATAAATGGTTTCAAGTTTCAATTATAATAAAGGGTTTGCTCAAAAATAAATAAATAAATAAAATAATCTTTCTGTTTTCACTGATAATAGTAATTGTGTAATACCGTGATATTTTCTGAGGTGGTTATCATGCCGTGAAAATCTCATACCGTTGCAACCCTAGCGTAAAGCCTTCACACACGCTAGGTCTCAGCGGTAATGCGCTCAACAAGCCACGTGATAAGATGCGCATATTGACTGTCTCTGACGCGGAGGCAACTGCCATTGATACGCCATTGATATGCAACGGCAGGGGGCCTCCGCCACCCGGATTGAGGCAAGTTATTATGCCACCACGAGGACTTAGAGCGCATTGGGAATTGGGCATTCCAAATTGGGGAAAAAAGTGCCCAAAAAAGTGCTGAAACAGGGTTGAAGTGCCAAATGTCATCCAATGGTCTTAGAGAATTGACTCAGCTAAAGTATAGGTACAATACTATTTTGGCCAGTTTGAGTTTTGGTCATTCAGGGCAAGACAGATTTACTTTGAGTCAGTGGACAAAACGGAGAGAGAATTCATCTGGATGCAATATATGTACTTCTGCCACAGATATTCATAAAGCCTTTAAAGAATTCGATTTCAATCTTTATAGTTCCACGTCTACCGTGAAAATACTTTCTTGACTCAGATATTTCTTTGGAGAAGCTTGTTGAGGTAGATAAAGGCTTGCCAACAGTTAAGGCACTTGGGCCAGATGGTTTTGCCGCAGAACTTTTTAGATCTTCTGTCCTTGCCCCAATCTCACCATTGCAAAGTCTTTCTATTAAACTGCCTAGAGAAGTAAAAATGCATCCCCCTATTAACACGTGTATTAACAAGTCCCCCTTTTTCTGGAAACAATGGATCAAGAGTGGATTTGCTACACTTGGTGACCTTTATGAAAATGAAGCTTTGAGATCATTTCAAAATATAACACAGCAATTAGGGATTTCTAGGTCTCAATTTTTCAGGTATTTACAGTTGCGCCATCTACTTTGTACTATGTTTGGGGGTAGTACACAGCCCCCTAAAGCTACATACACCCTCTGTATGGTGCTCACAGCCTTTGGAAAGGGGCATGAAGTGTCAGGGTATTATTCCTCATTGATTCAGAGTCTGGGTGACGGGGCCTTAACATCTCTTAATAGGTTATAGGAGAGATATTTGAACTTGGTATTGGAGGACAGGAGTGGGAAAGAATAAAAAAAATTGTAAAATGATGTCTAGGGATGCAAGGGTACACATTATTCAGTTTAAGATTTTGTATAGTTTCTACTGGACTCCCTCTAGATTGTTTAGGCTTGGTTTATAAGACACCTACCTGCTGGCAATGTCAGTTTGAGGATGGATACATAGCCCATGCTCTGTGGTTTTGTGCTTATATTCAAGAACGAAGTTGTAAAATTGTAAATAACTTTACACAGAAAAGTTTAGGAAATGATTTTATCACACTAAAATCATGTTAACGTGCATATTGTGTACGTCTTGTGGCTAAACTGTTGAAAAAGTGAGTATTTTAACCTTCAAAAATTGGCGAAGATTGAAAGCTTTATTCAGAATGAAGCTCAAACAGAGATTGTCCATATCAGCTGGTTCTCTTGAACTATTCTTACTGCACCAATGTCAAGGACAATTATCTATTATCAATCAAGATAATTTCCCCCCCTCTTTTTATTATGTCTTTCTGTCATCCTGCTAAGATGAGTATCACCTTACTTTGTCATAATTCACCTCACCGCTGTGTCACCTTTTCCCACATTTAATTTCCTCTTCTGCCGCATCAACGTTTAGTCCATTCTTCCTCCATCTGACACAGCGTTGGCAAAGCACTATCGCCATCCTGGCTGTCCATGCCAGTACGGTTCCCGCAGCAAAGATGACAAAACCAGTGGACACAAGGAACAGGTCATCTTGATGACCTTCTCAGCCAAAGGCCCAATTCAGACAGAGGTTGCCCCCACAGGTAGGGAGGACCTTACACACCGTCTGGCCATCTTCTAGCCCCCAAATCACAAGAAAAGCGTCCTTTAAGGTAGCTTCATGAAAAGTTATGTATGAGCATTACTGATTTAGTGGTGTAAATTAAAGCAGTGCCCTTTGACATTCTTGCCATAATGGATATTATATTACCTTAGACACTGCCATGCTGAATAATTCAAAACATGGCTCCCCTCTGCCCCGACTGAGTCATTTATTCTTTGTTTATGCTTCTGTAAGGAGACACTTCAACTGCTGCTCTAATTCCCTTTTCATTTTAACTAGTGTCTTTTTCTTCGAAGTCTTCTCTAAACAGAGATTGTCAATCAGAGAAGGCATTTCATCATGGATTTATGATGGTATGTTGTTATGCACACAAAAGAGATATTTCGATAATAAGTGATTATTGAGCTGATCAGAGGTAATTGGTGTTTCGAAGATAACCCAAAACTGGTAGTTCAGTCTAAAACTAGATTTTTTGTGGAATTTGTAAATCAACATGATCACACAGGAAATTGACATGCTGCTTCCGAATGTTAATTTATACTGAAATCAACCCATTGGAGGGCAAGGGCGTAGATTGGGGGGGTTACCTCCCCCCATCCCCCCCTGGAATCTACACCTCTGTTGGTGGGAATTACTGACAAGCGCCATTGTCCATCAGACATTTCTGTTCAATTCGAACAGGTTCACCTTTCCATGTAGCACTACTGATATGACGATGTGCGTGCAACCTCGGAGACTGAGGTTCTGGTCCCATGGAAACCAGGAAGTAATAGTGTTCACATAAACAATGGTGAGCATGATTCAAAATGAAGCTGCATTTTTGCTCTAAATTAAATTTGTACTTCCCTGAGGGTAAGGTTTAGGGTTGGGGTTTGGGTTTAGGAGCATGGTTAATAAAAATGCATTCCTGTTGATTGGATCATTTCAAGTCCTTTTGGCGCCACCCTGTGGACATTTAACCTAAACATCACTTCCAGCTTCGGCCACTGGGGACAGTGGTTAAAATTTTGGGACTCACAAACCGATTTTAGCACACTGAAGTTTAATACTAAGGGTTAGGGGTTTGTTCAAATCAATTAACCAAAATTCCAATAGTAAATCCAATAGTGATTGTGATGCTTGCTTTGGCAAACACCATAACTGTGTTTTGCATGAGGAACCTATGATTTTTACTGAATGAATCAAGGAGGCATTAAATACCTTTGCAGGTATGTCACAATTTTCCACTATGTCCATTTCTCTAATCACTTTCTCCCTCCTTGAGACACTAAATACACACAAATGTCTGATCTGGTCTGCCTCTTCGTTTTCCTTTCATTCATTCATCAAGCCCCTTTGTACTTTTCTCTTGTACTTTTCTCCTCACCACTCTTTGAAGTTGGCATCAAAGATATTCACTTTTAAACATAAATAGCTGATATGATAATAGAGAGACCACTTCACTATTATTTTTGCTTGCATATTCATCAACAAACAACATGATCACATGGGAATTCTGCATGTTTTTTCGGAGAGTTCCAGTGCCTTAGGATCGGCCATATTATGGCGATTTATTGGCAAGCGCCGTCTCCTTTCAGACATTTTTGTATCGGCTTTAGCATGTTTATCTTCCCTTGCGTGGTAAAGCAGAAACGTATTGTTTCAGCAGTGTGGGTGACCCAGGTTAGGAACCAGCATTGAAACCAGAAAGTAATCGCGTTTGCATAATCATTGAAGAGCAAGATTCGGAGGTTGCATTTTTGACATGTCCATGATTGAGCTCTCTCTCTCGAACCGTCGTCACCGGCCGCCTTTATCCCTCGCGCGCCTCATCAGGCCAATTGGGGACCGGGCGTGCAACATTCCAGCCCGGCCCCACCCTCCTCCATTCCACACTCCACTAATACATGCTTACCCAGAAAATCACATGTGCCCATACTCCCAACCACATTTACCACTTTAGCCAATGGGGGCATTGTTTCGAATTGGGTGAGCAAAGACCGATTTTAGTCAACCTACTGTTTCCGATTTGACTCTGAAATCAGTCTGCAACAAAGGCTCAATATTGATTCTGTATTTAACAACAATATGTACATGACAGCTGTATAACAACCAACCTATATTGTGGTATATACACCGTAAATTTGATTACTTTTTGTGATTACAAACTATTATGACATGGGTCTTGGGAAGGCTGGATTCTGATTGGTCAATCATTATAATTGACTGTTGTCCTAGTCAACCAATTTCCTGCATATAGTTGTGCTAGTTTCGTGTCTCTCATATCACTCCACAGTCTCTTTTTTTCTACATAATTCAACTAAAATCAATATTTCACGTTAATTTATTTATTTACAGGTGAAAATAGAAAACTAGAATATCGTGCAAAAGTTCATTAATTTCAGTAATTCAACTTAAAAGGTGAAACTAATATATTATATAGACTCATTACAAGCAAAGTAAGATATTTCAAGCCTTTATTTGATATCATTTTTATGATTATGGCTTACAGCTTATAAAAACCCCAAATTCAGAATCTCAGAAAATTAGAATATTACATGAAATCAATAAAAAAAAAGGATTTTAAATACAGAAATGTCGGCCCTCTGAAAAGTATAATCATGCATATGTACTCAGTACTTGGTTTGGGCCCCTTTTGCATTAATTACTGCCTCAATGCGGCGTGGCATGGATGCCATCAGCCTGTGGCACTGCTGAGGTGTTATGGAAGACCAAGATGCTTCAATAGCGGCCTTCAGCTCTTCTGCATTGTTTGGTCTCATGTCTCTCATCTTTCTCTTGGCAATGCCCCATAGATTCTCTATGGGGTTCAGGTCAGGCGAGTTTGCTGGCCAATCAAGCACAGTAATACCATGGTCATTGAACCAGGTTTTGGTACTTTTGGCAGTGTGGGCAGGTGCCAAGTCCTGCTGGAAAATGAAGTCAGCATCTCCATAAACCTTGTCTGCTGAAGGAAGCATGAAGTGCTCTAAAATGTCCCGGTAGACGGCTGCGTTGACTCTGGACTTAATAAAGCACAGTGGACCAACACCAGCCGATGACATGGCTCCCCAAACCAACACAGACTGTGGAAACTTCACACTGGACTTCAAGCGTCTTGGATTGTGTGCCTCTCCATTCTTCCTCCAGATTCTGGGACCTTGGTTTCCAAATGAGATGCAAAATTTGCTCTCATCAGAAAAGAGGACTTTGGACCACTGAGCAACAGACCAGTTCTTTTTTTCTTTAGCCCAGGTAAGACGCTTCTGACGACATTTGAAGCCCATGTCCAGGACCCGTCTGTGTGTGGTGGCTCTTGATGCAGTAACTCCAGCCTCAGTCCACTCCTTGTGAAACTCCCCCACACATTTGAATGGCCTTTTCCTGACAATCCTCTCCAGGCTACGGTCATCCCTTCTGCTTGTGCACCTTTTTCTTCCACACTTTTCCCTTCCACTTAACTTTCTATTAATGTGCTTTGATACAGCACTTTGAGAACATCCAACTTCTTTTGCAATTACCTTTTGAGGCTTTCCCTCCTTGTGGAGGGTGTCAATGATGGTTTTCTGCACAACTGTCAGGTCAGCAGTCTTCCCCATGATTGTGAATTCAACTGAACCAGACTGAGAGACCATTTAAAGTCTCAGGAACCCTTTGCAGGTGTTTTGGATTAATTAGCTGATTAGAGTGTGACACTTTGAGCCTACAATACTGAACCTTTTCACAATATTCTAATTTTCTGAGATTCTGAATTTGGGGTTTTCATAAGCTGTAAGCCATAATCATAAAAATTATATCAAATAAAGGCTTGAAATATCTTACTTTGCTTGTAATGAGTCTATAAAATATATTAGTTTCACCTTTTAAGTTGAATTACTGAAATTAATGAACTTTTGCACGATATTCTAATTTTTCGAGTTTCACCTGTATTTGATAAGTAGCTGTGTAATAAGCATGCTAATGTACAGTCAGACAACTGGTTGTTATTGCAAAATAAACCCCTTCAGGCACACAAAATAAACTTAATTAACTTATATAGGTATTCACAATGCATCAAAAAAGCAACATAGTCATATTACCATTAAATGCCTACAACCTGTCAAATTTATAGTTTATCTGTAATCTGATATGCAGAAACATTGGTTAATTTGCTCAAAGGACTAATTAAAAGAGTTGTGCACTTTTCTCTCATGGTATGTTTGATGGAAACAAAGTAATACACTGCAACGCCAGTGTAAGTCATGGGCAATACGCAGGACAGAGAAGAAGATGTGTTCACTTTTTATATCAGCACAGTCAGGGCTCTGGTCCAAATGTGCCCCTACAAAGCCTGTGAAAGGTAAAAAAAAATAAAAATAGGACAGCACAAATGGGACTAGTGCAGCTTAGCAGATGGGGTATTTTGTTGCCATTTGATCTTGCATTGTAGTGTGAATATTTGCATGCTAGTTTGTAGAGCAAAATAATCGACTGCACTCAGAGGAATACATCTGGGCCAATTAAAAGCTTGAAATAATGGAGATGAAGCTGTATACAGTACATGAGACTCTAAATGAAGACAAAAGGCCACAACTTTCAATGCCATCCATCCACCTATCTGTCTTTATTGAACTCATAATGTAACGACTAAAGTTGCACTGTACCTACATTGATTTGCTTTATGACAAAGGTTGTAACCAGGGATTAAAAATAATATGTTTTCGGGGCCTGGGTAGATCAGCGAGTAAAGTTGCAAGTTTGAATCCAGGGCGTGCTGAGTGACTCCAGACAGGTCTCCTAAGCAATAATGTTTTCTTTATTTCTATGAGATCAAAAGTACATTTAGACATTTTTTAATTAGTTTATGAACACAGTGCTGCAACAGCTGGCTGATCAGATCACAGACACCGAAAAACAATACCCGGACTCAGTTAGTATTATTCTTGGGGATTTAAACTAAGCAAATCTCACACGTGAACTGCCCAAATACAAACAGCACACTACTTGCCCAACCAGAGACAGGAATATACTGGATCATTGATACACAACAATAAAAGATGCATATCCTCTGTACCTAGAGCAGCTTTGGGACTCTCTGATCACTGTCTGGTTCATCTTCTTCCAACCTACAGGCATTCATTAAAATCAACCAAGCCAGTAGTTAGGACTGTACAGAGATGGACCAATGAAGTAGAGCGGGAACTACAAGCCTGCTTCGATTTCATGGATTGAAGTGTTTTTGAGGCTGCAGCCACAGACCTGCACAAGCTCACAGATACTGTTACATCATATGTCATTTTCTGTGAGGATATGTGCATTCTTACTAGGACTTATTTATCATTCAGTAACGATAAGCCATGGTTTACAGAAAAACTCAGACAGCTTCGTCATGCCAAAGAGGATGCTTACAGGAGTGGGGATTAAGTCTTGTGCAATCAGGCCAGAAACACACTGAATAGGGAAATCAGGGTAAAACAAATTGCTCTGAGAAGCTGGAAAACAAGTTTTCAGCTAACGACCCTGCATCAGTGTTGAGTTGCATGAAACAATTCACAAATTACCGGACTCCTATCCCCAACCCTGTTGTGAACCAACAACTGCTGATGACCATTCCCACACCCCACACCCGCTCTGACCTTCTCTTCATACAAACACCAACACCTCCTGCAACCCCCTCCTGCTACTTAACCTGCACTTAAGATCTGTGAAGATGATGTGTGCCTGGTCTTTCGGAAACTAAAGATGAGGAATGTTTCAGTCCCAGATGGCGTCTCACCAGTGTGTCTTTGATCCTGTGCTAACCAACTGGCCCCCATCTTCACACAGATTTTCAATAGATCACTGGAGCAGTGTGAAGTCCCATATAGTCCCATACACTATTTAATCATTATCCCTGTCCCATAGAAACCAAAAATCACAGGACTTAAAGACATGTCGCCCTGACGTCTGTGGTCATGAAGTAATTTGAGAGACTGGTGTTGGCCCACCTGAAGAACATCACTGGACCCTTTCTAGATCCTCTTCAATTTGCTTATCGAGCAAACAGGTCTGTGGATGATGCAGTCAATATGGGATTGCATCACGTCCTGCAACATCTGGACAGACCAGGGACATATGCATGGATCCTTTTTGTGGACTTCAGTTCAGCTTTCAACACCATCATCCCAGCTATACTCCAGAACAAATTATACCACCTCTCCATTCCATGTCCATCTGTCAGTGGATCAACAGATTTCTGACAGACAGGCAGCAGTTTGTGAGACAGTCATTGGTTCTCCCTCTACACCAATGACTGCATCACCAAGGACCCCTCTGTCAAGCTCCTTAAGTTTGCAAACGACACCACTGTCATCGGCCTCATCCGAGATGACGATGAGTCTGCATACAGAAGGGAGGCTGAACGGCTGGCTGTCTGGTGCAGTCATAACAACCTTGAGCTAAACACACAAAACGGTGGAGATGATTGTGGACTTTAGGAGGAACACCCCAACACAGACCCCCTCACCATTCTAAACAGCACTGTGGCAGCAGTGGAGTCATTCAGGTTCCTGGGCACTACCATCTCACAGTACCTGAAGTGGTAGACATACATTGACATTGTGAAAAAGGTCCAGCAGAGGTTGTACTACCTTCACCAGTTGAGGAAGTTCAACCTGCCACAGGTGCTGGTGATACAGTTCTACTCAGCAGTGATTGAGTCTGTCCTCTGCACTTCAATAACTATCTGGTTTGGTTCAGCTACAAAATCAGACATCAGAAGACTACAAAGGACAGTTTGGCCTGCTGAGAGGATTAGAAGGCTACAAGGACCATCAGATTTGCACGACTCTAAGACATTTCATCTTAATCTTGCCTTGCTAGATAATGCTGAAAATCGCTTTGAACTGTGGTAACGTTTGTACATGGCAAATTAATGATTATAGACTGATGGACCACGGAAGATTGGGACTCGACGTCCCGAGAAGGAGTGAGAAGGCTTTGCTTCACAGCCAGTAGCGGTTTTAGGCACGGGCGAACCGGGCATTCGCCCGGGGCGGCATTTTTTCATGTCACATGGGGGGCGGCATGAGCAGTTTAAAATTCGCGCCGCGAAGCGGTTTTCTACATAGAGGTTTTCTATTATCTATCATTTCACTGTGTGGGGAATTGGCAAATTGGCGCCCCTGCATGCTGAGAAGGTGCCGTGTGTGAGAAGGGGAAAGGGGAGGGGGGCGCAGCAGGCAGGGGATAGTTCACCTCTAATGAAATTAGTGGGCTAAAGTCAGTCACACTCGACTTTCTTCCAAATAACGCACATTTTATTCATAATATTATAAATACAGGCCTATAGTTCCTGCACATTTTTGTTTTTCTGTGTGAAATGGCTAATAAAAATAAGTAATACAAAACGATTATGTGGTCACCTCACCAAGGTGAATTGGTTTAGTCTTGACTTCTGGCCGTGACTCGTAACGTGAGTGACAGTGTTGGGGGGCGGGGGATGGGAAATCTGTTGATTGTCGAGTGCCAAATAAACAGGGATGGAAAAAAAGAAAAGAAGAAGAGGAGAAACGAGCAAAAGATAAAGGTATGCAACTATGTTCTCTCTGTGATATGATTACGGTGTCCATGTTGTCATGAATGAAGGGCTAATGTTAATTGTTGGTAACTCTTACGTTATGTTAGCCTATTTGCTATGATGCTTGCTATGCTTATACAACAATAATTCGGTTTTAAGTCAACAAACACGAGATCTAATTTCACCATAATATTGTGCTTTGCAACCAAACTGTTACAAGTTCAGTTATTATTTATTTCCATCAGTTGGGTTACGTTAGGCCCTGTAATTAGCCAACTGAATTTTTTTTTAAATCTATAGGTAGTTTCAAAGAGACGACATTTGCTATTTATTTACTACTTATTTGCTACATGACACATGCCATGAATATGAAGGAGGTTTTTATGCATGTTTATGACAACTGTCATTAAGTGTCACTCGCTCAATTATGACATTTTTAATGCAAATATGACATTATTTGTTTGAGATGCCTTTGTTGACAACTTGACATTACCAAGAGATCATAACCTGTCATAAATATGTCATAAAAAACATGACATAGCAGATTAATTATTAAACTTAAGAAACTACTTAGTAAACTTAAGAAACAGTTATAATGGCCTCATGACAGCGAATGTCAAAACCAACCACATGACAGTTTAATGTAAAGTTAACCCATAAAGCTAAGTGGTTTCTTAAGTTTGATAATTAATCTGCATGTTTATGACATATTTATGACAATTTATGTTGTCTTGGTAATGTCAAGAAGTTTTCATGTTTATGTCTCTCTTATTATGTTTGGGGTCAATTTGACTGGCTGTTTTAGCTGTTGTAAAACATCATCATATGGTCTTTTAATTTCAATTTCAATTGCAATTCAGGGGCACTTCTAAAATATTTTGGAGCATCCTCTGCCACTGGTCAGGATGAGCCACCCACCTCCCCCACTACACAGGCCTCTTCTGGAATGGTCTCGACTCTTCAGGATGAGCTACCATCTATGTCCTCAGCTACACATATGTCTTCACAAATTTCTCCACAAATATCTGATATTGAGGATGAAGTCAACTTTGCCTCTACTTCTCTCCAGCATGAGCCTTCAGGTGAATTTTGTGTGTGTATGTGTGTTTTTTTCACACTCAAAGGTGGTCTCGCCCAGGGTGCAATTCAATGTAGAACCGCCACTGTTCACAGCTAACCTCACTGATTCATACAGACAATAAACTTCCATCATATAGAGATCAAAACATTGACGGAACGAACTTTCGACCAAGCGCCAAGAACCAAACAAATGCAAAGAAACACCACAAAGACACGCAAGTACATCTCCAATATTGTGCTCAAAGTGCTGGTTTATTAATTCAATAATTTGGATAATCCGATAGCAAATCGATGTAGACTCAAAGAAGGATAAATGGTTCTTAATGTATTGTTTAACAGACTCCATAAAGTTCATTTTCACTGTACTGATCATTTATTTCACATTCTGTCAGTCTTTTCACCAACCTGTCTTATGTATATATGTGTTAGATTAGATTTATGTTTAGAATAGTAAATAATAAAGAAAACTAAAGTTTGTCTGTGTTCAAAGACGATGTAACGGTGGCAGCTCCCAGGAAACAATTAAAGTCAAATAATTAAATAAATTGACTAAATAAAGTTTTTCGGGTGCCAGACAGGTGGAAGCCTGTCAAATTACAAAAATGATGCCACGGATAAGCTCTAAAAGCCACCAGTTACATACGTACAAAATAACTTATATTTCTTTTTCTAAACCTTGTGGCTCCCTACACCAACATAAAATAATAAGACAAGAGAAAGAGGTTTCAAGTCAAGTTTCAAAATATATTTTAACAACAAAATCAACCTATTACATTTACCTTTTTATACCTTAACTCAAAACACTTGCGGAAAAAAGAAAAAAAAAAACAAAAAAAAAAAACACACAAATCAACCACCGTGAGGAAAAAAAAAAATCTATATAATAACTTCCAACAGAGATTTGGCCGTGGATCCGCTCTAATCCCGCATTTACATAGGCAGATTCAAAAGTCCGGATCTCATCGAATAGCCAAGAAAAAAGGACAAAAAAATAACAATATTAATGACAAATAATGTCCCCTCTAGTAGACAAAATAAAAGAAAGAAATTAATATACTCACACATCTATTGATGAGGTGCATGAATGAATGTGTTGGCGGAAGTGGTACTGGTGTTTGCGTATGTGTATGTGAAGCAAGCCACACAACCGGACTGCTTCTCTTGTTTGCTTGAGAAACCAGCTTTGGACGGGGAATTTAATGTAAAGATTACCAGGGAAATGAAGATATCAGGACTAAAACCCATTCGGCACTTGAGTTCATCCACGCTCTGCACTGTAACTCGTAGCGCGAGTACTGGAAGTGGAATACTCCCGAAATCGCTCCAGCCCAAAACACAGCGTGCGCTCAGCTGACGAGACGGCGTCCTTCTTCACTCAGGTCTTCGCTTTGCACTCTTTCTCCTTCTTACCTCCCCCACCTTCCTTTGAGGACTTCCTTATATATACACACACACAGCCCATTACCTCACATTCGTTAATTATTTTCAGATTTTAATCGAGGTGCGGCAACAACAACAGCTTGTTTGTTTTGTTTTCCACAGCTCCGCCACACTCTCCCTCCCTTGAAAAAACAACCCCAGGTTGTTAGAGGACAAGGTTACTCAAAACCCTGAAAATCTTCATCTTCGGAGGATTCGTGGAAGATTTCAAGAAGGTTTTGCTTTTCCCGGGATTCCAACTCTTCGGCAGTAGGGAAACACGGTTTCAAATTGCATACATGGACAGTGCAGACATCTTCTCCAGTTGCCTCTAGCGCTACCCGGTAGTTTAGTGGGCCCAGCTGCAATATTACTCGGTAAGGTCCCTTCCATTTGGTTGCTAGTTTGGCACTGAAGTGGTGAAGTGCACTTGATTGGGGAAAATTTCTCACCCACACTCTGTCTTTTTCTTTATAGGTACTTTCTCTCCGTTTTTGGTTATAGCTCCTAAGTTGTCTTACCTGGGCTTTTCTGCAGCATTCTTTTGCTCTTGACTGCAACTGAGTTATATGCCTGATAATTTCATAGGAGGGAACGGTGGGAGAGAAATTCTGGCCCTGCATTACTTTATCCATGGGTCCTTGTAGCTTCCTTCCCAGCTGGAGCTCAGCTGGGGACATTCCAATGGTCTCCTGTACTGCTGAATTGATTGCAAACCTCAGTTCAGGAAGGTATTGGTCCCACTTTTTGTGGTTATCATCTACATATACAGAGATCATTTGTTTTATGGTGCGGTTTACTCGTTCAGTCATATTGGTTTGCGGATGATATGCCGTAGTCATTTTCTGAGTGACCCTCCATTTTGCACAGATCTCTTGGAACACAGCCGAAACGAACTGAGTACCTCGATCTGACAAGATGAAATCAGGAACGCCCCACCGGGTAAGAATCTCTTTCCGGAGAATTGACGCGATGGTCTGGGCATTGGCCTTCCGCATGGGGAACATTTCAACCCATCGGGAGAAATAATCCACGAAAACTAGAAGGTATTCATTTCGTTGAGTGCTACAGGGCAGAGGACCCATGATGTCTACTCCTAGCATTTCATTTGGCTGTGAGGTGGTGACTTGTTGGATCTTCCCAGCAGGTTTTCGGTTCTCACTTTTGTGTGTCTGGCATTTCACGCACCTCTTAACATGCTGTTTCACGTCCATCCACATTCCAGGCCAGAAGGCGACATTGTGCAACCTCTTGTATGTCTTGTAGATTCCTACATGACCACTTAAAGGATGTGAATGGTAGTGCTGCAGAATATTCGGGACGAGGCTCCGAGGAACATATACTCTGTAATGGACTTGACCATTGGGCAGGTGTGTTGTATGATATAGTTTATCCTCTATTACCTCATATTGATCCGCTAATGAATTATTTTCTGCTAATGCTAGAAATATTTTTGAGATCTCTGTATCTTTATGCTGTTCCTCCCAGATGACAGCAACAGAGACGGGAAGTTCTGGATCCTCCTTTTGGGTGGAGTACAGGCTACATCCTGGTTTGGAGTGTATCCGAGAAAGAGCGTCTGGTGCCACATTGAGCTTCCCTTTGCGATACTCGACCACAAAGTCAAACTTTTGTAGGCGGAGAGCCCATCGGATAAGACGACTGGTAGTCTTTGTGGAACTCATCACCCACTGCAAAGCTGAATGATCAGTAACAATGGTGAATAGGTTAGGTTCAAGGTAATGTTGCCACCTTTCCAGTGCCCAAACCACAGCAAGACATTCTTTTTCAGTTGCGGAGTAATTTATTTCTGCTTTACTTAAAGTTCTGCTGGCATAGGCGATAACCTCTTCGAGACCTTGGCCTCTCCGTTGTGTCAAGACTGCGCCCAGTCCAGTGTTGCTGGCGTCAGTATATACCACAAATGGCAGACGTAGATCTGGATGACCCAAGATAGGAGGAGAAATGAGACAGGCCTTCAGTTGTTCAAAAGCTTTCTGACACGGGGTTGACCACTGAAATACACGCCCCTTCTTTTTCAAGGCATTGATGGGCTCAGCTATTTGTGAGAAGCTGGGTACAAACCTGTGGTACCATCCCGCCAATCCGAGGAAGCGCTGAACTTCTTTTATATTTGTAGGAACAGGGTAAGAGCGTATGGCTTCCACTTTGCTGGGGTCTGCAGAAATCCCATTAAGGTTTACCACATGCCCAAGAAATGTCAGTTCCTGAAGACAGAATTGACTCTTTTTCAGATTGATGGTCAAGCCTGCTGTTTGTAAACATGAAAGGACAGTTTGGAGATCGTGGAAATGTTGGGTCAAGGATGGTGAATATATGATGACATCGTCTATATATACAAAGCACATTTGTCCCCGTAGCTCTCCCAAAACAGTCTCCATCAACCTCTGAAACGTTGCGGGAGCATTTTTCAAACCAAAAGGCATAACATTAAACTGGTACAGCCCGGAGGAAGTGATAAAGGCAGTCTTAGGCTTACTCTCTGGGTCCATAGTTACCTGCCAGTAACCACTGTTCAGGTCAATGGTAGAAAAGATGACTGCTCCGGAAAGGGATTCTAGGATCTCTGTGATGGTCGGTAGAGGATACGCATCCCTCTCTGTGATGGCATTAACCTTACGGTAGTCGACGCAGAATCTTAGACTTCCATCCTTTTTCGGGACAAGAACAACAGGTGAGGCCCAAGCAGAGTGAGATGGTTCTACTATACCATTTTTCAACATTTCCTTTAACTGGTCTCTCACGACAGTTTGTTTTTCAGGGGTTAACCGATATGGCCGTTGTTTGATAGGTACTGGGTGAGTGGTGTAGAGACAGTGCTGAAGAACAGTCGTTCTTCCAAGATGGAGTGTACAGACTTGAGGGTTGGATTCTAGAAGGTGAAGTAACTGATGTTTTCCTTCAGGTGGTAAGTGTGCCTTGTCAACTGCGGCCTGTATTAAGGTTTGGTCATCCATGCTATCCATTGGTTGTAATTCTTGTGAGAACTGTGATGGTGGAAGGGAACTGAGTAAAGAAAATGATTGGTTTGGACTTGTGATGTGTGGTCTCCTTTTCAGATGCTGGCGTTTTTCAGCCGGAATGCTAGCCTGGCCTGTTTGAAAAGGATACTCTTCATCGGGGGTTGACTTGAATGAGTATTTCCTGTCAGCTACATTTATCTGTAGGCCACTGGAAAAGAGGAAGTCCAACCCTAGAACTACAAAGTAAGCCAGCGCTTTGGAGGTGAGAATGGCAGCACGTATGGTGAAACCTTTGTTGTGAAGGGTTATCGGTATATTACTCCATCCTAAAGGTACTTCAGCCTCGCCATTGGCCAAATAGAGTGGACCCAAGGGCCAGGGATGGAGGTCATTATGTGGAGCGAGCTCCTTCCACAGGCTCTCATGAAGGAGAGTATAACTTGCTCCCGTATCTAATATGGCTTTTCCCTTCCAGGCTCCAATACTAATGGGAACAACTAACTGTTGTGGTACGGAAACCAACTCGTTAGAAGCAGTGGAAGGGGAGTGTTCTGACCTGGTGACGGATTTTGAGGGCATTGTGACAGACATGGCATTGTTAGAAGACGGACCTCCTGACTTCTGAGGTTGGGTGGAATGCTTACTTCCAGCAGAAAGATGCTGATGGGGAGAGTGTGTGGAAAAGTTTGGACAGTTTCCAGGGGGATGTTGTCCTTTACATCTCCAACACTGGACTGGAGGTTTTTCAGCAAATCGATTAGTGGTTTTTTGAGGTATGGGTTGAGTGGTTATGTGTCCTTGGTAGTGCAACTGATGCTCAAAATCCTTTTCCAGCTGATGACCCAATTTCACTAGCTCATCCACAGTGTTTACTCGGCTGCGGAGTTGGCTGGCAAGGTAAGGCTTGATGTTTTTAAGAACCATCTTTACCAGCTCAGTCTCCGTTAAGGTGGGCTTCCATCGCTTGCATAGGGCTCTGTATGTGAAGGCAAAATCCCTAATTGATTCATTTTCTCCCTGCATCCTGCTTCGGACTCGCTCAGCCAGCTCGTCTTCATAGTCTTCAGAGAGGAAAGCTGAGAGGAAGGCGGATTCAAACTCACTCCAGGTGGCAATAGAGGCCCGAGCGACTTCCCACCAATCACGCGCCGTACCACACAGGACAGTGCGGAAGGTAGCCAAAATATCATCATCTGCCAGGGGATGCAGGGCCAAGAAGTCCTGACATCGAGTCAGGTATAACAATGGATCAGAGTCATCAGATGGTCTTCCGAATGTGGGGAATGTTAATTTTAAATGATCACTTTTGACAGCAGAGGTAGGTTGTGATATTGTTGCAGTCTCATGGGAGGGAAGTGAAGGAGTTGTGACGGGAGGCCGTAGTGGTATACTTCTTTGAAGGTCTGCCACTGACTTGAAGTTGTTACTCATTTCCAAATGCAGCTCTTTAAGGTGGTCTCGTAGGACACTCATTTGTGTGGTACAGTCATTAACCTCCTTGGACAGCTGTTCATAGTCCTTCCGAGAGTTTTGCTGTGTGGATTGAATGTCTTCCTGCAGCTCCAGCTGGAGCTGTTCCACCATGAATCGAACTTCGGAAATTAAGGTAACTTCACTTTTTTGTAGTTCTCCTGTCACCATCACCTTCATGGCCTTGGTCATTTGATCTGCATTTTCTTCCTCACAATGTTTATTGGCAGTTATTGTGTTCAGAAGTTGCTGATGGTTAGACTCCATTTTCGCAGTCAAGATCTTAAGGTTTTCATCATGAAGTGACATGGTCCTTGTGAAGTCTTGTGTAAGTTCTTCCATAGCTCTACCCTGCTGTTTCAGACAGTCAAATAAATAATCCCAGTTACCTTGTGTATGTGCAGTAAGCTGGTAAATTTCCTTTCCAGGAGTTGGGAGGAAACCAGGCAGGTTATACTGTGCTCCTGAAGATGGCGGTGACACTTCAGAGGAAGTACACAGTTGCATGGGCTCGAGTGGGAGAGGAGATCTAACATGAGGTGGGGGAGATGCAAAACCCACCTGGACCCTTGAAGGGGTGCTGCTGAATGGAGTGGGGTGCATGGTGGGAACATAAGGTGGATGAAGTAGTCTTGGTTGCAGCTGGGCTTGTTGCACAGGTGGCCAGACTGGGGTTGATATGTCTGGGGGATCAATTTCCACATAAGTTGTTTGAGGGGAAGTGGAAGCAGCCATGTTTGTAGTGTGTGTAAAAGGGAATATAAATTGTAAAATAAAATCAGTAAATGAAGTTCAATACGTATGTATGCGTAATGTTTTGGTCAATAAAGGAAATAAGGACAATATCAAAAGGAAAATAACAAAACGACAAAGTGTCTTAAATTTACAACTTTTTCCAACACAACAATACTCAAGCTTTGACTTAAATTTGTCAAACCCCGCTTTCAAAAAAAACACCTTAGCAGACACTGACAATTTGTAATGTAGTGCAAAATTCAAGAAAAACAGTCATTAGGTTTTTTTTTTATTTATTTTTTTTACAATAGATCAAGATTAGGGTTTTTTTTTTTTTTTTTTTTTCTTTTCAGTTCAAGTCCCTGTTTGGGTGCCACTTCTGTAACGGTGGCAGCTCCCAGGAAACAATTAAAGTCAAATAATTAAATAAATTGACTAAATAAAGTTTTTCGGGTGCCAGACAGGTGGAAGCCTGTCAAATTACAAAAATGATGCCACGGATAAGCTCTAAAAGCCACCAGTTACATACGTACAAAATAACTTATATTTCTTTTTCTAAACCTTGTGGCTCCCTACACCAACATAAAATAATAAGACAAGAGAAAGAGGTTTCAAGTCAAGTTTCAAAATATATTTTAACAACAAAATCAACCTATTACATTTACCTTTTTATACCTTAACTCAAAACACTTGCGGAAAAAAGAAAAAAAAAAACAAAAAAAAAAAACACACAAATCAACCACCGTGAGGAAAAAAAAAAATCTATATAATAACTTCCAACAGAGATTTGGCCGTGGATCCGCTCTAATCCCGCATTTACATAGGCAGATTCAAAAGTCCGGATCTCATCGAATAGCCAAGAAAAAAGGACAAAAAAATAACAATATTAATGACAAATAATGTCCCCTCTAGTAGACAAAATAAAAGAAAGAAATTAATATACTCACACATCTATTGATGAGGTGCATGAATGAATGTGTTGGCGGAAGTGGTACTGGTGTTTGCGTATGTGTATGTGAAGCAAGCCACACAACCGGACTGCTTCTCTTGTTTGCTTGAGAAACCAGCTTTGGACGGGGAATTTAATGTAAAGATTACCAGGGAAATGAAGATATCAGGACTAAAACCCATTCGGCACTTGAGTTCATCCACGCTCTGCACTGTAACTCGTAGCGCGAGTACTGGAAGTGGAATACTCCCGAAATCGCTCCAGCCCAAAACACAGCGTGCGCTCAGCTGACGAGACGGCGTCCTTCTTCACTCAGGTCTTCGCTTTGCACTCTTTCTCCTTCTTACCTCCCCCACCTTCCTTTGAGGACTTCCTTATATATACACACACACAGCCCATTACCTCACATTCGTTAATTATTTTCAGATTTTAATCGAGGTGCGGCAACAACAACAGCTTGTTTGTTTTGTTTTCCACAGCTCCGCCACAACGACGTGACTGTGGTATATTTTGATAAATAATCTCATCCCTGTTTCTAAAAGATTTAGCTTCAAAGCTGTACCTAAATACATGTGATATTATTTTCAATAAGCCATGAGAATAATAATATCACTCCAATAAGTGAATAAATCTTAATTCACTTATTAAAGCTAATTCCTTACAGTAGAAATTGTGAGCTGATACAACTACAATTTCAATGGTGGAGAATCTATTAAGACAAATAATCTAGTTATTTGTTATTTATCTCATTTATAATGATTGTCGAATGTGACTAATTCTGTTATACATTTCATTACCTAATAAGGTACAATAAGGACAGTTTAATTTAGTCCATAGCTCACATATTTCAAGACCCTAAATTCCCCTCTAAATTTAGCATACCAAATATCCTTACATATAATGGTGTGAGAATGAAAATCAATTTAAAGTTCCCTCCTAAAATGTTGCATTTCCTTTATTCCCTACATATAATGGTGGTAGAATGCATGCAAGATACCCTAAGTCTGGGCTGGGAGATGAAAATGCCTGAAGTTGAAGAAACATCCATATAGGATATTCAGTAGGTATATTACACATTTTTTAAAAATTTTGTTATGAAATAATTATATATATAATGTCACATTGCAAAAAATAAATAAATACAAATGTTATCATTTACTTACCCTCATGTTCCAAACTCATATTACTTTTTTCATGTGTGGAACACAACAAGGAGAAGGAGTATAAGTAGAAGGTGATTATGACAGCAGTTATAACCTATACTATGTGTCAAAATGTAAAATTGATTGTGTTATGACATGTGATTTATGACCCCCCTGTCACCCCTGATTGACAGGTATGTGTGACATGTGGTGGCATGTCCTTCCAGGCTGATGGAGTAGAAGATTTTCTGGAACATGTTTGGGCATGATCTTCCTGGGATGTATTGGCCAGCCATCGGATGTCAATGATTATTGATGATGTGTTTATGTTAATGATGTCTTACCTCTCACCATTATTCCTTCCTGGTATGCTTTTCACACCTACATCACTACCTGCATCCTGAATTTGTTGCTTAAATAATGGTTTAAGATGCCGTAGTTAAAACACAGAAGGCTAACTGCAACTTTCTGTTGGCTGCTCCGAGGACTCCTAAAACCCCTAAAAGAGTGATGTGTATTTCAACAACAAGAGGGCCTATTGAAATGAGAGAGGAACTGACTTTTGCACCAAGGAAAAAACTAAATGTTAGCTTGGCAATGTTTCTTCATGAAGATGTGGATTTTGTGAAACGTGATTTCTCATTGTCTGTGTCTGCATTCCCACAGGAAAATGTTTCAGCCAAATGCTTTGCTGTGTTTAGGAATTTTGTGTTTTAAAATCTTTGATCTGATCATATCTGACATCCTGGATACCTGAACAACAAAAAACAAAAACAAATGGCATGGTATGGTATGCTATGGTTGACGGTCCTTTTAAATTATTCAAACATAAGTTATACTATCAAATCTACCAAGATTGTTTTCAGTTCTTCACACACAATCGCCTACAAAAAATTAACTAAATGATCAATAATAATCTAATTAAAAACAGCATGTAACTATTTCTTCTTTATGTTGTAAATAGCAAGCTGAACTGATAATATTTCTCACTTCTCACCATACAGACGTTATTTACTTCTGTAAGTGGTTAAATCGTTTATTTGGTATTTGGGTAAGAGCTATTTCCTACTAACACGTTTTTATGATATTTATACATGTGTATTAATCGGTAGTCAATCTAAAAAGAGTTTGGTGTACATGTGTTTTTCATGCAGGTAATTTGGCTACGCCTCCCCACCACAACTCCACCCCATTTTAAACAGATTGTGGGTTGTATTTTCTATAATCACTGTAGCGGGGCTCGCGTTGAGGTTTGTGCACAAGACTACGACGGGTTGTTTAATGCGTAACATTACTCTTTTAAAATGCCATTTATTTTCAAAAGTATGTGTTGTTTGTACGATTTATTTATTTATAAATTAGTTGAAATTTACAAGAAATTAAAAAAAAACAGGCTTTTAAAATCTCGTGTGTGTGTGTAATTCAGGACATGTCAATGACCGTGAAAACTTGGACGATCAACTTGGACTGCATCGATCAACTATGTAAGTTTACATAAAGATCATTTTCTTGTATTTAGAGATTTGTTATTAGAAGTGTGTAGATGATATTTGACGATTTTTATTTGATTTTAGTGTCTGGTCCATTAATGAATAATAATAGATCTACTGGTCATAGCGGTGCTGTCAACAGAGGTTTTCTGCAATGCATTATTTGCTGTCTCTCGATCATACAATGTAACAATGTTGCTAAAACAAAATGTGCTGATGTGCAACAACATTTACTTTCATAGTCACTATACAGAAGAAAAACTACATTTATCATTAGCTTAACAAACAGGCTTACTTGACTAAAACACAATAATGCATTTCGTTTCATTTTAGCTTTAACACAAAAGTGTTTTACACTTATTACTTTTATCAAATTTAAGAAAGTATCTCTCTAAAACAATACATACAAGATGTGCCACAAAGGAGCTTACATATTCACTTTAAAATGATGAATAAATAATGAATAATAGCTTTCTTTTCATTTTCGTTTTGTCTTTTAATTCTTTAATTCTCTCATCATTTACTCACCCTCATGATATCCCAGATGTGTGTGACTTTCTTTCTTCACTAGAACAAATTTGAAGAAATATAGAAAAATATCTCAGCTCAGTAGGTCCTTAAAATGCAAGTATATTGTGAAACGACTTTTGAAGCGCCATAAATCACAGACAAAATCAGCATAAGCGTCATCGATACGACTCCAGCGGTTAAATAAATGTCTTCTAAGTGATACGACCGCTTTTGGTGCAAAAAAGATCAATGTTTAATTCCTTTTTAACTATAAACCAATGCTTCCTGTAAGCTTCACGAGTGGGTGGACATCACCCAGTCTCTCGTGTGACGTATTCGCGTTGGAATGTTACGGACGTAATCTCACGTTTTCCACTCGGTTGAGACATCCAGGATAAGCACACAAACTCACCATTGTGAGTAAAGAAACAGATAAATACAGATCTATACCAAACCAACCAAGCTTCTGTACAGCGTTCCTCCTTCTCACTTGTAAACAGCGCTGCTCTTTCGGCATTTTTGCTGACTGTACTATCTATACTTTTTGGAGCCTCAAAAGTCTGATCACCATCCACTTGCATTTTAAGGACCTACTGAGCTGAGGTATTTTTTTTTATTTATTTTTTATTATTTTCTTTAAATGTGTTCTGGTGAAGAAATTAAACCATGTAAAGTAAATGACGAGAGAATTGTCCTTTTTTTGGGGAACTATACCTTTAATGCTTTTGGTCTGTTTTCTTGGAAGAGAGCAACTGAACATTTTAAAAGCCTGAATTTGCAAAAGATAATTTGGTCAAGTTTCAAGGAGTTAATAGCATATAGGCGACCTCAAAGCGTAACAAACATTAAAGCTAAAAAAATCTCAAAACTACTATATATTTTGCCTCAGTGAACTGTACAGTGCGCACTTGTAAAACTACACCCCCCATATGGCGCGAAATCTGCAGTGTCCCGGATATTGAGAGCGCCGGAAGAGAAGCAGGTGTCTGCCTTGGCCATCTTGTGGTTGTCCACCGTGAGCAGTTCGCGCGAAGCCTCGAAGAATCCGAGGAGTATCCCGCTGTTGGGGCGCCATCATGCCCGGGCATCTGCAAGAAGGCTTCGGCTGCGTCGTTACCAATCGGTTCGACCAGCTATTGGACGACGAGTCCGACCCGTTCGAGATATTGAAGGCGGCCGAGAACAAGAAGAAAGATGCGGCCGCGTCAGGAGGCTCGAAGACGGCAGCGCAAGCCGCCAAACAGCCGAAGAAAGAGTCGCAGAAAGACAGGAAAAATACAGCGCAGGATAAGAAAGAAGAAATCCAGGCCCCTGTTCCTCTGAAGAAAGAAGGTATGTAGACGTTTTAACACTGAATGTCGGTTGCATCTCAAAATCTAGTGAGTTGCCGTTATAGACCGCATTTATAGACGCGTATAGACTGAAAGTGCTGTTGATTCGGACCGCGTCTAAAAACGGTTCTCTTGAACGTCGCAAACGCGTCTAAAAACGCATCCCGAACGCATCTGCGATGCTCAAAAACATGTAGACAGTTCGCTTGATTTTGAGTCGCAACTACTGACTGCACGCTCGTGCGCATATAAACACAGCAACATGGAGCCGTAGCTGTCGCCACTGTTGTCGTTGACAACCACTTAATGATTGTTGACATCGTGACACACTGAGCACCCGGCCTAAGCATCAAGCGTTTTATCCAGCTGTTCTGTTGGAGATACATGTCAAACTCATTATAAGATCATCATCCGATACATTTATTTTCGTTTTTAACTGCGTAGCTGGTTTAGCCACATGCATGTCTGCTAGCTGTATGTGAGTAATGTGATTATCATCTCACATCTGTGTGCGTTGACTTATATAAGAATGTAGGCTATGCAAATAATAGACATGCAAATATACATGGGGTTAGTTTTGCTTTAATTTCATTGGGCATCATTTAGGTCAGATCAGTGTTGGGAAGGTAGATTTCAATTATGTTTTCATTGTGACCATAAACTACCTGTTGGTGTAAATAGCTTAAATGTGTGTTATGGCAATTGAATGGCAAAGTGGTACTATGGGGAAATTTTCTATATATATATATATATATATATATATATATTGATTGTGTATATATATATATATATTGATTGTATATCAATAAATATATGTATATCAATATATATATATATATATATATATATATATATATATATATATATTGATTGTATATCAATAAATAATTACTTTGTCAATTCCCTGGCTGAGGGACTGGTGAATATTCTTGCTTTAGTGATTTTACATTGAAAATTAAATGTATTTAAAAAAACTTAAAACAAAGATATTTCTAAATTCAAATTGCATTTCAAACTAAACGAAAAAGCAATTAAAATAACGGAAGTGGTCAAAAAAACATAGATAACATCTTTCCATTTACGGTCATGCAAGTATCCGTCTATGACAACAGATGGAAAATTACTAATACAAATTAAGATATAACAACAATGATGAACGTAAACACAATAATTATAACGATGATCATAATCACTGAAATATAAATCGTGGTTCGAGTTGAACATGCTGTTGTATTATTTTATGATTTAGTGTCCTGTCTTAAAAGGCTGTATCAAGTGTGCTTTTTAACAATAAAGAGGACAAAATAATGTAAAAATTCCTCTAAATGACATTCATTGAATTAAAGAGAAAAAATATTTTTATTAAGCTTAATTCGGTTGAGAAACTAACTGCACAAATCCTGTTGTTATCAAGTATTTTTGACTTGTTTTCAATTTAAAATTGTCTAAAAATCCTTTAAAACAAGATTAATGGACTTGAGAAGCAACATACAAGATATTTAGACTTGCTTTAAGTGAATATATCTTAAATATCAGGATGTATCGGCCAAACATTGGTATCGGCTGATATTCGCCTTGTTGACTGACATCGGACTATCGGCAAATACGATGTCATTCACCGATGGCAGTGGCTGATGTTTATCTGTTTATATGTCTTGGTTATTTATGGTCGACTTGGACAACAGTTGCCAACCCAGCTGCAGTTTAGGAGAGGATCCAAGAGGTGGTACTGTAATACCACCCACAACCACTGGCTAGACCACGACTCTGGCATGACGTAAGAGGGCAACGGATGCCGTGTGCACGTGTGGTTTGTTTTCAAATAAGTGCAAGAAAATGTCGGTGGTGTGGGAGTATTTTACAGTCTGGTCTGTGATTTAGTGAATAATTCTGCTGTATAGCAGGCTAAAAGGCTCTTGAAAAAGTAATTGTTCCCTAAAAGAATCTTTGTTATTAGAAAGAAGGTTATATGAAACGTTGTTTCATAAATTTGTATGATTGAATTAGTGCTCATTCAAAGATAATGTGATGCAGGGCTGAAAGACTTAAAAACAGCTCATTTATTTTTTATAATGAAGATTTCTTTGTTTCACTGGCACAAAAGGGGGATTAAATAACAGGAAAAGAAAAATAAACAAACTAAAATAAATCAACCAAATTGTTATTTTAAACATCGGTATCGGCCCAGAATTTCACAATTGATGCATCCCTACTTAAATATACACTTAGGTTGAAGTCATTAAAACAAGTCATCATTTTTACTTGTATTGCGTCGTTCACAACATGCATCGTTTCAAAGCAGCTTTACAGACGAGCAGCCATTATCACAAAATATAACTGTAATATTTATAATGTCTTGGGAGTCATCATTGTGTAGTTTGACAAAATACGACTGTGAATTGTGTTTTAAAAAGAAGTAATTAAATAATAATTGTATTCATAACCCCAGTGAGCAAGCCGAATGGCAAGGAACACAAAACTCTGTAAGATGTTTGTTTATTGGAGAAAAATACCCTTGGAAGAAACCAGGATCACTGTTGGGCCAGTATGTATAGTGCAAGTCATGATTTACAATTATTAAATTAAGTGTTAAGGGTCAGTGTTTAAACAAAGATTTTGTTTGAACTAAGATTAATGACTAATGTCTTTGAAGTCCACCTTGGACGATAACTTTAACACTCGCTTGGATCTTTGTCCTTTTTAAGAATCAGACTGATCCGGACTTGTGTCATGGTTGCCGGAAGCTTTCCATTCTTTAATGATTCTGTATAAACTTGTAACAAAAGTGGAGCCAATTCTGTAGCATAAGATCTATAAAAAAAAAATCTGGCCCCAGAGCCTTGCCAGTAGGCAAGGCCTTAATTACCTCGTCAAGCTCCTCCAAGTTTATCTCAGAATTGTTTTGCTCAGTCGGCAGTTTAGGAAGTTCTAGTGGTTCCACAAAGTTTTTAATATCTTCATCAGTAGACATAGACGTGAGCTATAGAGATCAAGATAGAATTCTTAAAAGCATTATTAATATCAATGGGTGAGGTAAAATTTCACCACCAGCAGATTTCACTTGAGGGAATGGTAGAAAAATGACTCTCTGCTTTATTTATCTAGCCAAAAGCTTCCCTGCTTTGCCTCCTGACTCAAAATATGACTGTCTTGCCCTGAATAACCAAAACTCCAATTTCAGGGACAAATAGTATTATATCTGTATTTCAACCGGGTTAATTCTCTGAGGCCATCATACGATATTCGGTGCTTCAGCTCTGCCTCAGCACTTTTTATATCCCCTTCCAACTCCACGAGTTCTTGTGCTTTGGATTTTTTTTTTTTATGAATGAGGCATACTGGATGATCTCACCTCTAAGAACTGTCTTAACCTCCAAGCCAAGCACACAGTAGATACTGAGGACCAGTTAGCCTCCATATAAACATTGATTTCAGATTTTACAAAAGGGATACATTAACCCTCTGGGGTCTGAGTGTGTTTTGGGCCCTGAAGAAGTTTTGACATGCCTTGACATTTGTGCTTTTTTCAGTTGCTTAAAAACACATTAATGGCTAAAGTCTGATAACACTGTATTCAGCACAAACTGGGCTACAATATGTGAGCAACATGTGTGTACATGTTTGTATTTTTGAGTAAATAATGTTTATGCGTGGTTTTTGAAAACTTAAATTTTAAGTCATTGAAATAATGCCATATAACACATGATGTGAAAACCATCCTGATCACTCATTCATACAAAACAATATAGTAATTTAACCTTTATAAGACACTTTGTGTTAGAAAGGTCATATGCGAAGAGGTGTGAATGATCATGAATATTGATATATTTCACACCTGAGGAGACAAAAGACCCTCCCCTGTTACTATCAATGAGGAATGTGACAAAGAGAATGAATGTGAGGAGACTTAATGGTCAAAATGAAGTTTTAAGTTAAAAGAAGTAATCAGACTATACATTTTCTTTACATAAAGACTTTCCTTAATTTTAGACCTACACTACCATTTAAAAGAAGTCTCTTCTGCTTACCAAGGCCGCATTTATTTGATCCAAAATACAGTAAAAACATTGTGAACTCTTCACAATATAAAAGAACAGTTTTCTCTTTGAATATATTGTCAAATGCAATTGGTGATCAAAGCTGAATTTTCAGCATCATTACGGCAGTCTTCAGTGTCACATGATCATTCAGAAATCATTATAAGATGGTGATTTTCTAATATGGACATATTTAAAGTGCATTTTACTCATTTACAGCTGAACAGATATTTGCAAGCACAAGCTTTGTTGATGATAATGAGACAGCATATACACTAGATAAAATATAATCTAAACATTCATAGAATTTTATATCATATTACATATCATATTTATATCATACAGCATACAATTTAAATACCTGCTTTAGCCAAAACAGCATTTAAATGTAACTAAAACTTGCTTATTAGGATATATTTCACATTTCAATACTCTGAATCCTGTCTGGAAACAGTCCCACTAGTAAAATATGTACATATAGTAATTTATACGTTTATATAAAATAACATGTCAACTAATGAAAACTAAATTAATTACTTGTCCGAAATTGTATCCTCGGCTGGATCAAGTCTCTCTTCAAAATACAATCGTTCATCGGAGTCCCGATCTTCTTCTGAGGAAAATGTTAACTCTTCCTTACTATCCAGAAGTTTCCTCGCCTGTGTATCGTTGCAAACACGCAGAAAAGTGAAAGAATTGTTTATATCAAACGTCACAGTCGGGGGGCGTGTACATTTGCATTGATCGCTTCAGCACATTAGCGTATGAATGGCGCGCTCTGCTGGTGGGTGTGATCACATTAGCTATGAGTTGAGCCAGGAAAACTGTACATCGCTATGTTTCATACAGATTGCATTGCAAGAGAATATTTGTTTTAAATTTGAATTGTTTTATTTAAAAGTAGACATTTAAAGCTTTCTTTAGACATGTTTCATGTTTGTGTGATAAGTATTTGCGGAGTTTCACTTCATTTTTGTGACGTGTTTCAGAAATATGCTCGTGGAGACAGAGACCTCTGATAGCTCACCCTTTTTATTTTCTTTATTTTTACAAAAGCACAAGTTTTCATTGTTATGAGTGTACACAAATAAACGTAGACCCTTTATAGTCTCTAATGATGTCTTACGCTTATCAGTATACCCAAAAATGATGGAGAACTTTGTTGTTTCCGCTGTAATGACAAAAATATCCAGCAGGACGCGCTGGCGTCGACCTCCAAGAGGTTGACCATAGTTCTACAGGACTCGGTGCTGAAGCCATCTTTCTTGAGGTCCTTGTGTTTGGACACTACTCGGTTGAGAATAGTCCTGAGCTCCTAAAAATATATCTCCATATCCTCTCCTGCCAGCTGGGCAAACATGGATTTAAAAGAGTCATATATATAATCCTTTGTGATTTCATCCTCATCCTCCAAGTCTTCTGAAGACTTATCATCCAAACCTTCTGTATGTGACTGAGTCTCAATGAAAACCCTTAGGACAAAATCAGTCTCCTTGCCGGGTTCAAATGTGGAGGGGGTGATGTATTCCCTGGGGGCAAGCGGAGTCAGGTACTCACCTCCCGCAGGTTGATGACAGCCTGAGTACTCTTCTGGAGTCTTCTAGTCTGCAAAGCAGATGGTGTGCATGTCCTGTCTATGGCGCCGGTGCAGTCTACAGACTTTCAGCATTAAAGCCACAAGGAAGCTGCGGGCCACCTCTTTATCCTCCAGGTCGTCATCTTCCTGCAGCAGAGTGATCTTATTCTGTGAATTAGAGTAAGCATGACACTTAACCAACTTCTTAAATGTCACAGGCTTCAAGTCAAAGGCACTGGTAATATCAATCGAGCAGCCAAGCAGGGGGCCTCTCTCTAAAGCTTTGCTGATGATGCGGCATAGGTCTCTGGGAGGCTCCGGAGCTTGTACATCTCCGAGACTCTTCCGGTGAAATCCTCAAACCCCTCAGTGGTGGAACCTCCTGACAGAGCTTCATAGGAGCCATTTAGATTAGCATAGGCTTTTACGACCAAGGCACTCCAGAACTCATTCCCCTCTGCTGAGTGGTCAAACATGAGCTCTCTCCATCTTTGACCAGGAGCCAATCACAATGTCCACCCACTCACTAACTGCCAGAACTAAAATTGGAAAATTCCAGCATAGCCATGCTGAAAGCACTGTCCATGAGGTACGACCCTGTGGAGAAGTTTTTCATTTAAAGTCAGCGAAGCTATAGCAGCGTGGAGCCAGCAGTCACCCAAGGCGCCTTGACAGATGTCTGTCCTTGTGGCTCTGCACAGAATGAACTGCAGATCATCACAGTGCTCCGTAGGGTGCATCCACTCGACATTGTGGGTTTTAGAGGAATATGGGGTGAGTTTTCTGAAGCCAATAGATGGTGGCTCAGCGGGGAAGCGGGGAACAAGCTTTTCTACAATTAAATCCAGGACTTGTGAAAAACTGAGTTTAAATGTATTTGGTTAAAGTGTATGTAAACAGGGCATCAGTGAAGCTTGTTTCAGTGATGGAGAAAAATATTCAAGAATACAGCGCAGAAAGATCAGATATGATGTACCCAGCACTGTTGTTTTGTCGCGCTGCTCACTAGAGATGATGAGAGGGTGCAACCATCGTCATGATATCTTGCAGTCAAGATGGAATCAATCTGGGGTCCGGAACGCTTTGACTTGTGTAGCGGGGGCAATAGCAACTTCATACAGTCTTGAGGCTGCCTTTCCACTGAAGCAGAAAAATCTGCACAAAGCCACTTCCAACGCTAGGGAACCGCTTGCCCACTCTGCAGTCAATTTTACAATCCACGTTGCGAGCTTGACGCTCGGCTTCCATATGAAGGAATTGAAAGCGCTCGCTCACCACGTGCCAGTGGAAACATACGACAAGAAAGCCAAACTGCTAGCGTTTTTAGCAACACGCATGTCTAGCATGTAGAACACAGGCTGAATATCGAAAAGTACTCGAAAGCTTATCATCAATATCATGAGTTTTTTATCATGATAAATATTGATGTAGTTTTATCGCCAAGCACTAATTGCAATTATCGATCAAATAGTCAAATAATTGTTTATAATCGTTAGATTAGTCGACTATCAAAATAATCTTTAGTTGCAGCCCAACTGTCTATCTGTGGATATTTCTGTTATTTGTAAATCTCTTTGCTGTGCATTAATTATGAATTATGAAATGTAAAATTAAGAAAATACATTTTGTTTTCATCTTTTTGATTGTAAGCATGTGTTTTGGTGTGAGTGCGTTTTAACGGTCAACAATTAAATGTATAAAAGATGTATATAAATTGCAGGACCTTTCAGATGATGGACAAAAAGACGACTTGTATTCCGGAAAACATAATGTATTCTATCAATGTCATCTCCACATATTCCTTGGGATGATGATCACGGATATGTATAAGTGAAACGTGTTCCCTGCCTGAGCTGACACTTTTTTTTCGACAAAGTTTACAAATTGGTCACCATCAACATTAGGGCTGCAACGGTACATGTATCCGCACCTAAATTAACATATACAGGGCCTTTGGTATGGTACAAGCAATCACACAAATTATTACATATCTCAGAATGAGTGAAACCAATATTAAAACAACATATAATGAACAACACAATCCGCATAGAACTAGAATGAAAAAATTGCTTTTAAAATGAAGTGACGGTTGAGTGAATCAGGACGGCGCAAGTTAGAGATTTACTTGATTTAATTCTCTCTTAATTTATCTGATATTTACAATGGAAACTTTCATTCCTGCATTTGTATTTAAAAAAAAACAAACAATCTAATTTATACTGTCAATGCAATACCATGAATTATAAATGTGAACTGTATGATAACATCTCTATTTAAAACTGCACTACACAGTGAAATCATGACACCATTACATCCCTAATTTGTAAATAACTATAACATTTTGCGATATACATAAAAAATATTGATTCGAAATGTATAGTCAACATCTTTAAATGGTGCACTAAGTTTTTGCTTATTAAAAAAATGTACACATACCTGAATACCTTTTTTTTTTTTTTTGGTAAATGTATACTCAAATGAGATGAAGGAATCTGGTCATATCAGTAATGAAATAAAAGCTGTTTAGTTTGACATGGAGGAAGTCATGAAGCAAGCCACTACGTTCTGCAACTCACACGATGATAATAGATATACGGCACCATATCAATCGCCAGACACGAGAGAGTACAGCTGGCAGAGAGCTTGCGATCAAGTCGTGGGTGTCCGGTCACAGTCCAGCATGCAACAATAGATCATTTGTTTGGATTAAATCCAAGAATGTCCATAATAGGGATGTGTGTGTGTGTGTGTGTGTGTGGTATGAGATGGAGGAAAAACACAGACTGAAAGTAACAAAACAGAAAATAAACATTTTCGGTGGAAAGCGGCAACGCTTTAGTAAGCAAACTTCCAGAATGCATGACGATGTGTGTCCGTATAGAGACCAAAATCACAAATACTACTGGGACTGATAGAGCGAGAATCTTATTTGGTGTCCCTTCAAATTAATAGTTTTATCTTATATTTTTCCTTTGGTTTTAATTTGACATTTAACATACTTTTTGTCAGATTTTCAAATACGTTTTTGCTTCAAATAAAAGTTTGCAGTGTTGTGATTCACCTCGGTGCTGGTTGTTTTGGTTCATGGCTTAGAAACCTTTTATGAAGGATTTTGTGTGAACCCAATGGAAAAAAATGAAGGGGGGGGAATACTTCAGGAACCAATATGGATGATAAAGTAGATGGTCACTGTTGTGCACTTGTGTTTCTTATACAGTGAGGAAAATAAGTATTTGAACACCCTGCTATTTTGCAAGTTCTCCCACTTAGAAATCATGGAGGGGTCTGAAATTGTCATCGTAGGTGCATGTCCACTGTGAGAGACATAATCTAAAAAAAAAAATCCAGAAATCACATTGTATGATTTTTTAAATATTTATTTGTATGATACAGCTGCAAATAAGTATTTGAACACCTGAGAAAATCAATGTTAATATTTGGTACAGTAGCCTTTGTTTGCAATTACAGAGGTCAAACGTTTCCTGTAGTTTTTCACCAGGTTTGCACACACTGCAGGAGGGATTTTGGCCCACTCCTCCACACAGATCTTCTCTAGATCAGTCAGGTTTCTGGGCTGTCGCTGAGAAACACGGAGTTTGAGCTCCCTCCAAAGATTCTCTATTGGGTTTAGGTCTGGAGACTGGCTAGGCCACGCCAGAACCTTGATATGCTTCTTACAGAGCCACTCCTTGGTTATCCTGGCTGTGTGCTTCGGGTCATTGTCATGTTGGAGGACCCAGCCTCGACCCATCTTCAATGCTCTAACTGAGGGAAGGAGGTTGTTCCCCAAAATCTCGCAATACATGGCCCTGGTCATCCTCTCCTTAATACAGTGCAGTCGCCCTGTCCCATGTGCAGAAAAACACCCCCAAAGCATGATGCTACCACCCCCATGCTTCACAGTAGGGATGGTGTTCTTGGGATGGTACTCATCATTCTTCCTCCAAACACGGTTAGTGGAATTATGACCAAAAAGTTCTATTTTGGTCTCATCTGACCACATGACTTTCTCCCATGACTCCTCTGGATCATCCAAATGGTCATTGGCAAACTTAAGACGGGCCTTGACATGTGCTGGTTTAAGCAGGGGAACCTTCCGTGCCATGCATGATTTCAAACCATGACGTCTTAGTGTATTACCAACAGTAACCTTGGAAACGGTGGTCCCAGCTCTTTTCAGGTCATTGACCAGTTCCTCCCGTGTAGTTCTGGGCTGATTTCTCACCTTTCTTAGGATCATTGAGACCCCACGAGGTGAGATCTTGCATGGAGCCCCAGTCCGAGGGAGATTGACAGTCCTGTTTAGCGTCTTCCATTTTCTAATGATTGCTCCAACAGTGGACCTTTTTTCACCAAGCTGCTTGCCAATTTCCCCGTAGCCCTTTCCAGCCTTGTGGAGGTGTACAGTTTTGTCTCTAGTGTCTTTGGACAGCACTTTGGTCTTGGCCATGTTAGTAGTTGGATTCTTACTGATTGTATGGGGTGGACAGGTGTCTTTATGCAGCTAACGACCTCAAACAGGTTCATCTAATTTAGGATAATAAATGGAGTGGAGGTGGACATTTTAAAGGCAGACTAACAGGTCTTTGAGGGTCAGAATTCTAGCTGATAGACAGGTGTTCAAATACTTATTTGCAGCTGTATCATACAAATAAATAGTTAAAAAATCATATATTGTGATTTTCTGGATTTTTTTTTTTAGATTATGTCTCTCACAGTGGACATGCACCTACGATGAAAATTTCAGACCCCTCCATGATTTCTAAGTGGGAGAACTTGCAAAATAGCAGGGTGTTCAAATACTTATTTTCCTCACTGTAGTGACAGAACCATTAACTCATGCATCTGTCAGATTTACAAACGATGTGCATAACAGGGTAGATATTTAATAGATTTAATATGCAAATGTAATTGATTCAGTAGGTTTAAATCCAGAGGTTTGTTGAAATCTTCAGTATTATACCTTGTTCCCTGAGTTTAAGATTTGAATATGTTTTAAGGTATAAAGAGGGTTGGCCGAAGGCCAGAGCAGCAAGGTCAAGCACCGGCTCAACACCAAGGAGGTCAAGGAGAGGGACGTCCCACCGACAGGAGGCCTGACAGACGACCACCTCGTGAACGGCGCTTCGACAAACCAGCTGACGACAAACCAGAGGGTGGCGATTTTACTGCAGACAAGTGAGTATTTGTCATAATCCAAACAATGTGACTGACCGCATACTATATACTATATACATATTATTCGCCAAATAGACAAGTCTTCAGAGTATAGTTGATTGTAAATTACCTTGCACTTACATTTAATGTTGGGGCATTGATCACCATGGGAAAGTTACTGATATTGATTATTAAGGGACAAGCCCTGAAGGGGCGAAAGACCCCTACTGTTTTCGTTAGTTTTCTTATTATTATTCTTCTTCCGCTATTGACTCTATGGCAGCCCATAGAACCACTTGCGGGAAAGTTATGAAATTTTGCACACAGCTAGAGGGCTGTCTGATCTGTTACCACAGCAAATTAAGCATCTCTACCTCAAACCCTCTAGCACCACCAACTGTCCAAATTTGCTGTCCAAATGTTAATAACCTTTGAACCGTGAGTCCTAGAAACAAAATGATGATTCCTTGGCTCAAGGCGATTCTTCTATTGCACCCTATGACGTCATTTCCCGTCCCGTTCTACTTTTTCGATCTCCTCCTAGACTGTTTGTCCTATTTGCACGTAAATTGGCCTGCATCACCTTGTGGTCAAATTATAATGCTATTTCTAAAAATGCTATGCTGCTCATGGTTTCCGATAATTGGCTTGACCCCGGTATCGCTGCTTGCAGCTAGATTTCATTTTAGCATTGATTTGGTTGAGTTAATTTGATAATCAGTTTGTTATACAATGTGACTACTTCCTCAGGCCAGCTGGAGACAAGCCATCTAGAGGGCGTGGTGTCGGCCGTGGGGGCAGAGGTGGCCGTGGACGCGGTATGGGACGTGGGGATGGCTTTGATTCCCGGGGGAAACGTGACTTTGACAGACACAGCGGCAATGACAAATCGTGAGTGTGTTGAAGCCAGTTGATAACACAGATGGTTGAGGTGTCTTGTTGCGTGGATCTCACCGGAATTATGTTCTTTCACTTTGTAGTCGACCGAAAGGAGATGAGAAGCGTGGCGGAAGTGGCTTGCACAACTGGGGCAATGTAAAGGAAGAAACCAGGTACAATTATAAATGTAAAATGTTTCAGACTTTGTCTTGTAGCAGCTTATTTGGGTGTTTGAAATGACATTATCCCAATAAGTCATGCATAATGTCATACATTCTCTAAAAAATGAGTGTTTCAGCATTTAGTATTGTTTGAAAGGTGTGATGTGTGTGTGAAATGGCTATTCCCTAGATCTAATTGTAGTGTGTGATTTGACAGTGAACTTAATCAGTCAACTGCACCTGAACCCGTTCCTGAAGGAGAGGAGAACGCCCCTGCTGACTCTGAAAACAAGTGAGTGCAGTGCATTTCTGTGCAATAACAGTTGCTGATGAAAGTGCCTGCATGTATAAAGAGCATCATGGTTTGTATATTGTGTCTGTGTAGGGAAAATGAAGTGGAGGAGGTGAAGGAGGAAGGCCCGAAGGAGATGACACTGGACGAGTGGAAGGCCATGCAGGATAAAGAACGCGCCAAAGTTGAATTCAACATTCGCAAGCCCAACGAGGGGAACGACGGTCAGTGGAAGAAGGGTTACGTACTGCACAAGTCAAAGAGCGAGGAAGTCGGCACGGTAGGTTTCATGATTGATTGTACAAGATTTCTTGTATGTCTATGAAGATAAACATGTAATATGTCATTTATAAAGACCCCATGGGAGACTTGGCAAGCACAGTGTTTTTCCCCCATCGCTCGTCTTCGTATTTTCTGTCCATATTACAAGATAGAGGTGCATATTTTTTTGTCAACCTCTAAAAGTACGCTAACATATAGATGGCCTCAATTTTAATGGCCTTGGACTAAAAGCCAGTTAATATTTTCATAGAGGTCTGCAACCCAACCCAGGCCAGACGGGATCCAAGAACCCAATGGATTTTGGGCCTGATTTGGGTCAGTTTTTCAAGAAGGTCTTCGGGTTCGGTTGGGGTTTGTAATGAGTTAAAAAATAAACAGGCTTATCAAACTTATTTCATGCACGTGCTTTCACTCAGACACATACGAACGGGTCGGGCCATACAGTCTCTGATGTGGTTCGGGTTTCATTTTAAAGCCTGTGCAGACCTCTATATTTTTATCAGTTTTACTTCAATGCTGTTTAGACTAATGTCATGTTTTTTTCTTTGTGTGATTTCAGCGGCACGCTGGAGCTGTGATAGAAGCTGGAGATGTTGATCCTGACTCATTTCACAAGGTATCTGCTACGGCAGTGATGTGCACTTATGTCATACCTTGCGAAAACCTGGAAATAAGTTCATGAAATATTAGCATATAATGCTATATAACTACGCAAGTTATGCATTTTCCCCGCAACTTCAGTTATAGTTGTTTGTTCACTTTATTATTCGTACAGATGCAAGTTGTAATATATTGTTGAATTAGCTGATTAATCTCATATAGATAGAAGGCATTTAAAAAAACAGTGAGTAGTCAGAGCTGTTGCTTTGTGGGTTAATGATCTGACATATGGTGCAGTAGCATCACGGTTGACCCGAATTCGACTCTGTTTCGAGGTCCTTTCCTGATCCTGAACAATCTTTCCTGTTGTCTGGCCCAGTCATTTCCTGTCTATCTCTCTACTAACCTATCTATTAAAGGAAAAAAGCTGAGGGGGCCTGGGTAGCTCAGAGTATTGACGCTGACATCCACCCCTGGAGACACGAGTTTGAATTCAGGGTGTGCTGAGTGAATCCAGCCAGATCTCCAAAGCAACCAAATTGGCCCGGTTGCTAGGGAGGGTAGAGTCACATGGGGTAACCTCCTCGTGGTCACTATCACTTGTTGAGTTGTGCGTGGATGCCGTGGAGAATAGCGTGAAGCCTCTACACGTGCTATGTCGCTGCGGTAACATGCTGAACAAGAAAACGTGATAAGATGTGCGGATTGTCGGTCTCGGTACGAAAATTTATTCTCCACCCAGATTGAGGCGAGTCTCTACGCCACTATGAGGACCTAGAGCGCATTGGGAATTGGGCATTCCATATTTGGAAGCTGAATTCCCGAGAGTGAGAACCACATTATAGTGACCATGAGGAGGTTACCCCATGTGACTCTACCCTCCCTAGCAACCGGGCCAAATTGGTTGCTTAGAAGACCTGGCTGGAGTCACTCAGCACGCCCTGGATTCAAACTCTTTACCTCTTTACTTGTTGAGCTACCCAGGCCCGCTAAATATTTTACTTTCAAGTAAATTCTTGTAATCAGATTAAAGAGGAAATACACAATATTTTGAATTCATCGTGGAAGTGTTTTTTAAAGTTAGTTAAAAGTAATTGGTAATATGATTACTTTTTACAGATTACTTTTTCTGTTCACAAATAGTCATTTGTAGGGAATAACTTACCCATGCTGGGGGGAAAAAAAGCTTATTTTCTGAATACATTTTCATGGTTTAAAAATAAGTAAAATCTAGTTCATGGCATAATATTGATTAGAGGGAGTAAATTTAACAAACATTTCAGTTTTTTTTTAAGACAGTAACTTCAGTTAACACTTGCTGATGCCAATAATCACAAAATGGCCATATATTAGCAGGTATATCACTACCTTTTGAATTGTCTCATGCCCCTAAATTTAAATATTAGTTACATTTCCTGTAACATTGTCATTACACAACATGTCCACAAGTAGGTATTGAAAAACTAATCAAAAAATTACTACAAAATTCAGAACACAGGACATTAGACACGTTTGCCGTTTCCCTTTTTCAAGTGTTACCACCCTAATTCAAAAGCTTATAACAAATTGGAGAAGCAAATTGGGCTCTGTGGTTATAGTTTCCTTACGGAAATTCCTACAAGCCACTAGAAAGGCATTATGTGGAATTAGGAATGGTAGATTATGTGCGTAAAGATGATCCCTTAACGTTTTATTAAAGGCAGAAGAAGGTACCGGAGATCACCACTTACGTAAACCAGCCAATGACATCACCTCCCAGCTGGAGATTAACTTCGGAGACTTGGGTCGACCAGGACGTGGCCGCGGGGGCTCTCGTGGAGGCCGTGGGGGTCGTGGTGGTCCTGGTGGCGGCGGCAGTGGCGGAGGTGGGCGGCCAAGCCGAGGTGGAGGCAGATCCGAGAAGGTGAATAAACATGCATGTACTCCGCGTTTGCATCTCATTTTGCTTCTAAAATTAACCAAGGATGCTTACATGTAGTCTTGGAGATTAACTTGTTATTTTTACCAGGGTGGAGGAGTTTCTGTCCCTAATGTGGATGATCCTGAGGCTTTTCCAGCACTGGCTTAAACCTCCTAACCTTCCTCCGGGCCCACTCCTCTTCGACGCTTGCATGCTTATGGATTCTTCGAAAAGCTGAAAAGAGAAGAAAAAAAAATCAAACACGAGAGACTGTCATCCGTACCTACACTGAGTACTGACTTTTACCTGCGGAGAAACACACAAATGGACTTCTCGTTACACTGAAGCAAATTATTGGTAGAGGTTTTGTATTTAGAGACTTGATAGCAGGGATGTTCATACAGAAATTGTTTTTTTTCCCTTTCTTTTCTCCAGAGATTATGCATTCGCCATAAATATTTTTTTAATGCTGCTTGAATGTATGCGTTTTCAAGATAGAATTTGAAGTGTGTTGTGAACGCTTACGCTTCCCTCGAGACGGTGTGTGTCCACATATGTGTTTTGAGTACTGTTCTCGCAATGGCTCTACCAAAAGCAGAATGTTGGGTTCTTTTTCCAAGTGAGATACATCATCACTTGGTTATTTTACTGTTAATAATATATACATGAGTAATGTTTGACTATTTTAAATGTTTTGAAAGAAAGCTCTACGGTCAAGTTAACCTTTGGGTTATTATTTTTTTTTCTTGGCCTGTAGCAAGAAGCGAATGCCTCGTCTTGATTTTGCTTTGTTTGATGTTTCGTGATGTCCTCTGGTGCACCAGTGAAATTAGTATACATACTTGTCTGTCTTCCTCATCTTGTTCAAGCACCAGGGTTCAATGTAGATCCAGGCTGGTCCTTGTAAATCATATAAGTTCGTCTCTTAGAAAACTTAGACTGCTGTCTGAACTGTGTGTGTGTGTGTGTGTGTGTGTGTGTGTGTGAGAGAGAGATGAATTGTTTTAAATACTCACTTGCCATAAATATAGTTTTCCTGAGCTTAGATTGTAAGTTTTGGCAAGTCATGTTCTTAACATGGAGTTTTATTGGCTTTTTAGTGAGTTTTCTTTAGCTAAGGTTTTTGGCATATCTTGCACTTAGATTTATGGTGACGTTTGAACTATAGCTAATAAGCACATGGTCTGTTCGCATCAGTACAGTTTATTTTTTTCCTTCTGTGATCTTTTGCTGTGATTTTTTTTTTTTATTTTTTTTTATTTTTAATTATTACAAGGACAGCACTACTGTTTGCATTTTCTTATAAATGTGTAATTCAGGGTGGGACAACGTTGTGCTGCGAAGGAACGTTTGGATCCAGCTTCTTATCGATGTGAATTAGCAAGCCCACCAAGTGTGATGGCCGATGTACTCTCTTCATAGGAGGAGGGGCAGTAAAGTGGAAGATGACACACGGTTGAGCCCAAGCTTCTGATTTGTCATTGCTGTACTGGATAGCTCTGGGACTCTTCCAGTCATGATGACTTCCTCATCTTACTCTCTGACTTCATTGTTTCTATGACAAACATGTCTGCAAATATTCCTGTTCAATAAATTGCTAGAAGTGAGCAGCGAGTACTTTTCATGCATTTCCTAGAAGCCAAACTGAGGCCACATCCACACTAACCTGATTTTGTTTGAAAACTCAATTTTCGGGTTCTTAAAGTTATCGTTTTCCAAAGTATGTGATTATGGAGGATTGTCGTTGGAGGAAACGCCAATCTAGTGTGGATGAGAGGCCTAGACTATATTAGGCAGGTGGTTTTAATGCTGTGGCTGATCGTGTATATACACAAATAAAGGGTAATGTAACAATATCATTAGAATTCGTTAAATGAGCTTCATTTCTTTAAGTAAACTTGACTTTCTTAGCTCAACATTATTCTAATTACATTCAAACTGAATAAGTTCAATCACTCATATCATTTAATATTATTGGTAACTATTGAAGTTGATGGTGCATTCTGATGTTAGAGGTCAAATAAATTGATGATAAATGGCCAGTTGTTGATCAAAAAACAATATCTGATCCTGTTTTCATATTCAGACTTAAAAGGATAGTTTACAGAAAATGAAAATTCCCTCGCCATTAACTCGCCCTCATCCCTTCCCAGATGTGTGACTTTCCTTTTTCTGCCGAACACAAATTATGACTTAAAAGAAGAATGTTTTAGCTCTGTAGGTCTATAAAATGCAATTGAATGGTGACCAAAATGTTAGTACTGTAGTGGTTTAATCCATGTCTTCATAAGTGATATATGTGTGGGTGAGAAACAGGTCTTGAAGTACTTTTTGTACTATAATTCTACTCCCTGGCCAGTAGATGGTGATGTACCTGAAGAATGCAAATTGCCAAAAAGTGAATGTGGAGTTTTTGTTTATTAATTTTCTTTCTTTTTTTCACCCACACGTGTCATTTCACTTCTGAAGATATGGATTTAACCACCGGAGACTTATGGATTACTTTTACGATGCCTTTATGTGATCTTTGGAGCTTCAGTCCAAAGTTCTGGTCACCAGTCACTGCATTGTAAGGACCTACAGAGCTGAGATATTCTTCTAAAAATCTTTGTGTTCTGCAGCAGAGAGTCAGTCATATACATCTGGGATGGCATGAGGGCAGGGGTGGATCATGCCTTGCAATGGTCTTGGGGCTAATTATCTTTCATATTATTTTTAATTAAGTTAAAATAATACCAAAAATTACATGCGTTATCAGAACTGCTGATTACATCTGATTGTACTCATCTGATTACAGTGGCTGCCATCTTGAATTATGACATTTATTCACTACTATTCTTGCCAACTTTGCCTGATTTGCCTAATCAGTCACTCAAAATAATCTCCAGACAGATCCGCACATAATGAATAGTACCAAATATTTATTTTTTATGTTAAAAAGTTACTTAACACAAATTTAACGAGATTGACAGGAAGTTAGGCTATATCTTACCAATGGTTTGTCGTATTGAGACGAAACTTGGTATGCTTCATCAGGACAATGATCTGAGGGTACATGCGAAGTTTGGTGACTGCACCACCTATGGATCAAGAAATGTGAAAATGGCTATTTTTGCTCGTGACTTTTGAACCGTCTACAATCACGAGTTTGGTGTCTATGGATTCCCATATAAGCCATATATAATATTTCACAAATCAGCCATACTGCCTCTCTGGCACATTGATTTTGATCAAAAAGTGAAATATCTTTTGAATGCATTGACGGATTTATAAGAAATGTGGTATGTGTCAGCAGTGTCGTAGAGGAATATATCTGATACAATGTGTCTGAGCAGAAGGTAAACGTTATTTCCACATTCTAGCGGTTAGGGCCAGACGTATTCAAGCCCATAGCGTGTTAAAAAGTAATGGAGATCTGTTGAGTTTTTTTAACCTTAGAAGTATATATGACTGTTCTTGTGCTCCCTATGTAAATATTTTGCGGCCTTCCTTAGTATCTATTCTCAGTTTTGCCCGAAAACATCAGTGCAAAAGCGATCTGTTTAAGTAAGAGTTCTTGCGTTCCTTGAATCGATCACGTTTCTCTCTTGTCAAATTCGTAAAGTCTGGGAACCAGGAAATGTGTTTTTTCCAAGAAAGCCTTCCTTTACTCCTCGCCTCACGTAACATGATTTGGCCAGAATTGATTGGGGCCTGTCTCCCTCCATGGATCTGCAAGCCGGGACCCTGTGATCTCGCTCGATTTCCAGTTTATGGCCTGTTATATCGGGAAGAGCTCGTCTAGGAATTTCACCATATCTCGGCCTTCCTCATGCTCTGGAATTCCAACAACTCTGACCTTGTTTTGGCTATTACGATCCTCCAATTTTTCCCAAACGCACTGAAAATCTGCCTTGGTCGCTAGCGGATTAGCAGCAAATTCCCTCTCCGATGACTCCAGATAATCGATCCTTCTCTCAACATCTGACAATCTTGTAACCAACAGAGAATTTTGTCTCCATGGAAGTGATCGATCGATGTATTACAGCCAAATCCTCTTAATTCTACAACAACCTTCGTCAGCATTACAGGCACATTCATCAGTTCAAGCTGGATTTCTTTCAGTTCACCATCCGGATTGAGACCAGGGCTTTCGACCTGTTTGTCAGGGGCGTCGGCTTGAGCACATAAGTGTCTTTTAATGTAGTTTAGTGTTTTTAAATATCATCTTCCTAGAACAGTTAAAAATCAGGGTGTATTGAACGGCACCAGTTTATGCCACAAATAGTAATAAAATTAGCAAAGCACGCGGAGCTCGTCGTCCACACGTCCGCTCCTCCCATGCTGTCCACACTGATTCCGATATCTGCAAATATTAATCTGACTGGGAAGAATTTAAAAGAGATATCTTAAATCAACATCCTTACTAGTTAAAGTAGTCCTTTACAGATATCTAAAATGCTTATGGAAATTGCCTCCCTACACAGGGACCTAAAGGGACCCCTACATTAGCCCAAAGGTTAATTGCACATTGATTATTTAATTTGTGGAATGAGGCTCGCTTTTTAATTTACTTTAATTTTTTTTAACTTTGTTTAAAGATTTTAACAGATTAAAAAACATGGGTGCCTTATTTACTGCAGCATTAAACCACTACATCGTTAATTTATTTGCCCAATTTCAAATTTGTATTGATTGCGTAATAATACATTCAAAAGACCCATTTGTGGTTGTCTGTCTTTATCAATCGTTTACACTTAAATTGGTCCATGCTGCAACATACAACAAGCACTTTGCTACAAAGTGCTTGTTATCGGTTTATTAAGTGGAGACATTTTAATTGATATAAATGCATCGATATTGTTGTAATCTTTCTGTTAGCAGCGGGTTACTTTAACAGCATCCATAACACTACTAGAGTCATTGCAGGTCACGACACAGCAGATCGACTAGGGTTAAGGGCAATTTAGATACCTAAAAATATCATTTTGACTAGTCAAAACTGGATTACTTTTTTATTATTATTATTTTTTTTATTAAATGCCACAAGAACAAGAGGTATCACATATTCACAATATTACATTAACTGCCAGGAAATAATAATAAAAAAAGAAGAGTATAAATAAAAATAATAATAGTAATAATTACATAAAATCCAGTGCTTTTAAAGCATTACATGTTTTCATTGCTTTTTTGTTTTTAGTTTGTTCAATTTTTAATTTGTACCAAATTTTCCACATTTTATAAATGACTTTACATTATATGTACATCTTTTGGATCAAAACTGGATTACAGAAATGAACTTTGTGGATATGTGACGTGACCAGTGACGAAATCTGAGACGTCACAGCAGAGATCTAAAATGGTATTTGAACTGGGCAAAATATATGAACAGATATCTTTAATGTTCTTTCTCACTAGTCAAATCATAACTGTGACTCGTCAAAATTCAATTGTTGATATTTAAAATATAATTACGGATAGTTAGACAAACGCTTTAAAGGCAAAGCAGCACGCCGTGTGCTACAATGGCTTTCAGTTGTGTGAGGTGATTTACGGACCACTGTCTCTTTAAAACTCGTTGTTGTGTACAGTTGGACCTCGATGAACTGAAGCATGGCGGTCACACGAAAGCGTCCTCATACGAGCTGTACGGGGAATAACAGCGGTACATCAACGTTATCTGCGCAGTTATTCGCTGCAGCTTTCTACGGACTCGCTTCTTTCCTCATTGTTGTTGTTAACAAGAGTGTTCTCACTAATTACAGGTAATCCATCTTATTGCATTCTTTAATGTTTCCATATTCAGATTATATAGTTGCTGTTATTATGACCAAATATAACATGAATAATTGTTGTGGTAGATCGTTTATGAAAACAAATCTCTTAAAGGGAGTTTTGAGCTAGATTTGTACTTTTAATCACCTTTGGCATGAATTAAACCGCTTTGGTCTGACTATTATTTCTGATCCATGTAAACACGTGATACATAATTAAGATGGATCATTTTTGGCACTCCATCATAATTCATATCTAGTGTGTGTGTGTGTGTTTCTGTTTAGATTCCCGTCATCTTTATCAGTGGGAATTGGGCAAGTAAGAGACAATGTTATTACCCAAACTGTCACTTTCCTGAGCATTTAAAGGGACAGTTCACCCAAAAATGAAAATTCTCATTTATCGTTTACTCACCCTCATGCCATCCCAGATGTGTATGACTTTCTTTCTTCTGCTGAATACAATGCAAGTGAATGGTGACCAGAGCTTTGTATCTAAAAAAAAATCACATAAAAGCGGCATAAAAGTAATCCATACTTTTGGTCCTTTTTTACTATAAATTCTCCTCCCTGCCCAGTAGGTGGCGATGCCAAAAAAAACAAAAGGCGAAGAATGTGAAAGTGGACATTTATAGTGAAAAAGGACTTAAATCTTAATCTGTTTCTCACCCACACCTATATCAATTCAGAAGACATGGATTAAACCACTAGAATCTTATGAATTACATTTATGCAGTTTTTATGTTCTTTTTGGAGCTTATAAGTTCTGGTCACCATTCTCTTGCATAGTAAGGACCTACAGAGCTGAGATATTTCCTCTGAATATCTTTGTGTTCTTCAGCGATGGCATGAGGGTGAGTAAATTATGAGAGGATGTTCATTTTTGGGTGAACTAATCCTTGAATTTCTAAGTTTGCTAGTTTTTAAGAGTGTCAGCATCACATCGTGCTAGTAAATATTTATTACATTCTACTAATTAAACCGATATCTTACACAGCTTCAGTACTATGATGCCAGCAGCTTTTTTGTCTGTTTTCAGATGTTGGCAACGGTTGTTATGTTGCGAGGGGCAAAATCATTGAATGTGATAGATTTCCCAGCTTTTGACAGGAATGTACCCTTTAAGGTATATCTGACTACTTTATCTATCTATCTATCTGTCTATCTGTCTGTCTGTTCATCTATCTATCTATCTATCTATCTGTCTGTCTATCTATCTATCTGTCTGTCTGTCTGTCTTTCTGTCTGTCTAACTGTCTGTCTATCTATCTATCTATCTATCTGTCTGTCTGTCTTTCTGTCTGTCTAACTGTCTGTCTATCGTCTATCTGTTTATCTAACTGTCTAACTGTCTGTCTATCGGCTGTCTGTCTGTCTGTCTGTCTGTCTGTCTGTCTATCTATCTATCTATCTATCTATCTATCTATCTGTCTGTCTGTCTGTCTGTCTGTCTGTCTAACTGTCTGTCTATCGTCTATCTGTTTATCTAACTGTCTGTCTATCGGCTATCTGTCTGTCTGTCTGTCTGTCAGTCTAACTGTCTATCTATCTATTTGTCTAACTGTCTGTCTGTCTATCGTCTATCTATATCTATCTATCTATTTGTCTGTCTGTCTATCTGTCTGTCTATCTATCTGTCTATCTATCTGTCTGTCTGTCTGTCTGTCTGTCTGTCTAACTGTCTGTCTATCGTCTGTCTATTTGTCTAACTGTCTGTCTGTCTATCGTCTATCTATCTATCTATCTATCTATTTGTCTGTCTGTCTGTCTATCTATCTATCTGTCTGTCTGTCTGCCTGCCTGCCTGTCTATCTGTCTGTCTAACTGTCTGTCTGTCTGTCCTCCACTTTATTTGTTGATGTTATTAAATTCTCTAAATCTTGTCTGCTCAGGTATTTCCACTCCCTTTTCTCTATGTGGGAAATCAATTAACTGGCCTGTTTGGAACAAAACAACTCAAGTAAGTGTTTAATATGCAGGAAAAAAGTATATTTATTATTATTATTATTATTATTATTATTATAATTATTATTGCATATTATTGTTGATGTTATTTTATATCGAGCATGCAGTTATAATCTAATTCTCTGTACTGTATGTTCTCTTTTGCAGCCTGCCAATGTTTACTGTGCTCCGAAGATTCGCCATCTTGTTCACGATGATGTTTGAGGGTTACCTGCTGAAGTGTGTCTATATACCTGTGTTTACAGTTGACCCAGAACAGCTGCAGTAGAGTTTAAATAGATGTATATTTTGCCTTCATGTAGAAAGAAGTTTTCATGGTCCATTAAATCAACTGTGTTTACCATGATCTTCGGAGCATTAATCGCTGCAAGGTAAGCAAACTGGGTAGCTAAAGTTCATTCCAAGTCCGATAACACGTTCCTGTTTACATGTTTAGCTGTGCTGTTTGAAATGTGGGCGCAAGCTATTTTAATGTAGTTCGATTCTGACATCTGTTAGAAATAGTTTGTTACTTCAATGCAATTGATTTGATTTGACTTTTACAGTTCAGATTTCGCCTTTGACCTCCATGGATATGTGTTCATTACTCTAAACAACATTCTGACTGCTGCTAATGGAGCTTATATGAAACAAAAACTGGACTCCAAGGTAATTTCTGGAATGTTTCACGATCCTGAGATCTTGCTTCACCTCATCACTCAGTACGTTTACTGTATTTTAAAAGTGCACTTTAAAAGTTCAATTTCAGTTGGACTAAAATGACAAATAATTGTCTTTTTAAATGACAAATAATGACTGAAATCACACCGGTCCCGATTTTCGCAGTCGGGCTAACAGACCTAGATGATGAGATTGTAGCTCGGCTTGGTCAGGCGAGTATTGGTAATCGGACCACAACAGTTGGAATTGGCATTGTGCACATGCATGCTCTGAAAGCTGTAGAGCTGCAGCTCAACTCCATAAAAACCTGCGATAGCCCGATTATAACTGCATGTAAACGTATTGACTTTAACACCATTTAAAGTATACTGGAAATGCATGAGGCTGACTGCAATTGGTTAGGCCTTCCTGGTAAGGTAGAAGTTTGATGCTTTAGAATGTGTCCCATATAGGAATTATTGTATTGCTTTAAACAAGTGTTGTAATTTTGCTTAAGTTGGTTAAAATGTGTCCTTAAAATTTAGCACCATTTGTATTTAAATGTTTTTTTTTTCCGGCTAAAATGAGTTTTCGTCAACTTTTTCTCTTATTTCAGGAAAGTTTTTTTTTTATTTCTGTATTTCAGGAGCTGGGAAAATACGGGCTGCTGTATTATAATGCTTTATTCATGATTATTCCCACTATGATTTTAGCATACTTCACTGGAGACATACAGAAAGTAAGAGTTAAATAAACTTCTCATCAGTTGTTCCTCTCTTGCAGCTTAATAACATTAAATCTGTTGAAAAATTCAGGTTGGGTTAGGATAACCTATGATCTGAATTTTTCTCGATTTAAATGGACGTACAAATCTGAATTTGAATTTGGCCTAATGTGTACATTTAAAGAAAAATGCACACTACAGAATCAACATCTCTCTTATTGCTTTTCAGGCTTTAGAATATGATGGTTGGGCCGACCTTTTGTTTGTGATTCAGTTTGTGTTATCATGTGTTATGGGGTAAGTCTGAGATTTCAATTATTTTAATAAATAAACTTAAGCTGTGTTTGTTAAGACTACTACATCTGAGACTCTTTATGATTGTATTATGTTTATACAATTTGAATAGTTTTTGGGTCATTATAGGATATTTCGTTGACTTTTAAACTTTGTGAATTTAGTTTGTGACTAGGCCTGTCGCGATTATTAAATAACCGTCTGATCCTGGTTATTTGATCGAACAGCGCTTATTGAGCATTCATATTCCAATCATATTTGAATGCTCAAATAAGGGAATTTTAAGTGAATATACTATATAAATCCCATGAACGGCGCTTTTGTGTGTTATTCAGTTGAACTTGTAGTCCGTGCGTCACTGAGCCGCTCTGCAGAGGTCAACCAGCTCCTGTCCTGAAGAGCGCTTGAAGTGCTCTGAGGCTCGCGCCAAACTCCCGAGAAAAACAGTGTTAACTGTTATAGTGAATGCAAATGTGCATGAAGCACACATGCAGAAAAAAGCACACCTTAAAAAATGACAATTTATATGACAATTGTGAAAGCCCTTAACGAGACAATTAGTCATCATAGCAATAGAACAGATAATCGGCATAATCGCAATGACTTGTTTTACAATTAATCGCGAAAGCACTTAACAAGACAGTTAATCGGCACTGCCCTAAAACAGGTAATTAACCGGCATAATCGCAATAATGTTTTGCGACAAGTAATCGCAATTATTTTGTGGCAATCGTAACAATCCGAATTATTTGCTGGACAATTAATCGGCATAATCGCAATTATTTGTTTGACAATCAATCGACATAAGCGCAAGCATTTGTCCGGCAAGCAATCGGCATAAGTGCAATCATTTGGCCGACAACTTATCGGCATAATCGCAATTATTTGGCTGACAACCAATCGGCATAATTACAATTATTCGTTTGTCAACCAATCGGCATAATTGCAATTATTTGTTTGACAACTAATCGGCATAATTGCTATTATTCGTTTGACACTTAATCGTCATAATTGCTATTATTCGTTTGACAATTTAGCGTCAAAATGGCAATTACTCGTTTGACAACTAATCGGCATAATCGCAGTTACTTGTTTGACAACTAATCGGCATAATTGCAATTATTTGTCTGACAACTAATCGGCCTAATCGCAATTATTTGTCCGACAACTAATCGGCCTAATCGCAATTATTTGTCCGACAACTAATCGGCATAATTGCAATTATTTGTCCGACAACTAATCGGCATAATTGCAATTATTTGTCTGACAACCAATCGGCATAATTGCAATTATTTGTCTGACAACTAATCGGCCTAATTGCAATTATTTGTCCGACAACAAATCGGCCTAATTGCAAATATTTGTCCGACAACTAATCGGCCTAATTGCAATTATTTGTCCGACAACTAATCGGCCTAATTGCAATTATTTGTCCGACAACCAATCGGCCTAATTGCAATTATTTGTCCGACAACCAATCGGCATAATTGCAATTATTTGTCCGACAACCAATCGGCATAATTGCAATTATTTGTCCGACAACCAATCGGCATAATTGCAATTATTTGTTCGACAACCAATCGGCCTAATTGCAATTATTTGTCCGACAACCAATCGGCATAATTGCAGTTATTTGTCCGACAACCAATCGGCATAATTGCAGTTATTTGTCCGACAACCAATCGGCATAATTGCAATTATTTGTCTGACAACCAATCGGCATAATTGCAATTATTTGTCTGACAACCAATCGGCATAATTGCAATTATTTGTCTGACAACCAATCGGCATAATTGCAATTACTTGTTTGACAACTAATCGGCATAATTGCAATTACTTGTTTTGACAATTAATCGGCATAATCGCTATTATTTGTTTGACAATTAATCGGCATAATCGCTATTATTTGTTTGACAATTAAGCGTCATAATTGCAATTACTTGTTTTGAGAACTAAGCGTCATAATTGCTATTATTCGTTTGAGAACTAATCATCATAATTGCTATTATTTGTTTGACCATTATTCGTCAGCCAAATTTCATAATCGTGACGGCCCTATTTGTGACTATAAAACAGAGCTGATACATATTGGCAACTGATTACTTTAAAGATTTACAAACATTTGACATTTTTTACAGTGTTTTTTTCTGTTTCATATAATTAAAATTTTTCTCAAGATGATAATATTAATGTTATATTGGCAGGTTCATTCTCATGTACTCGATTATGTTATGTACCCATTACAACTCTGCTTTGACGACTACCATCGTTGGCTGTATCAAGGTTTGTAATGAACAAATTTACAAACATATTTAAAGGAATATTCCTGGTTCAATACAAGTTAATCTCAATTGACAGCATTTCTGGCATAATATTGTTTACCACAACAAATTTATTTCAACTCATCCCTCTTTTTATTTATTAAAACTCAAATCAAGGTCACAGTGAGGCGCTTAAAATGGAAGTGAATGCGGCCAATGTTTGGAGGGTTTAAAGTCAGAAATATGAAACTTTTAATTTTATAAAAGCGCTTCGATTAATTCTGTTAAAACTCATGTTTGTTTTAGCTATAAAGTTGTGTAAATTGTCATTTTACAGTAATTTTAGGGTTTGTTGGCATTAGATCGTCATGGCAACGAAAGTTGTAAAATTGGCTAAAACTTTACACTGAAAAGTTTAGTAAGTGATTTTATCTCACTAAAATCATGTTGACACACGTATTGTTCATGTCTTTTGGCTATAGTTTTGGAAAAGTTAGTATTTTAACGTTTGGCCCCATTCACTTCCGTTGTAAGTGCCTCACTGGAAACCAAATTTTTGCTTTTTTTAAAGAAAAGCAGGGGCAAATAATTTTTTTTTGTGGTATTCAACATTATGCCACAAATGCTGTCGATTGAGCTTAACTTGTATTGAACCCGGAATATTCCTTTAAGATTTAAGAGGTGTACTACACTGTAAATGTGTTTATTATGTTTTTTTAACCAACCCAACAGAATATCTTTGTGACATACATCGGGATGGTGTTTGGTGGAGATTATATCTTTACTTGGCTGAATTTTATCGGCCTGAACATCAGGTAAATAAAATGTCTATTAATACACATGATGTTTGGAATACTGCTGATTATTACTTGCTTCATGCGAGTAAATATGACAAAGAAATCAAATCCCCGCTCAGTATGAGGGTCATTCTCAAGAGACGGTCATTCATGCTAGAATATTTCAGAAATATTTATTTATTTCATATATTTTTATTTGGACCACAATAGATAAACACAATAGATGGGTTCATAAACATGTAGTTTTTATCATTTGAATACAGCAATTATGTTGAGTATATTCCAGTAGTAGCATTACTCTTTCACAACATATTTTATACCAGCTGTTACATTTAAAAAAGTTTGTTTTGTTAAAGGTCAGTGCAAATATCATAGCAGCACACCAAATTATTTAGCTAATGTTACTGTGCTTTGTGCCAGAAACAATAGTCTTTAACATAGAAAATGTATTTATTTTTCTCTGCATAATAGAGCTTAATTGTAATATAAGGTATAAACAATAAATACTAATAAAATACTGAGACACAAATATGATATCAGACAAATCAGACCATTATTTATGCATTATTTTATGCATAAAGTTCATAGACAAAGACAACTTAATTGCAATTAAATAATTTAGGTAGAATTAACTTTGTAAAAATTGCATATTAATGCAAATTTGGTGATATTCTAATGAAAAAAAAAACATTTAAATAGAATTATTTCTTTTTTTTTTTACACTAAACAAGGTACATTTATCAAATACTATGACTAAGTTCAGTATCCTATTAACTATATTAGCAGAAGTCATATGGATGCACATAATACACAAATGGCACTTTTTTTTCCTTCAAAAAGACCCATCATTACTTCCAAAGTACTTCCACAAACTGCTTTCCTGCTCAATTTTTTTTAAACTATGTTTTTTCCACAACAGCATTGCTGGCAGTCTGGTGTACTCGTACATCACTTTCACTAAAGAACAAAAAAGTAAGTGCAGAAAAACGTCAATCAAACTGAAAATAACCTTGATGCCATTGGGTTTTCTTCCTTTAATACTATGTAAGATGTATTTAATATGACATGGTGATATGTTATTTTTTTCTATAGAAACAAGTTGATGGAATAAAACGGCATCAATAGAAGAATGATAACTGACGTTGGACATCAAGAACCTCGTCAGTGGAGAACATGAGCGAACACATTTCACAGGGTCTTGCTGTAGATCACAGTGTTGACCAGCCACTATTTCAGCTGTTTTGTTTTCTAAGTATATGTCCCGTTCATTTTCTCCATTGGCATTTCAAAATATTATTAAAAAAAGAGAGTTGTAAGGCATGAATCACACCAACTAGCTCCGAAATGTATCTCTCTAAAAATAGAAACAAGAAAGTATGTGAAAACTGAAAAATAGACAAAGTACAAGACTGTATTGAATGAACTACTCATCCCATGAATCATGAATCGTTGGCGTAATTTAATAAAAAACAATAGCACGACATTGACTATATCATTCACAATAAGTATAAAATTAGATATTATTTCATCCTTATTGCCATACTTTTAAACATATATGGATATATAAGTAGCTGAGCGTTTAGGTAGACTCGATTACGGCATTCGCGGTGCTTTATGGGAGTAGGCGATCACTGCAGAGCTCTTTTAACGTGATTCCAATTTCTCTGGTAACAGCTTCCCCTCCGATTGGTGGATCTCTCTTGAGGATTATGGGTAGTGTAGTTCCTCAGCAGGAGTTTGGTCAGTAAACACAATTTTAAAAAATATGCTATTGATATCAAACTTTTACAGAAGTATTTACCATCGCTTTACCACAGCGTTCAAGTCTGTCGTAAAGGATTATTGTTTTTGTTAAAAATACATTTCTTCATGGAGAAAATTAGTGGGATTTTTACTTCTGGATCCAGACTGTTGTGCTCCATTATCATTCCATAACACTTGACCTTTAAGATACCAGATTGTTGACTCTTTTCTATATTAATTGTGTGGTTTTTATATAATTAATGTCATTATTTTAATAAATTTTTAAATGAAGTATTTGTAATGAAATTGAATATGATCTATTGAATACATTATTTTGTTGTTGTAGATGCTGAATGTATCATAACATTGATTTAGAGTGGATTGTTTAAAGATACAAATTTATTTTTGTGCAATAAACCCCCCCCCCCCCCCCCCCCATTTTTTTACTTTAAAAAAATGGGGGGGGGGGTAACCCACAAATGCAGTTGACACAACTTGAACCAGTGGCGTAGCGAAGGGTATGCCCCCCAAATTAAACCCATGCCCCCCCAGAATATTACAGATTATTCTTTGACTTCAAACATATATTTAGAAAATAGTTTTCTACAATGTTCGGATTTGTGAAAGAACTGTTTGAATGTGTCCCCTTTCTGTTGTTAAGGAAAATTTGAATATAAAAAAACATGTGCAAAAATTTGGCCCACCCAAAAGTAATGTCCTGGCTACGCCCTTGTACTGAACACTTAGCATTTCTTGAAACAAACAGTTATAAAGTGATTAGTTCTGGTCCTCTAATTTGATTACACAAGCAGCATTCCAAGTGTTCTGATATTTAGTATAACAGCACTGGGATGCTTCACTGTTTTTGTATACGACTGCTTTTGTGTGTTTGTGGCTTTCCCCACAGGCTGTCTGAGTGTCATTTGGTGACAAACAAAACAGTTTTTCATGTGTGTGCTGATATTCAGTACAACGGCACTCTTGCATGTGTGATGTAGTTTTTTAATCTATTCAGGAAGCAAAGAATTTAATTTGTGTAAGTACATTCATAATATTTATTAGCTGAACATCAGAGGACCAACTTAACTCTTACAATCATGGTTTAAATAAACGCTCGCTGCGCTACTCCAAAATGCAGCGAGTGATTTCAGAAAGCATACCATCATCCGCAGTGGGCCAGTGTGGATACAGATGGCTTTACTATTTTAACATGGATTTACGGATAAGCTTTGATCAGTGTGGCTATATCCCACACAAGACCATTTAAAATACGATCAATGCTTAAATCACATGAGGCTAAACAGAAGTCTTAATACAACTCCAGGCAGCAAACAACAGAAATGACAATAAATAAGCCAATGGGAGGGTCAATCTCACCAACCATTCAGTGGAGATAAAGCACCAATGACTCTTAAAGATCTAATTGCAGGACCTGTTGGACAATTGATGCACCTGAAGTGGAGAAAAATAATTTCGATAACTGACCAGGTGCATGTTTTTGCAAGAGACGTCCATTATAGGGTTGTTTTATAACATTGGAGGGAATACATTGGAATTGATTTGGGACATATCACAATATTCATTAAGCCTACCTTTAAAACAGTGGAATGTGAAACCTATTACTCATCAGAAACTATCAGTATTTATTCTATTTGTTTGCTAACCTTATAAGAATTTAGGTTTCCGAATAATTAGTTCTGTGCATCTCGGGTACAAAAACGCGAAAGGAGAAAAAAAAAGACATTTTGCTTAAAGAAAACGCTATTAGTACAGTTAAGATTTGTTTTTAAATCTCACCGTCACTATAGTAATGCAAAATATTATATACCATGTATATTATAATGCACATTTTAAAATGCAATTGTCAGTATACATCATGGTAGTATTTTCTGTCCTGAATTTGATATACGCTGATTTAAAAACATTGTGTCTGGACAGGATGGTTTTCATTGTTGTATTACAGCGATCATTGGGATTGTAATGGGAATCATCAATGATAATGAGAATTATAAGCTTATACAAAGTAAACATCTGAACACATTATGATAATAAGGATGAGATTACAGTAACATATGCATAATTACAGTAGAAGCATTACAGTATGTGTGAGTTTCCGAGCAGACATCAATGAAGTCGAACACTTTACATAAACAAACCGAGTCATTCCATTGGCTTATTTATTTTTGACTACATCTGTTGAAGGAAAGTTGGGAGCTCGCAGTACGACTCCATCGACACAAACAAGCCGAGCACTGCACCGTATGTCACATAAAGCAACACACACACACACAGGACAAAAATACAGCTTGGTGTACCTGGAGATACACTGACCACGCCCCATTCACACAAGGCCACACCCACCAGCAATCATCCTCATGAATAATGTATAATGGCTTACACAGCATATTCACCCATTGTCAAAATGTCTCAATAAAAATATAAATATCTTGTTGGTAAAAAAATATCAGGCAAATTCCGTTACAAATAGAATATACATTTCTCTGAAAATGGTTTCGTGAAAAAGGAGCATTAATTGGCTATAGTTCGAGTCGGAGGGTGGTGTTTTTTGGAGCAGCTTGGCTTTGGATTTAGGGTGGATGGGGCAAGAGGTGTCACAGCACTGTCCCATCCCCACAGTCTCTGGATCTGGCCTGAACTTTGGTCTTATTCAGTCTTCCTTCGCCCTGGAAGCGTCCGTCTCGGCTTGGGTCAGCGAGTCTGATTCTGTCCGGCACTTTTTTGTCGGCCTGTCGAGACTCTGGCAGTCCTGTTGGTGCTTCACAGAGCCGTTTGTGTCTGTGTTGGGAGTGTCTGTGAGTTTACACCCGTTAGAGTCCTGATGATCTGTTGATATACTGTCTGCTCCATTTGATTGGACAGATTCACTCTTCAGCTCGTTCACACTGCTCGATGTTTGCGTGGAGTCTGCGCTGGAGCTGTGACTGTGGAGTCCTGCATTAGAAACCACACAGATGACTAGAATAAATAACTGTTAACACTAACAAACACTGATCCATATACAAGTAATTCAATTACAGACATTTCTAAGACCAACTAAAGGACATTTAAGTAATATATTCAAGAATCACTGTACGTCATTGCATCGTTCTCTAAATGTAAATGACTAGAGAGCACAAGAACAGTTATACATACTGTATGCTGTAGTAACGCTTTAATGTTTAAAAACACGTTAACAGATCATAACTACTTATATATATATATATATATATATATATATATATATATATATATATATATTTAACACAATAAGGCTTGAATAAGTGTGGATGATCTTTTGATCTATAGGTGGCGCTGTCTCCAAACTGCTCAGGTACGTTCAGGGCATGATATCAATGATGCATACCAAATTTCTTATAAATCCGTCAATGCATTCAGAAGATATTTCACTTTTTTAATCAAAATCAATGTGCAAGAGAGGCAGTATGGCTGATATGTGAAATATTATATATGGCTTATATGGGAATCCATAGACACCAAACTCGTGATTGTAGACGGTTCAAAAGTTACGAGCAAAAATAACCATTTTCACATTTCTTGATCCATAGGTGGTGCAGTCACCAAACTTCGCATGTACCCTCAGATCATGGTCCTGATGAAGCATACCAAGTTTTGTTTTAATTTGACAAACCATTGACAATATATACCCTCACTTCCTGTTTTACATAGACCTCGATACATTTTTGTTAATGTAACTTTTCAACAAAATCAAAACTCTGTATTATTCAATTTGTGTGGATCAATCTGGTGATTATTTTGAGCCATTTTTTTTTTAGACAAAGTGTGCAAAGTTTGGAGGAAAATCGTTTGAGTATGTATCGCTGAAATAATTTTTCCAACAGCTCTAAAATGTAATGCCATGAGCTTTTGAATTCAAGACATATTGCTCTGATTTAAGACCTTTTTAAGGCCTCAAAGTTGGAGTATGTAATTTCTGCGACACTAGTGCCACCGAACGGAATTGCAAAATTAAATGTTGTTTTTAAAACAGCTTTCTGAATACGCCCCTTGCCTGCAGTTGTTCAAACATTCAGGTAGTCCCGCCCCCAACTCACGGCATTGAGTGCACGGGCAGAGTGCGCAGAGGTAGGCAGGTACGTAGTTAGACAGGCAGGTAGGCCATCCAATCATTGCATTCGGGTGGAATGAAATGATCGGACTGGCCTTTTGCAGGCCTGTGACTGTCACAGATAATGGATTTTTGTATTTTTGTAACAGAGCACTTGATTTATTGATTGCTGTCAGGATGCAACGAGGCTTTCAACCAGTATAACAAAAAATGCTTCAGGAATAAATTGATCAATTCTAATTAGAATTTTTGTGCAGCATTGCAGAATCTTATGAGAATTAATGGTGTTGTATCTGAGTATCTCAAATATACACCAACACATTCAGTCTAATGTGAAAACTGTGTTAAAGTTTGTTAAAAAGTCAAAGTATACTTTATTGTCCCTCTTTAATCAGAATGCATTTTCATTCCTTGTTGTTGTCCAGATATTGCTGCATTACATCTAAGTTTTATTCAAAGTGGCATAAATGTCCCGAAAATGTCTGTTGCAATAAACTGTCATTTTTCTTGCTTAAAATTGATTAGAAGTATTTTTTAATGCATTTTACAAATGAAAATGTTGTTGGACTTCAACTTTTATCATTCTGAACTGCTTTTGAATTGAACCGAAAACAAAATTGTGAAAGGAACTGATTCGCTGTCATCCCAATGATTCAAACCTCTTCTGTACTCACCGTTGTGAGCGCTGGACTCCTCTCTCTCTGATTGGCTGGTGCTGCTGCTGGAGGGGGCGGGAAGGGGCGTGGTTGCTCGACTAGAGGCTGTGCTTTCTGTCTCATCCAGCAATCTGTCCATGTAATCCCTACACAAGTAAAGCACAGGATACAAACTTGTATGCAAGAACTTTACCACACTAACCTTTAGTCAACAGTGAATCTGGCCATTGCTGTGCTATGGTCATCTTGGGTTTTTCAGTTTAAATGTAATTATTATGTGTTGATTTTGGGTTTTTTGTCACTACAATCAAAGGACAGTGGAGAGGTGACAGGCAGCAATAGGGGGAAGTGTAGGACACCAATGCCACGTCTCAGACACAATCACACTTCTTATGTCATGTCATCAAGACAGGAATAATTTAGAAAGAGATACTTACGTCACTCCCGGGTGAAGGTTGTATTTCCTTTTACCAAGTCTAGTTTGTTGTGCAAAGAAATCATATCGCTCGGACTTTTTCCACATGTAATAAAAAGCCACACAATCTCCGACAGACCGTGTTCTGACCTGAAAAATTTGAATGAACAATAGCAAAAAATAAATCAAGCGGCATGTCCACCAGACCCTGTTCAGACTCGATGTCGACCGATAAATAAGCTGGTGGAAAAGGCAGATAACGGATCAATTTATTGAATTTTAAAGAAGTATTTTCTTATTGTGACGGGCACAGACACAGAGGCCAGGAGTCACGTGATGCCATGCGAGGAACGGACGTGTAAACGACGAGCTCTGCGCACTTTTTTGTTTAATAAACCTGTGAGATTCGATACGCCCTGCTACATATCTGTACTTTGAAGTCAACAAGTCAAAGAATTAAAAATCCCCTGGCTCTGGAGATATTAAAAGACACTTACGTGCTCAAGCGGAAACCTCAGACAGGCCCGCAGACCAGGGACTCGGTTTGGACGGTGCTGCGGGAGAAATTCAGCGTCAACTGTCCCAACATGTCTGTGATGCTGACAAAAGTTGTTGCAGACTTAAGAGGATCTTGCTGTAATACGTTGATCGATTACTGCGATGGAAATGAAATACAAATTGAGTTGGTTACAAGAATCGGGGATGTCAAGAGTCAGGTCGATAATCTGGAGTCATCGGAGAGGGAATTAGCCGCTAACCCGCAAGTGAAGAAAGTTGATAAGGAACGCATTTTGGAAAGACTGAGAACCGCAACTGGTGAAACAACTTCTGAATTGTTGGAATTCCTGAGCATGAAGGCGGCAGAGATATGGTGAAATTCCTAGACGAGCTCTTCCCGAGTCTGCTCAACTTAAAAGGCCACAAGCTGGAAATCGAGCAAGCTCACAGATTCCCAGCTTGGAGATCGGCTGAGGGAGACAGTCCACGATCAATTCTGGCCAAATTTCTGAGATCATCCGATAAAGATCTTGTGCTGCATGAGGCGAGGAGTAAATGAAGGCTTTCTTGGAAGAATTGCATCGTTTTCTAGTTCCCAGACTTTGCAAGTTTGACAAGAGAGAAACGTGATAGATTCAGGGAATGCAAGTATCTCTTAAATAGCAAACCTTGTCTTTCATAAAATTAATGGATTGAGGGAAGTCATGGTGTGTTTCTCATGTGGCCCCCGAGTGAACTTCATTAGCGGAGCATACTCTTGACCGTCCGAAGAAGTTGTGCATCTTTTATGTTAATTTTGTGTTGGTTCCGCCTAGTGGCTGGATTTTGTTTTGTTGAATAACACTCCTTCGGGACAGTTTGTGGATGAACATGCTCGTTCTATGTGCTTATGGCTCCTATTGGCTCGAGTTTGTTTTGTGGAGTATTTTTTGCAGGACATTGGAATGATTACGTCATCTGCTGAACTCATGAAACAGCCGGCTCACTGAACATTCGTTTGCCTGTCTGAGGAAACTGAATGGCTTTTTTTGTGCTGGTTCCACAAGCGGCTGAAGCTTGTTTTGTGGAGGAACACACCTTCGATACAATTTCATGAATTAATCTACACGTTCTTTGTGTTTATTCTGCCTATTGGCTGGAGTTTGTTTTATAGATTTTTTCTGTTACATAAATCTGTCTCACAAAATTTCACAAAATCTCACAATGTTGTCGCAGGGACTCTCGTAGGCTTACATGGACTGTCTGAGTTTAAAGGGATGGACGCCAGTTGGCGCTGTCGTGCGCAGGGTTAATGCA